>JALQBC010000062.1:0-130402 GCA_023375675.1 Cytospora piceicola
ATACTATAGCTATATTAGTAATAAGCTTCTTATAATAGCGGTTATAATAGTAATAAGCTTTAATTAATTATAGTTATTATAATAATATATTATACTATATTAATAAAAAGCAGGGCTATAAAAAAGGCTAGGGTTAGGGCTGTAACGGGGGGGTAGGGCGCGAATCCCCGGGGTTAACCTTAGAGTTTCGAATATCTACCTCCTCTGATAAGTTAAAAATAAAATAAAAATAGGGTTTTATAGCCCTTTTCGTAAGGATTCCGATTTAGGTTAAATTATTTAATTCGGAGCTAAACTCGGCGTGGAAGGCCGGTTCCAAAACTAAGCCCCCGGGCTAGCCTATCAGGCGCCGCGCTGCCGCCCCACCTGCAGGGGTTTGGTGGAATGGGGTCCCATTCCACCAGACAATAACTGTTAGTGGCCATGCCCAGCCCTAGGAGGACGATGTACCCGTACAGGTTAGCAACTAGCGTGTCGATCTTAATCGTGTTCATAGTTGCGCCGCCTGCGGTGAGGCAGAGGCCCGAGACAAGGAACTAGATGTTATGCTAGCCGGTACGGCCTATAAAGGCCTCGTAGAGGAGGGTGGTCGCGACGTAAAAGCAGATGTAAGGTAGCAGACGCACGGCAGCTTCGGTGCCACTGTCGCTATATACGAAGAGGAAGTACAGAGGGATGTAGTACAACGATACGAAGAGGGTAGCTCCGCTGCATGCTATAATGATGTACAACAGGACTAGCTGAGGGTCGGCGAGCAGGTTACACGGGAAGAGCCGGCCCATCTCGTTTATGAGGAACGAAAGATGTTAGGTAAGGCAGAACGCCACCATCAATACGCCGAATACGACGATGAGAGCGATGGTGCGTCCGTCGTTCCAGTCCTAAAGAACACCGCCGAAGGTAAAGGCAATGGTGAACGAAACGTACAGCCCTACGGTTAACATGATGCCGAGCTAGTCGAGTGTAAGGAGGTGTTAGAAGAATAATGACCCTGGGCGTTATGGAAGAGACGGCAGAAGGAATAAGTAGACAGGGCTTATGGCTCTAAAGACGTAGAGATTGAGGTAGAAAGCCTGTGGTAGTAATGGGATATCATGTTAGCTGCTGCTGCTACAAAATAGGGGCTCTGATTCTCTGGGAAAAGGCAACCTACCCATCGCCATGTAGCTGAACTGTCGGCGAAAGCACCGCCAACAATAGGTCCCAGGATGCAACCACTTCCATACGAGAAGCCCGTCACGCCAATGTAGAATGGCTGCTCCTTCGGGGTGCTAAGAACCGTCACGAGGTTTAAGGTACTATTTTCCAGACATGCATGCGTTAACAACTTGTCCTCCAACCTGGCTACATTGTGGGCAAGGAGACTCACCCGAGATACATTCCTGCACCTCTAACACCAGCCCATACCCTTCTAACGATCATAGCCTGCATATTTGGTGCAGCACCGTATAGTGCGCTCGCGGCGGCAAAGTTGATGAGGTAACCGTTGAATATCCACTTGTTGTCGAAGACGCCGTAGGCCTTGCCGAGCGGTAAGATGGCTACTGTCGACCCTAAAGTAAAGCCAATTCCGAGCCAGCCTAGTTGCGTGACGTTGTTAAACGTCCCTAACACAGCACCCTGAATATTCGCCACGATAGTGGTGTCGAGGCTATACAGGATGTTGGCGCTGAAGATCGCCACACATACTAACAGCTAGCGAACGCCGGTGATGTGCCGCTTTAGCTCTGTTATCGGCGATGTCGCATCGGTGCCTCTAAGGGTATTCTTATACTGTCCTACTGACTGGGTGTCTGGGCTCCCGGACTAAGCCGTGTTATTAGATGCATCAGGATCCATGGGAACACTGCTCTTCTCAAGGTCGGAGTTGCCCCTATTGTGGGAGGGTTGTGTTATAGGGTGGTTAGGAGACATTGTACCGGCTTACGTTTCAAGGTTATGAAATTAATGAGGCACAAGAGTGAGAAATTCGCACGAGTCTGGTATGAATTTTCATTGTTGGGTCTAAGTGTTATGGGCTGTAGGTGAACGGCCATCTTTTATACACAATAAATGTAATTATGCCACTCCAACCTACTTGCAAGACACTAGCCAAGTGAAACGTGTGCGTTTGATTACTAAGTCACTCTCTTGTTTTCCTTAGTCTGGTAGCTCTTAATGTTTTCCGCGTCCCTAGGGCTCTAAAGAACGAGAAAAAGAAAGTCTCATTACCACCGAGTCGATCTTTGCTCAGGTTCCCAAAAGGGAATCATCTCTAATACTCCGGAACTCCGGGAACGTGCCAAAGCAAGGGTTAGGGGGTTAATGCTTGGTGCCGTCAATTAAGGACTCTTATGTTGTATTTCCATATGATATTCGGTCTCTGGTGATCTTAGCTGAGTACCTCCATGCCTTTGTATAATACAATGGCGGCGTTAGTACTAGTTCAGTTTGTGCTGTTTAGTTTAGCTGGGCAAGGGGGGTGCGGGTGCTGCGTTCTAGCTGCGTGGGCAGCGTGGTCTAAGTTGGGTGTTTGCCCTGCTCGTGATTAAGGTAGTACGTATACTTAAGTATGTAATTAAGTACTTAACTGGGTGGTTGCAATACAGTAGCAAAAATAAGGCTTTATCCGGCTATATTGCCTGCAGGCCAAAGAGCCGATGGAGGGCGGCCATATCACCGGAGGCCCCGGACGAGTACTACTTCGATAGGTATCTAGAATCATAGTCTCAGATCAATGTGGAAGAATAACCCCCGTCTTTCTCTTGTATATGCGAGCCTTCCCAGTATATCTATTCAATCATGACCGTCTTTATATGCTCTAGCTATCTATGAGATGCGCATTCTCGGTTAGCGAAAAGTCGACACCTCTAAAGCTGTCCACCCTATACGCTATGTTTATCGTTCTATCCAGTAGTGTCCTCACCGTCTCGTCATCAAACATCTCTATGTCAACCAACGGTGCATTCGCCTCGACGCCTTTGTTTCCCAGCCCTATGCTGCCGAACCTAGAGATACACTGCAACTCCTGCGTGCCCGTACTCACGTCACCTACGCCGGAAGCCGCACTAACGACGGCGGCACTCGCACGTCCTGCTAGGTCCATGCCACCGTTTATCCTAATAGGTAGCCTGTTGGGCAGGATGTCCGCCCTGGCTGTCAGCTGACGGGCTACGCTCGCGGCGCTCGTCCCTATAGCGAAGTGCCTCCCGAATAATTCGAATACATCGATGGCACGGTTAATCGCCTGCCTGGCGTCCCGGCTCGTCGCCGATCCCGGGTTGGCGAGGATGAAACTAATGAGTGACAGCGCGGCGTTCCACTGCCACTGAAACGCCTCGTGCTAGCCGTCTAAGAAATCAGTATTTGTTAGTGTCTTATGGATCATGTTTGTTAACGCAACGGCGTGTCGGATGCAGGACACGGCATTCTGCTCCGCGAGTGGCGTCCTTGTCGTAGGCGATGGAGGTGGGGAGGATGCGAAGGAGGGAGGGGAGGATAAGGAGCCAGAGAATGGTTGACAGGAAGCATGTCCCGACAACGTGGAAGGAAACGTGATGAATGGACGAAACAGATTCATCAGAAGGTTGTGATATAATAGCTCGAGCAGCAGGCGATGTCTCTGCAGCCATGTAGGCGCAAAACGCTCCATTTCGAGAGCAGAGCAGTCCGTAGAGTATGCCTCGCCACCGTTCTTCCTTTTGGTCTTGAGGGCATCTGGGATACCCTGAAGCCATGTGTGGAGTCTTTGAGGTCCTCGAATGCTCGTCTGGAGGAACTCGGCACATTCTTCCATTACTTGATCATCCTTATATATCGTCGCCCGGTTCCGTCCAGTGAGAAGATGGTCACACCTTTCAAAAAAGGCGACATGAGTTGCGCGAGCGGCAAGGACCAACTTGGTGTTCTGCACCGTGTAGGACAACCAGGTGACACTCCTATCCCTACTGGTCGTGCTGCTGGATAGAAGTGTAAGCTGATAGTCATCCGATGGCAGGGAACACGTTTCGGAAGGGAGAGATACGATCAGAGGCCGGCCGAGCTTCATGCAAGTCTTGATTTCAACCGTCTGTAACGTCTACCAGATGCGTTTGCGCAGCTTACGAGCGGTATTTGGCATGTCCTCTGGTGGTTCGAGGTGCAGGCCAAGCATCTGAGCCGTCCGAACCGCCTGCGCCAATGTGCTATGGGCCATGTTCTGGAAAGAGGCATTGCAGAGGTAAATGACGGAGAATATGTGGCATTGCAGCGTCGTAATGGTCGGGTTTTCCAGCTCGGCGGCCAACAAAGACTGACATCGATAATAGTGCTACCGTCCCGCGATTGTCGCATCGTCGATGCCTACGACGACGTCAGAAATCCCAGCACCATCGGGATTGTTCTCGCTACCTGGGAGCTGCTGCTGCTGTGCTGCGCCCTCTCGCCGGACTAGGAAGGCTATACCGTATTGCATGCAGATGGCAACGATGATATCGACAAGCGCCGAAGGCTTTCTACTCCTACCCGGGACGTCGCAAAGAGACCTATAGTGCTCTCGAAATGCTGTCTTGTCGATGATTTGCATGCTGCAGTGGTACGACTGCTAGAACAGACTAAGGAAGTACTCTTCCTGGGTAGTGGTTAGGTACTGCTCCTGGTTGGTACTATGAGCGCCATGCTGGCCATGTTCTGTGGAATCGTTCAAGGGCTCCGTAAACTCTCGTGTTCGCTCAGGGGTTGGGCTTGCGAACGACTTGCTCGCCGAGTTGAACCAAATGGGTTGACCACGCCGTGGTTGCTGCAGAGCTGTTGTCAAGAAATCTTCTATTCGCTTGATGAAGTAGAATAGCGATGATGGGCTATAGAATTGCTTCGCATGGGTATCATTGGGACTGGTATAGACACCCTCCCAGTACCGCCTGGCGACAGGAGAATGAAGTGTCCGGCCCGTGGGAGATATGGACGATGATGCCGATACTTGCTGGAACTCCACAGGGAGACCAACTGAGTCCGAGGACGGTGAGGTGAATGGCGTGTCCTGCTGGTTCCCGTTTAAGCGGGCGTTCTCGAGCTCCACCTCCAAGTCCTTCACCCTTTGCCGAAGTCTGTCGATTTCTCTGTTGATGCGGTGGCATAGCTCGTCAGTCTCCCGCTATACACATACACGCCTGGCCCGAAGCCTCACTGGAACAAGATTAACCGACCCGGGGTGTCTTACCTAAAGGCTTGGGGGAGGGTGTGGACCTGCATCGACCCCTTGTTATTTAAATTACACTGGCCACCCCGAGACTGGCAGTTCTGGCACGGATACGTGTTATCACACTTGATGCGGTGAACTCGACACCAATCACATGCTCGCGAGACCTGACTGCGCTTTGGCTTGGGCAGGGGGAGGGGGAGGCTCGTCGTGGTGTTGCCGGCCCGTTGGGTCGACCTAGGGTTTCCAGAAGGAGACGCGGAGTTTAAGTTCGGGGCAGCCGGAGCTGCAGCGAATGTGGTAAACATGGATGGCAACAAGGAATTCGCCCCTCTCAAACCTGAGAACGTGTGAGAGTTCCTAATACGATACGATACAAATAGTTATAAGTCAACTCCGGCAGTCCAGGATAAGAAGGGTTAAGTTCAAGTTGGGAAAAGCGTCGAGTGTGTAAGGTTGTTTGGTTGTGGAGTGGTCAGGTGTCCACAAAGGAACCGACCGGATGTGGAGTGGGAACACTAAGAGGTTTAAGTATTAGCTGAGCTTACGGATGACAGGACTACATGGGGTCTACGGGTCGAGGGTGGGAGGCTCGGGGTTACCTAGGTATGTTTCTTTGTGCAACCCTCTGTGCATCATGCAGGCCAAGTAAGCGAGCGTTCTGTAGTAAGATTATCTGCTAGAAGTAGTTATTCTCCAGCTCCGATAAAGGCTATAGCACAAACTGTGGCGTGATACGTTCTCAGCTCTGCTTAGGCTTCGTACCTTTAACCAACGTGCAAGAATCCTACGCTTGCACTAACCCAAGTCATCGTACCCGCCACCTCACCAACGTCTATGTTGTGACTTATAAGGGGACCCAATTAAGCGGCTTGATCCTTTGTGACGGGCGGTGCCTCCGTTTCTTATGCCCCCGGAACCGCTTCTACAATGGGCAGAATCCGGGATGGCGATGAGGACTTATTAGCGCGAAGATGGAAAATCGGCGCACAGATAGCCTGGGGTGTTGTGATGAGTGAACTACAGGTAAAAAGGACAAGTACTTTTGGAAGGGGGGAAGATTGGTGGACGGATATAAGAAGAGCCTACGAATCTACTCATTCTCATGATTGGGGGATTCTGGGTGTATTATCGCTATCATAGTCCTAGCCCTCCTGTTTCTGTATGAAGATTCTCGCAATGTCGCGCTTCTTAGCTAAGTTCGTTACTTTTTGTACCTTAGCCTTATCGCTGTCTATTACGGTGAACGCGAAACCTCTCGAATATAGACTGCTCGGCTTATCCTTTGGTATACCCGGCGATAATGCTACTTTCGACTATGTAATTGTCGGAGGCGGTAATGCAGGTCTCACGCTTGCAACGAGGCTGGCAGGGTAACAGGCCGGACGGGTCGCTGTTGTGGAAGCCGGTGGGTTCTATGAGATATCAGGCAGCAATCTCAGCCAGGTCCCTGCTGGTGATGGAGTATTCTTAGGTACTGGTGCATATGATTGGCAGCCCTTGATAGACTGGGGGTATATTACAACTCCTTAAGCTGTAAGTCTTATTATCCAATCCATAAACATATAGAGTTGTGGAAGAAATAGAAGGTCGACTTACACGGCTACAGGGTGCCTACAACCTCTCTATCCACTATACTAGAGGCAAGACCTTTGGAGGCTCATCAGCTCGGAATTATATGGTTTACCACCGTGGCACGAAATCATCATACTAGATGTGGGCCGATGCTGTTGGGGATCAGAGCTACAACTTTGATAACCTTCTCCCTTGGTTCGAAAAGAGCCTGAAGTTTACACCACCTGACCAGAGTCTTCGTTTTGCCAATGGATCCCCAGAATACGACCCTACAGTCATGGGACTTGGAAAAGGCATGCTCTCCGTCACATTTTCACACTACGTCCAGGCATTTGGCACTTGGGCAATAAAAGGTCTGCTTGAGCTGGGTCTCCCAATAATACCTGGGTTCTAGACTGGCTCTCTCCTGGGGCAATCATACGGCATGTTTACTATCAACGCAAGTACTATGGAGAGAGACTTATCCGAGACTGCGTTCCTCCGCCTAGCGCTTAGCTACCCGAACTATATACTGTACTCCTAGGCCCTGGTTAAGAAGATTCTCTTTAACGACAAGAAGGCAACAGGGGTGCTCGTGGATACTTAAGGCTTTGAGTATGTACTCTCTGCTACCAAAGAGCTTATAATATCGGCCGGTGTCTTTAACTCCCCCTAACTACTAATGGTTTCTGGTGTCGGTCCTGCCGAGACTCTTGAGGCCCTCGATATTCCTGTTGTTGCAAACCTTAGTGGTGTAGGGTAAGGCATGCGCGACCATATATATTTTGGGCCGTCTTACCGTGTCAACGGGCCTACCATGTCAGCCCTCTAAGACCCTGGGTTCGCCGCACAGCAAGCTTTAGAGTACAATACCCGCGCGGCTGGCATGTACACAAACCCCACAACGGACGTTATCGGCTGGGAGAAGGTCCCTGGAAGTCTCCGAATTGGCTTCTCAAACTCTACACTGGCCAAGCTCGCGACCTATCCCGCTGACTGGCCCGAGCTGGAATACATGGGCTTATCTACCTACCTCGGGTGGCAGACAGATAGCCGCTATGGTGATCCTGGCGACGGATACAATTATGCAAGCCTAGCGCCGGCAATCGTTATGCCCTTCAGCCGTGGAACCGTCACGATATCGTTAGCTGACACAGCCGATGCGCTGCTGATCGACCTAAGGTTCCTGACGGACGAGGCAGATGTAGAGGTCGCTATTGCCGGTTATAAGCGATCCCGCGAGTTCTGGCGGACAAAGGCCATGCAGCCTTTCATTGTCAGTGACACGCCAGAGGGATTCCTAGGTGCCAATGTCACTACTGATGCTGAGATCTTGGACATCATTAAGCGGAGCTATAATACCGTATATCATGGCTCATGTACTTGTTCTATGGGGAAGCCTGAGGATGAAATGGCCGTCGTCGATACTTAGGGCCGTGTATATGGCTGGCATTCAGGGGCTCCGCGTTGTGGATGCGAGCATTTTCCCTCTGCTGCTACCTGGTTATCCCATGGCCACTGTGTGTGAGTGTTTCAGTATCCTTGGTTTCCTTCTATATATGTCTGTCTGTTACTAACTCATGATCCAGATGCTCTCGCGGAAAAGATTGCGTGTGATATTACCGGCAACTGCTAGTAGCGGCTATATTGCAGCATGTACTCCTTCACTTGCCCGTGGCCCCGGATATGAAGACCTAGGCTTTTCTTCTTATTTCTCCTATATCTTTCGTGGAATTTGTCTTTTGAGTGTCTATTTATAGAGCTTACCTTTTACTTGGATTTCTTGACCCCCATACCGTCATCAGCTGTCTTGTTAAACATCTTCTGATAAATGTACCCTAAAACATATAGACCCTACTACAAGTTCCTACTAAACCAGTCTAAACTTAGAGTGGGTTTATAGCAACATTAAGGTATACAACTGTTTTCGTTAAGTTAAACACCTTATAAGTAGGCTACCCTTTAATATAAGCTACCCTTCCCGAATGCTTAACATTATTAATATACTTAAATTATTCCTTAATTTCTTAATACCTAATTAACTTTAATATAAGATTCTTCGTTTATAAGGTAATTAGACCCTTCTGATTTATTAAAGCTAATTTCTAAGCTATTAGCTTACTATTAAGCCCGATAAATAGCCTTAACTTTAACTAGCTTAATATTTAGGCTTATATTAACCTTTTTTCGTTTCGAAGGCCGGATAGCTTTTAACTAAGCTTTTAGCTTTTCGTTTTCTCTTTTAGCCTATATTAATTCGATATCTTTTTAGTTTTAACCGTTTTTAACCTTTTTAAATAATAATCGTTTTATATAATTATTTTTTTTTTAAAGTTAAAAAGTTATTTAATTAAGCTTAAAAATCGATAGTCTTTTTAAAAGTAAACTAGATAATATCGTCGCTTTTTAAACGACTATTTTATTTAAATCTAATCGGAGATAGCTTAAGTAGTTTTCTTATAGGCGTATAAAAAAAGGTTTTAGCTATATTTTAATTTTCGAAAAAAAAAAGAACTTTTTAAAAGCTTTATTATCGAAACTAGCTAAAACCCGGCCGCCTTCTATTTACTTTTAATATTTAAAGCCGTTAAACCTTTTTTCCGAGCCTTATTAAAGCAGAGGAGAAAGTTCTTTTTTCTTATAATAGAAAAGCTATTATAATAGCTTAAACTCGAAAGGTATTTCCGGTAAACTTATTTAAAAGTAAAAAAAACTAATAAATTAAAAGGTTAAAAAATATAAAACGTATAAACTAAAAAGAAAAGAAAGTATATATTATTTCAGAAGTAAAGTTATATAAAATCGTTTATTATATAGCTTTTATAGCTATCGAAAATAAATAAACAAGCTTTTAATCGGTAAAAAGGTTAAGTATAAAAGATAAAGATTTCTTTTAATTAAAAGATAGCTATAAAGTTTATTATTTACTTTTTTTCCGTCGTTATAAATCTTTAAAAATCGAATTCTAACCTTAATCGAATATTTAAAAAGAACTATTATTATTAAACCGATTTACCTTTAAGAATAACTAAAAGAAAGAAGGCTACGTTTATAACAGAGATAGTTTTAATAAAAAAAACTTAAGTTTTTAAATTAAACACTTTTTTCTATACCGAATAGCTTTTAAAACTATTTAAAATAAGACTATTTAAGCTTTAGCCTTTTATAATTTTAGCCTCGTTTATATTATAACGGTTCTCGGCCTTAATAGCCTTAATATAAAAAAGAGCTAAATAATAGAACTAAAGCTTAATTATAGTTATATAAGCTTTATTAACTCTTATAGCTTTTATTATTTAGCTTTTTTAAGTTCGAATTAAAGGATTTCTTTTTAAAAATCGTTTTATCTAATAATAACCGATAAGGTTTAAGTCGCTTTAAATAGCTAAAATCCTTTAAGTAAATTCCTTTACTTAAACGTAGGTTAGTAGCAGGCTTAAATCGCTTTAAGTAATAACCTATTTAGCTAAATAGTCTTTTTAAGCCTTCGAAAGCTTTTATTTAGGTATATAAGCGATTTAAGATAGTTAGTAGCTTTAAAGTCTGTTTTATAAGGTGCTTTTTAATACTAACTATTCGAAAGAAGCTTACTTACTAAATTTCCCGTTCTTAATAGCTATAAAGGTATTCTTAACGTCGACTTAAAGATAAAAAGATATAATAATTAAAGGAATTAAATAATATAAAAATAAATTAATTTAGATAAGAATTAGTTAAGAAATAAGGGAGTTATATAACGGGTCTTTATTCGAGGTAGCGGTGAAGGAGGTGGCCTATATAAGGGGGTGGCCTACTTATAGGGTGTTTGACTTATAGAAGGTCTTAGCCTGGGACCTCTTATATAGTCTGTTTCTTAGAGGTTTGAAGCCTTTTCTGTATAAATAAATTTGCACATGTTAAACATCAATGGCTCGGGACAAGGTTTTGAATCTAAATCAGACATTTACTAATTACTATCCTAAATAAATTCGCTATATTAGAGTTCAGATTTTGAAGCAGAACTTTTAAGGGTACAAAGTTAGGAGATAAGCACAGTAGGTTAAAGTCATCGAATATATAGCCGGAGTAATTAGTATAAGTTTATTTCGAATTAACGAGAGTAGATGGGAATGGAAATCATGAGATATGCGTATACAGAGGTAGCAACCCTTCCAATATCCTCAATCCCTCCAAGACTGCAACCACCGCGTCAGAAACTTCCTTACATATCCATCCTCTATCATCCTAGGGGAAGCTCTCAGCACATCGCAGTCTCTCTGTATCGCGGTAGTATCGAAAATGATACCACGGGAATGATTCATGAAATGCTGCTCAAAGTAGTCTAGCAATTTCACAGCAGGATTTCGCTCTTCGTCACCCATTTCGGCGCTGTGGCGCAGTCTCGAAAGCCATATCGTCGCTGGAACCTCTTCGAACTCTAATCCTGCATCTCTCAGTTCTTTGAGTAGATCTGTCCAAGAAAACCTTAAAGGGTTCACCATGTTATAGACCATAGATCGAGCCGGCGGTGCGGTTCCTCGAACCGGCAAACGACACGTTAAGTCTACCTTCGCCGCAATCTCGAGAATCGCAGTTGCAAGTATGTCGACTGGGAGCCAGGAGCAGTCCTGTTTTTGTAGCAATTAGCTAAGATCTTAGACGTGTTTTCGATTTGCAGGTAGATTACTGAATAGCCGGGTAAATTGGGTGGCAGTGCATTAAGTTCGTCCTTACCTCAGTCAATATTGGGAGGGCCTTCAGCGTGAGGGCAGAATGGATCAAGCTCGGAATGAATTCACTCTCATTCCACAGTCCAGTTTGAGCATCCCCGACGACTTGACCGACGCGCAACACATAGCTCTGTGAACCAGCGGCGGCCGCATTTAGAACAATGTGCTCGGCGACGAGTTTACTCTGTGCATAAGTCAAATACCCTAGAAGTAGGCCACCCCCCCTTACGGGCCACCTACTTACACAGTAAACAGCCTAAACAGCCTATATTTAAACAGCTGTATTAAATTAAATAAAATAGCTACTACTTTAAAAAAAGACTTATAATACTTATTATCTTTTAAAGGCTTTATAAATAGTAGTATTACTTAGTATATTATATTAAATTAAGTAATATATAATGTTAAAACTATACACTAAATACTGTTAAAGTATCCTTATAATATATATAGAAATACTAACATTTACTATATATATACTTTTACTTAATAACTTTTTTAATATTACTTTTATAACTTTTATTTTATATATATATATATTAATAATAGTATTTAAAACTAAACTCTTAACTAAAAAGCTTATATATACTTTATTATATAAGTTATTAAGTTTTAAACTTTTACCTATATAAATATTATATAAAAGTTTATATAATATAGTATAATTACTAATTAACAGGTTATAATAGTAAAATAATAGAATAGTATAAATCTATATAGTATAATACTTTATATTAAACGTTATTTCTTATTATAAATATAGTAATTAATTAAATATTAGTTTATATTAACTTTTTAAATCTGTTAGTATACCTTACTATTATATATAGAATCTTTAATAGTTAGAACTATAATATTTAATACTTAATATATCTATATATAAAGTATATAGTAAAGCTTATTTACTATTAAATAGGATTCTATATACCTTTATAGTATATTTAATAAAGGGTAGCTTAATATGTATTTTATTTAATTTAATATAGCTGTTTAGAAGTAGGCTGTTTCTATGTAAAAGGGTGGCCTACAAGGCGGGGTGGCCTACTTCTAGGGTATTTGACTTAGCCTGTACGGCTCGCCAAGTTAAAGTCCGTGATAGGGCTATTAGAAACCCGAGAACCCTCTGGCGCATTGAAAGCGGTACTAATAGAGGAGCAGAAGAATAGTTTGGCCGGCTTAGTCCTATGGACCGACATGGAGAACCGTAAGAGGTTGTGGAGACCTCGCAGGTGAGGCTCAAAAGATGCGAGGCTGATGTTGAAGTTTACCGGCTAAGTAACGTGTACAATCATTGACACGGTCTGTCTCAGTTCCTTGAGAAGGCTTTGGCTTAGGCCTAAGTCTGGCTCACTTACGTCCGCGGCGATTGCAGTGATCTTGGATCTGCTGATCTCCGTGAGTTTCAACCCTCGTCGGTTAAGCGATTGGAGCAGTCGCTGTATAGGGTTTTCTCCTCGGACGAAGCAGTATACTCTTCCTATGTTCTCACTATGCAGCATTTTATGTAGCAGATGTCCCCCGATACTGCCTGTTGCCCCAGTGAGCATCTGTAGGTGATTTTGGTCAGGGTCAGTACCTAGGACTGTCTCGTTATGATACAGATATAGTTGGATTCACACTTACCACTGACTGTTGGAAGTTGGAATATTTTTTGATGAGGGACCTCATATCGGTAATATCATGCCCGCTATTACCGATGGCTTTGCTAATTCGAAGAAAATACAAGTAACTTGCTATTTTCTTGACACTGCCTTGTTTATAGATGACGTTGGGAGGCAATGTTTTTCCACAGATGTCGACGGACCTCTGTAAGATCCGGCGCATTTGGATTGCCCGTAGGCTGTCGATTCCTGCTGTGAAGAAGTCGTAACTTGGTGATGGGATAGAGACGCCGTAGTTGTCTCGGAAGGCAGAGATGATGAAGTCTTCCAACTTAGGGATGCTCAGCTTGAGGCTATCCTTCGTACCCTCTTCCATTATGCTGTATAGCTGGTTGATGATATCGGCAAACTTGACGCATGCCTGGGCGCGGATGATATTGCCCTTGTCGGTCTGTGGATACATTGTGCTCGAAGGCAACACAGCGATTATCTCCCGCATGATCTGGGAGAAAGCCTCGGCCCGTGAGTTGGCATCGGCTATAGAAGGCCAGATAGCCTCGATGTAAGCATCGTTAGACAGGTGATCTGAGTTGCTCGTCCTTAGCACTAGAATTCCCGGTACAGGTCTGTCTACGCCGACGACAATAGCCTCACGGACAAGTTTGTCCTGACGTACTCTACCTTCGATATCGAGAGGTATGATCTTCTCGCCGTTTACAAGTGTGATTCGATCATCCAGACGTGTGACGTACTTCTATGCGTCGGGAATCGTGGGATGCGGCACAAAAACATCTTTCGAGTGCTAGGAACCAGGCTTGGGGAAGTCAGAGTTGGACGTAGATAATCTAGGGTGGCCTTTGAGGTAGATCACCTCGTACTGGCCATTACCGATGGGGTTCATGTGGATGTGGTTCCGGTGATATGAGTAGAAACGGACATAATTCCACGAGTCATCCCCATCAGTGCGCCGTATAGTGTCCCCGGTAAGCCCTGCTTCCGTTCTGCGACTGGAGCATCAGTAATTGAGTTTTGCAGCAATGCCGACATTTTCATCAGGGGAACTTACGTTCTAAAGACCACAGCTAAGCTCACCCCTGCTGAAACGAGACGATCTCCCAGCTTATCAGGCGTGCGAGCTCTAGCAGAAGTGACGAATTTGCACCTCTTTAACAGGTTAACACCCCTTGGCGTCTCTGCTAGCAGGCCTAGAGCGTAGGGCACGACGTGGATGACATCCGGCTTCACAGCCTCGACGGCTGCAATTAAGTTGTCACTGGTCAATGGCAGCGATGTATTGTACAAGTTGGCAATTCTACCTATGTATATGGCCTGCAGTGAAGTCGATATGCCGTACATGTGGAACTAAGGTAGCGCGCCAAAGTTGTCCATACCAGCACCCTGAGTGGTATGGGTGAGGACGGCTTTGTGGGTTAGCACTACTGGCTTTGGCATCCCTGTCGAACCCGAAGAATGCATTATCAATGCTGGCTGTGTGTTTTCTGCCTGTCTGTCGAACTCGCGAACAAAGCGCGATACGCCCTCCGGGCGAGCAACATTATAATCAACGCGAAGGGGAATAGGATGGCAAGACAAGGATGGTAATTCTTGCTTTACTGCTTCTAAGTTGTTGGAAATGATTCTGGTCTGCCTACACACGACATTGTGGCAACCTGTATGTCGTAGAAGATGGACTATGGCAGCAGGTGGTATCCGTAGAGAGAGACAGAGGACAGTGTGGCCAAGTCGACTTAGTGCGAACTAAGAGACGATGAAGTCAAGATTAGACGGAGCCAAGAGACCAATGGTTTCACGAGTGCTCTAGAGGAAGGGATCGTGTTAGAGAAATTGATAAATGTGCTCGAAAAGACACAAGATTTTAAATACACACAGAATCGAGGCCGCCTGAGATAAAACTCCTCGCTGCACCGTCGATATAATTGTCGAGTTCCAAGCTAGTGAAGTGCTTGTAGTCGTTAACGCTGTCTTCAGTGCGAGGATAGCCTAGTATAGGTCGTGGTGGAGAATCTTTGGCTCGATGACGAATAATGTTATCTAGTACCTTCAGTTCACCGTATTCATCATATAGTGATGAGAGATATGTCCGAGTCAGGTGTGACATTCTCAGCAGTCCTGCTTTAAGGAAGTTTAACGATAATGAGAAGTGGAAGATTTTCCGCCTAGCTCACTCAGGCTCGGATAGTTCTATGGGGACCGTTTTGAACGTTTTTAGAGTTCTATGCCTTGATATTCAGCAACGCAGCTTCCTTGTATGAAGTCACGACATTCTCACATGTCGTGAACTGGCAAGCTCGGGAATTTGAAGGGGGGGCAGGTGTCTCTACCCTTAACTCTCCACAGGCTGGCTCTGCACTTGGGCAGTTTACATTAAAGGCTGGCTGAAACAGAATACTTCGATAAGAATGAGGTCCAGACTTTCTGTGTTTCCCGATTTGGCCTTCTGCATTCCGAGATTGTACCGCTTATACCGAATTTGTATCACGGAGGTCCTCCCCCTGGTAAGTAAAGCTCCGGCTGACCGACGTAAGTACACACACCAACTTGTCAGCTTGATGTACATACATCAGGAACTCCGAGTAAAGTATCTCGGGCAAGAGGTACCTCAGACGTAAATAAGACGGAGATAAGAGAGATGCTGGAGACTGTTGGTATTCTTGAGTGGTGGCGTTGTTCTGCATGTTAAAGCGACATTGATCAACTTGCAAAGTACTACCGTTCATTACCGAAACCTTAGCTGAAATCAGACCTTGGCTGAAGTTATTGGTGGAATTCATTTGCTATGATACCTGCTCAGAGTTGTTTGTTTCCTTTTGCGGTAATGATAGCATGTCGGTCCTCCTTCCTTGTATTATAAGTAGATTGTGTTATTACATATGTACGTATCGTGGCGCTGACTATTGCATTAGCTCCTGAGGCATATCACATTTACACGGACGATCCGGAGCATCCCTGCTGCAGGAGGAATATGAAAGCAGTAGCAGCATAATAGATTCAGGAATCATGACCGGAAGTTATGGAGATCGAATGATGAATATCCTGGTATTGTTTTTAAGTGCTGGTTGTGATCATCTCCTCGGCGGCGTGTCTTTAATCAGTGCTCCCATCAGGCTTGCCGCCACCCTTGTTCCGTGCACCTCGGCGTTCTTAATGGCCTGGCGGATTTTCGCATACTCTTTATCGCTCAGATCAACAGCGTAGGCGCCCATGTTCTCCTGGAGATACTTGGGTGTTTTAGTGCCCGGGATTGGGAAAATGTCCTCCTGTTTCATCAACTATGCGAGTGTTAACTGTCCCGTGGTGCAGCTTTTCTCCTCCGCAATGCGCTTTAAGGAGTCCACTAGCTTCAGGTTCTTTGGGAAGTTCTCTGCGGAGAATCGTGGAATGCTGCGACGAAAGTCGCCCTCTTCAAAATCGTCCGGTGACTTGTATTGGCCCGTGAGCATGCCGCGCCCCAGCGGCGAATATGCCACAGTAGCGATACCCAGCTCACGACATGTTGCTAGCAAACCTAGCTCTGGGTTCTTAATGTCTAATGAGAACGGACTGTACTCAATCTGATAGGCGGCAATTGGGTGAACTTTGGATGTACGGCGGAGAGTGTCTGCACCGCATTCACTAAGTCCTAGATACCGTACTTTTCCGGATCTGTTAAGGGTGCTTGGGTCAACAACATGTAGCTCTGAATAACGGAGGTGCCTACTTACTCAATGAACTCCTTCATGGTTTCTACTATATCCTCTACGGGAGTTTTCCCGCTGAAGCGATGGCAGTACAGAAGGTCAATGTAGTCGGTTTTGAGACGTTTCAGACTCTGAGCGACAGATTGCCGGATGTATTCTGGATCGTTCCGAATCTCACGTCCCCCATCAGGGGTGACATGGTTTCCGAACTTGGTAGTCAGGAAGATCTGTATCGATGTCGTGGTTGACGTTAGTGTCACTGGTCCTTATAAAAGACCCCAGTATAAAGTCGACATGAGATCCCGGATGGAGTAGCCTGACCTCCTTGCGTTTCCCGGTACGCTGAAACCACTTGCCGAGAAGCTCTTTACTATCTCCGTACAAGGCGGCAGAGTCCTAGTGAATACATCCTGATCCGTGAGCCAGATCGAGCAGCCTGAATCGCTCCTTATCGGGTGGTGGAACTCCGTAGAATGTTTGTTCGGACACGATCGATCAGCTGCCTAACATTGGATACTATCCTGGTAACTAAGTGTAGAACGTACAGCTGAGCCCCATTAACCCTAGTCCTAGCGCTGGGATATGCGGTCCGTTTTCTCCTAGCGCCCTGGCAGGGAGCGTGGGGGGGGTTATCTTTGAGTTGATCAACAAATGCAATAAGATTCAATGTTGCGCGAGACAGTAGTGCTTACCACGGCCAAGTCGGCTTAAGAATGGTCCTGTGTACATACATATATAGCATTTTACTTGTCGCTTTACGGATACTACAATCAGAGTCGCATATAGGCTTACGTTATATTGCGAAAAGGAGTTACGGAGCACGTCTGTGTTTTATTGGCTCGTCTATCTCGCCTTAGCATAATTAGGCGAATCCTGCGAAAGTGCTATAGAAGATCCCGCCCGGCCGGGCTACATATGTAGGTCCCTGATACCTAAATGGCTTAGGGGTTGTTCTTCTACTTGATTAATGTCAGTCTATCGTAAACCGGCAGCATGATAGTGTCGATCCTGGGCTTATTCTTGCAGAACTTGTTGAATCTGTTAAGCGCCCTGCTACATTCAGTCCAGTAGGGTCTCAGCTCCTGGGGCAGCGAAGGGTTGGCCTCGGTCGAGATTGTCATGCTACGAGCGAACACTGCAGTATGAAACATTAGCATAGCTATCTCGTGTAACACGAAATCTGACTTGCGCCTTACCGTTGTCACATAGGATGACTCCCCCGGGAGACAGAAGCTTTAAGTCTAGGATTTGCTTGATATAGCCCTGGTAGCTATCCTTGTTGGCATCAATAAAGATGAGGTCGAAATGCCCCGTCAGGTTGGGTATAGTCGCTTGGGCAGGGCCCTCGACGAGCTTTACGCGATCATCAATATCAAAGTGGCTTAGATTACGCTTGGCTGCCTGGATCATTTCCTCGTCTAGTTTCAAGGTAACGATCTCTGCCTGGGTGTCTGTGGTGCCTTCGTACCACGCCAACGCACTATACCTAGTGAAGCAGCCGATCTCGAGAACTTTGACAGGAAAATTTCAGCTCTGTGTAACCTTGAAGCTGTGTAAGTGAGTTGAGGGTACATACTTCTCTTCGGCTTCAACAGCTCGGCAAGGAACTTGTTCGTCGCCCCTTGGAGAGGAGATGACATCTTGTTAGCAGTGTTTTTGCCGGCATTCATGTTGTCGAATTTCTCATATGTCCAGTCCTAGAGCTGCTTTATCTCCGCCGAGGTGTTATCAGAGTGAGCGGTGCAATATTCCGTCACGGTGGCCGCCATCTCAGGCTAATATTTGGACATTAGAAGTTAGTAACGGTTACTTCCAATGTAGAATCTGACAAAATACACAAGATTGAGTCTGACCGAGAATGGAAGGACGCTGGTCTACATCTTTGCTTGTTGTTTTTCTCTTGAACTCTCTTCGGTTTGGCGATGTGGATTGGTTTAAGGGAAAGATTCATGTTCCGATATTCTGAGGGTATTTATACCTTGAACATGGTATACTTTGACCCGCTTGAGATACCCTTAATTTAGTGTTTTAGTTATGCATTACATCGTATTCTCTTTCTCTCTGTTTACTAAAGAAGAGCCCTGAATGTTCACCGTTGCGGAAGGAGATGATCCGGCGCCTCCCACCTGAGCAGTTCTACCTAACTTTAGCCTTGGCAGGCAGGATTGCAAGAATGCATGTTTCTCCGGAAACTCCGAGTAGCCTATACCTGCTAACAACGAAGATTTGCATTGCATCTCTTCGGCTAAACTCACAGGATTTAGGATATAGATCGGCTGTTCGTTGACATATGATTAAGTCGGAATACCCTTTCGGGTCGTACACCCGGGATAATACATCGTTAGCACTTGTGGTGTTCCCCTGAAAATTGCGGAATGACTGACTGCAATAGCTTACGTGAGACTGTTTCCAGAGACTGCCGACTGACTATCCGGATGAGGTCACAACCAGCCTGTGCATCTGTGGTGCATTTCACATGTGGGTCCGCACCTGGGCATGGTTTCGTGTGGCTGAAATTAGAGAGAACTCCTTGATCTATGGAGTGTTGAACTCCGGACGAAGCGTCATGAATCTCATCAGAGCTTCGATAAGGAGGTACAATCTTATTCGATTGGTGTTAGCTTGAGACCATTTTCTACTTGGAGCTACGGAGATATTGGGATGGCAACTGGTACCTCCTAGGCTTGGACTAGTGAAGGATAGAAAAGTCAAGGCAGTAGAACTGAAGTTACCCGGAAGATAAAAATATGGGACAATTGCATGTCGAAGACGGCTGCCTGGTTGTCTCATATTATGGCGAAAGTCCATTAGATGTTTCGATAAGACTGAAAGTGTTAAGTCAGAAATCCCCTATTACTGTGTCCTAGACGGAAACACATCTTTGCCAGGTCCAAGGAGAATAGAGCTTTGTCTATTACCAGTTAAAGCATTTATCTCACGCGTAGATGTCTGACTTGACTCCTTCTCAACACTATGTTCCTGAAGTCTTTTATACTTCACGGGCAAAAACAGGCCGGCTCGTTCATCTTATCCCAGATGATATTGCGCGAGAGGCACCTGACCACCCCCTCTTTTCTTATGCAACAGGCGCTAAACCTTAAGATGGCTTCATTGATGTATCTGCGAGACAGTTCGCTAATGCAGTGAACAGAACTAGCTGGTACTTAGAGACGTTGCTTGGGAAGCCTAAAGGCTTCGAGACAGTTGCGTATATGGGACCAAGTAAGCATACACACGCCGTAACTGATATCTTTATACAACAGACGATCTAACTTCTTGTTAAAAGATGACATCCGCTATTTTCTGTTTATGTTCGGTGCGATTAAGGTCGGCTACAAAGTGAGTATTGAAAACTCTCTTAAGACAACAACATGACTTCAAGTCTAAATATCTTTTAGATGCTATTCCTGTCTCCGCGAAACAGTATCGAAGGTCAGATAAATGTTCTCAATGGCGCAGAATGCCGTATATTCTTGAACGGTGAAGGCATCGATGTCGAAGACATCCGAAGACGCCGTATTATGGCAAATGCCGTTGTACTTGAGCTAGCGGAATTGCTCGACGATTCCATCCAGGTTCCGACCTATCTATATACCAAGACTTTCGAGCAGGCTAAGATGGATCCGTGTCTCGTACTTTATACAACAGGCTCTACTGGACTACCTAAGCCCATAATCTGGAAGAATGGAGTATTGAGCACCTACGAGGCGTGGCGCACTATCCCACATATTGACGGATATGTCCCAACTACCGAGATATACAGTAGAGCTACGAGGGCCTACACATCTATGCTATTGTTCTATACGAGTGGTTTAAACGCAGGCATAACTTGGTCTCTACTCTTGGGCGTGACCTTGGTGTACGGAGCGCCTTAAGTTGTGCCCAACTCGGCCTATGTGGACGAAATGTATATACATGCATCGGTAGACGCGTCTATGGGAGCCCTATCTATATACGAGGAGCTGAGTCGCGATGAGGGTGCCTTGAGTCGTATTAATCGCCTCGAATACGTTATTGCCAGTGGAGGTATGTTTACACTGGTTGCATTGTCTACACTGTGAGACTGACTTGGACACTTTAGCTCCTCTCTCGCAGATGGCCGGAAACATTATCTCGAAGCATACTAGAGTTATATCGAATCTTGGCTTAACTGAGACTGCTTGCTTGCAGAGATTGGCACCAGCCATTGAAGACTGGTTATATTTTTACTGGCATCCGACACATTCGGGTATAGAGATGCGCGAGTACTTGCCTGGAATGTATGAGCTATTCCTGGTGCGTAACAGGGACATCGAACTATACTAAGGTGTCTTTATGAACCTTCCTAGCATTAGCGAATGGTCAATGAGCGACCTCTACGAAAGACATCCCGACCCTAATAAGCCGTTCCTGTATCGGTACCTCGGACGAAAGGACGACGTGATCGTCTTGAGCAACGGAGAGAAAGTCTCACCAGCCCTTATGGAGGCCGCTTTGATGAGCAGCCCCCTAGTTAAGAGCGCTATGGTGGTGGGACGCGGAAAGTTCCAACCCGCCGTTCTGATCGAGCTCAAGGATAAGCCACCTAAGTCCGTGACTGAACGCCAGGAAACCGTGCATAAACTGATGCCCTTCCTCGACGAAGCCAATACATATGCGCCGGCTTATGGAAAGCTGGATTAGTACTACATTCTGTTTGCTGATCCCACACGCCTAGTACGGTACCTTGGGCAGGGTAAAATACAAAGATTCCAAACATATACCCTGTACGAGCCAGATATTGAACACTTGTACCGGTCTGTCGAGGACTCCGAAGACTACATTATGGTTATGGATAACCGGTCGCGACTGGACCTTGCGTCTTTTGATGCAGTGAAGAACTGGCTTAGAGACCTTCTGGTGGACATCATTGGGGTCCACGTAACAGAAGACAGCAAGGATTTCTTCAAATCTGGCGTTGATTTACTCTATGTCATACGCATGGCACGTGAGGTGAAGTTCCAGGCCAAGAGACAAGGTCTAGGGGCTGGGCTGGAGATGTTCTCCCCAAAGGACATCTATGCACACCCTACGCTGAATGACCTTGCATCTCGTATACTGAAATGCGCCGGCCCACCTCATCATCTGCCCGGCCGGTCGCAAGAGCTCGACACGGACCCCGCTGCACAATCTTCTGATAATGACGCGCAGCTTCTATTGAATAAATATACTAAGAAGCTCCCTACTTCAAGTAGTCGCGCGTCGAGAGTGCCGCCGGAACGTAATATCACGGTGCTCCTTACAGGAAGCACAGGGTCCCTGGGATCGTACATCCTCGATGCACTTTATCGAGACAAGAATGTTGCGAGAGTTATCTGCTTGAACCGTTCCTCTTCAGCAGAGGAACGGCACCTTCAGAATAGCGTACAGCGTGGTCTTACCTCGATTAGTGGCGCACGGGTAAACTTTATCAAGGCAGATCTATCGTTGCCCCGAATGGGAATTGAGGATATCCAGTATTCCCAGCTTCTTAATATAGTAACCCATATTATCCGCAAGTATCCCGGTGGACCTCACCTGTCATAATTTGATGAGTTCCTCTAACCCCTTCTAGACAATCAATGGCCGGTCAACTTTAACTGGACTGTTGCCTCATTTGAACCACACATTCAAGGTGTGAGCAACCTGATTGACTTTTCTTATGAATTAAAGCACAACGCTTTTATTCTTTTCGTGTCGAGTGTCTTAGCCGTTGGCTCTTGGAATGGACCCGGACTTGCCCCTGAAGAGATTATAGAAGACCTCAGTGTCGCAGCACCTATGGGCTATGGGCAATCCAAACTCGTCTCTGAGTGTCTCCTGGCCGAAGCTGCGAAGGCATCGTTTATACGGTCTGCCTGTTGCCGGGTTGGAATTATAGCTGGCCCTGTCGAAAGTCAATTGGGTGTGTGGAATTGCCACGAGTACATTCCTTCGGTAAGGTTATCTATGACGACGCTCTGCTCCCGGTTCTGTTTTCATTCGCTGAACTACAGCTTCAAGATGATCATCTCCTCGGCGTACCTCGGCGTGTTGCTAGCGACATTTCCATCCCGTGACCGTGTGGACTGGCTCCCTGTGGACAAGGTATCTAGCATTCTCATCGAGGTGCTTCTCGCTTGTTCAATAAAAAAAGGGCTAGAACAAGTTCCGTCCGCCAAGGTTTTCCACGTCGTTAACCATAATGTGACTTCCTGGAGCAGCCACCTGATGCCTGCAGTTGCGGCCTTATACTCTCCACGGTCTGTGGGGGTAAAGCTTGTGCCCTTCGATACGTGGCTCGAAACCCTGAAACAAAGCGCAGACTCGTCAACGTTGAATGTTGAAAGAACCTAGCTGTACGTCTGTTAGACTTCTATGTTAGCGTGTTAGGTGCTAACAAGATTCCGAGAGCAATGTCGTCGAAAAAGACATGGAAGATAAGCGAAACGCTTAGAAACATTGGGCCTGTGAGTGAGGAGTGGGTGAGGAAATGGATGTTATAATGGCGAGTCTGAATAGTAGAGTGCCGAATCATGTTTTTAGTCTTAATAGAGGGTTGTATGTTTTTAATATTGTTACGATGCAAAGGAAGGAGAGAGGTAAAGCTGTATTTCCTAGGTTTTGTAAGTATTTCAGCTGAAGAGAAAGAAGGTAAGCTAAG
The DNA here is from genome assembly GCA_023375675.1 of Cytospora piceicola. Taxonomy (NCBI): domain Eukaryota; kingdom Fungi; phylum Ascomycota; class Sordariomycetes; order Diaporthales; family Cytosporaceae; genus Cytospora; species Cytospora piceicola. The sequence goes on from JALQBC010000062.1 coordinate 23,358, forward strand.
CGTAGCTAGGTCCCTCTGATACGTGCCGTACCTTGAACATTGAACGATAAAGGGAGGAGACCTTTTTAAGTGGTTTGCTTATTAGCAGAAATTATGGGAACCGTAGGTTCTGTATATTGGTTGTTATATTCAAATAACTATAGGGCGACGGAATCGCTAAGAACTAAGCTATGGAAGGCTAGTAGCTAGGTGTAGATCTGGGGCCTATCGTGTATAGCCGCAGAGCGTATTACTATGATTACACATGTCACTATGCTCGCTGAGGAGCAGTAACAACCTGATAGCGCTGTTTCACTCAAGTATATTGCTGAAGAGTTGTCCTGCACAATTCTATTTAATTGTGTATCCACTGATTCGCTCAATATCAGTTTCGTCCGCTTGTAGTCCTAGCGAATTCGCAGGTGCTGGGCACTGTAAGCATACGCAAAAGCTTACGGCCAGCGGAATTTAAGATCATTGTTATGTCTGATAGACTTTGTTCTGAAACTAAATTGACGTTAGGAAAAATACGGAAATTTCTAGACGCAATAACAACAGATAACCTCTTGCCCTCTACCCTACCTATATAGCCCGAACTAGGCACCTTGCTAACTAAAGGCGCTAACATCCCCTTGCTCGAGCCCCGTAGTGCATTTGTAAACCCTTTACTCACTTAGCTGCGCAGGGAGGGCGGCTGTAGCTATACATAATGCCAGCTCCGTACTATAGCCAAGGTAACGGCATATATCGTTGAAACTAATGGACACGTAAGTTTGCTTTCTACTTAATTTGGTATTTCTGTGATAACTACGCACCGAAGTTCTTTGTTGGTGAGGTGATCAATAAGGCAGGGAATAAGCAACAGGTCAGGTGTCTCCCCGTCCTCTACCTGAGGCAGGGCCTGTAACGAAACGCGCTCCTTTACTTTGCTACAGGATTCGCTTAAAGTAACCTACTGCGATGCAGAAAGTCGCGCTAGATCCTGGTTAACGGACGTAATATAAAGAGTTAGCGTGCGTGCAGCAGATGTGAGGACCTACCTTGCAAAACAGCTTGCGTGGCTCGGTCTAGTCGATGCAACAAGTCGTCGCCATCTCCGGCGGCATTCTCGGCCTACGCGGAGGCTATCTCGTTAGCAACCCTTGCGCCCCTCATAACTTTATCGAGGTATTTTGTCTTCGTACTCTGTACCATATTTTGCAGGATCGTGTCGAGCTGCTCTGGGGCAGCGCGGCCTGAAGTAGCTAGGATAGTACAAATACTTGCGACAAGGAGCTCTGAAATCGCCTGTTCTCTCGAGCGCGTAGTTGCTAGCCTCGAGGCTGCTTGTAGAGCCGAATCATTACTGGAGTGAGGTAGGACTCCTACTAGATATTGCAGGTTTATACGACCGGAGACTGCCCTAGCTAGCCTAATTCTGTCAGCCAGTTTCTCCTATTTCGGCCTAGGAGGTGGCCTGCTGGGTCGGAGCGGCTGGTCGGGGTGGTCGGAATGGTAGAAGATAATGCGAAGGTCGGAATCCATTTGGAGCTTTTAGTCTAGCTGTTGGCTGTTGATGCATATGTATGATGTTGGAAGGCTCTCCCGTCTCCGTATTGTCACACATATGCAACGTATGTGCCGACCCTTGGCTCGGTGGTATTAAGCCTGATGGATGATTTCCGTACTTAGAAAAGCTGACCGAGGTCTCTACCTGCCTCCGGTTGATGTGAGGCGACTTTGGCCTGCTGCTCAATTGCTGTCACACGTGATATGTACTCGATTGATCTGTTGTCTTGTACCCCGCTTGATCGGTATGCTAATTTCCATATTAAATATATGCCAGGGTCAATCATATAACTTGCTTATTCATACGGACCGAGGTATTTCCGCAGGCACCCCTGCTGCCGCCCGACACCCTGCGTATTTGGACGGATTCACCTGGCCAGGCGGTACGAATTATAACTATACAAGTACTCAAGCACGTCATCGAACTGCTCGGGAATACTCTGGAGCGACACGGACACATGTGGTTTTCAATGCCTAACCATGAGGTTGCATGCACCCTGTGCTAATGTTAAGGCAGAAGTGAAGGCAGAAGTGAAGGCAGAAGTCAAGACAGAAGTCAAGACAGAAGTCAAGGCAGAAGTTAAGGCAGAGTCTACTAAAAGTCGTCTGGTCAGGGACTAAGTCTGCTACCACTGATAGATGTATTTCCGCTAACACCTCCGACCACACAGTCGTTATACATAATAGTAGGAAATCAGGCGCGCTGCTTCTACAGTCGTCTTGAAACGAGCATGTCTTCGTGGTGGTAGCCGTGCACAACTAGGTCGCCTAGTGCGATATGGTGACGGGCATCTCATCTGCAGACTCGGAGGGCGAGGTTCTCGCGATGTATCACGGCGACGGTGAGAAGACTTCTATAAGGTAGAAGACATTGTCGGAGCATAGCGTGCGCAGTGCGGCAAGGACCAATTTCCGAGTCCGGTTTGGGGTTGCGGAGTGCTATCAGCTCACAGCCAAGTTCTCTATCGGCTAAAGCGAGCGCATGTTTAATAGCCTGATAGTTTAAGTTAGATGCGTTAAATTACTTCCCTAATGGAGCTGCTATTGTGGTTATAGGTTCTATAATTCTCTTTGTAAGCCTTCAGGAACAGTTATTAGAAAGAGGTCTATAAATCTAGCTTAAGTTAGTAGAAAGTTCGCGATATTTAAGCACTATAACATTAGGTTAAGAGACTAACTCTGTATAGAGAGGCCAGTGGTTCCTATATAGTGAACATAGATAAGGATGCAGAGCCAGGTCTTAAAGAGGTTTGTAAGGCGGGTTAGCCTTTAAAGGCTTTTAAGATTACAGACTGTTAAACTAAGACAGATTTATACAGGCAAACGAGTTTATTAGTTATAAGAGGCAGAGAGAAAACTGCACGAGGTCTCGAGCCCTTATGTCCTACTATTTATATGCTATTTAAGGTTAGTAAACGGCCTTAAGATCTCTGCTAGGAACTAAGGTAGCTGCTATATAAGTTAAATATTATAGATATTTATATCTTAGCTGTCTTAAATGTGCCTTAGCAGTGCCTTAACTATATTATCAGCCTTTCTTTATATAAAGCGCTTAAGCTAATAAGTATATATAATAAATCGCTTAAACTTATTTTTATTTCTTTAATAATCGTCTTATTATTTTTCGTTCTAACTATATTACTAATAAGTAATACTGTTAGTTAAGCTTAAGGTACTAGAGAATAGCTGTAGAACCGCCTGCCGAAAAAGCCTTTTATTAAAACGGATTAGAAATTTAATAACTAGATACGCCGCTTAAGCTGCTTTAAATATAATAAAGTAACGCTTAAAAAGCGTTACTTTATTATATTCTCTATAGCTTTAAACAGCAAAACACTTACTTATTTATTAATTAACTAATTTATTATTTAATTTATTTACTTACTTATTTAATTACTTACTTACTTACTTTTAACTTAGCTACTTATTAGTTAAGTTAATTACTAGCTAACTTACTTAAATATTTACTTACTTATTTATTTATATACTTACTTACTTACTTATTTATTTACTTACTTACTTACTAGTTAACTTACTAACTAACTTATATACTTACTTACTTACTTATTTACTAACTTATTTACTAACTAACTAACTAACTTATTAAATAACTAACTTATTTATTTATTTCTTTATTTATTTATTTCTTTATTTATTTCTTTATTTATTTCTTTATTTATTTCTTTATTTATTTCTTTATTTATTTCTTTATTTATTTCTTTATTTATTTTTTTATTTATTTTTTTATTTATTTATTTATTTATTTATTTCTTTATTTATTTCTTTATTTATTTCTTTATTTATTTATTTCTTTATTTCTTTATTTTATATTTCTTTATTTCTTTACTTATTTATTTCTTTATTTATTTATTTACTTACTTACCTACTTACTTACTTACTTACTTATATACTAGCTTTTTTATTAACTAACTAGCTTACTTACTTACTTACTTACTTAGTTTAAATTTAAAAGCTTATATAAGCCTTTAATAAAAAGAAAAAAAGAAAAGCTAAATTTTAAGTTAAAAACCTTAAAAACTTAAAGAACTATAAGTATTACCTTTAATATTAAACTTATATTAAATACTACTATTTAATTAAATATACTATATAATAGCCTTTCTTTAAAAAGTTTTTAATTTAAATATATTTTATTATATTAAATTAAAATATAAGTATATATCTTACTTTAAGCTTAAAGTCCTTTATAAGTAGCTTTATTATATACTATATTATAAGCTTTATTTTAAGTTTTATTATAAGTTTTATAGTAAGCTTTATTATAAGTTTTAATAAACCTTTTAATAACTTAGAAAACTAAGACTATTACCTTTAATATTAAGTTTATCTTATAAGCTATTATTTAATTAAATATACCGTTTAATAGCCTTTTCTTTATAGGTTTAGATTTTAGTAAGTGCTATTTAATTAGATTAAAACTTAAGCGTGTATTTTAGTTTAGACTTAAAGTTTTATATAAGCCTCCGGTATAACTAAAAGAAAAGGAAAGGCTAAAGTTTAAGTTAAGAACTTAAGAAACTTAAGAAACTAAAGGAATTAAACCTATTACCTTTAATATTAAGCTTACGTTAATAGCTACTATTTAATTAAATATACTGTTTTATAGCTTTTTTTTAAAAATACTTTAAATTAAAGTAAGATTTATTTAATTAAATTAAAACTAAAGTATATATCTTAGTTCGAACTTAAGGTTTACTATAAACGGTTTTATTATAAGCCTTATTATAATCGGCTTTATTATAACCTTTAAAGTAACTATAAATCTTTTAGTAAGTATTAAAAGGCTTTATAATTGCTAGTATATTTAACCTTAAAATAACTAAAATTACTGCTTTTAACAGCTAATTAAATCTTTTAAACAGATGTTATAGCAAATTAAAATAACTATAATTCAGAGCTAATTAAAATTAAAATTAGGTAGTATAAGTTTTAAAAGTATAACTTTCTATATACTCGCCTGCCTTATAAAATAAAAAAACATCTTTTTTAATAAAAGGTGTTATATATTATAATTAATTATATAGTTTCTAATATAGTTTATTTATATATATACTATAAGTTTAAAGCTATTATAAAGCTTAATATAGTAATTTATAATAGTAACGGTATAGTATAATAGTATATAATAAAGATAGATTCTTTATCTTTTTCTTTATATAATTAAGTACGCTTATAAACTATATATAAACCTATAAACCTACTATAAACTCACTTTAAGTTCGCTATATAATTACTATACGTTTAACAGAAACGAGTTATTAGTAAATATATAGTAATTTTATAAATACGTTTATAGGTAGGTTCGCTATAAACCTACTTAAGAGTATATAATAATTTATTTATAAGCAAGGTAGCTTAATAGTTCTGCCGCTTTATTAAAGCAGTAAGCTTAACCGCCTACTTAATTAAGTAGTTATTTTATAACTACTTATAATAAAGAATTTAATAATAAGTTTATAATAAAGGTTCTTTACTTATTTAAATCTTTAAAACTAAAACTATATTATTTATAAAACCCTTTAAATAATATAACTAAATAAAGCGCTATATACTATATTAAGATAGTTAGCTATTAATAAACTTAAGTAAATAGTAACTTATTATAGCTAATTATAATATATTTTACTTAATTTAATAATTTTTTACTTTTATATTTATTTTAATAATTAAAACTATTTATATTATTTAAAGGTTTATTATTATATTATAAAAGTATAATAATACTTAGTTTATTATTTAAGAATTTATTAAACTTATTATTTACTTTCTTAATTATTTAAGTTAATACTTCTCTTAATAATAGTAATAGTAACAGGAATAGTAAATAGTAATAAAAATAGTAATAGTAACAAAAACAGTAATAGAAATAGTAATAATAATAGTAAAATAATTAAACAATAGGTTAGTGCTTTATAAATACTAGTATTAATAGTAATGAAAATTATAAGTAAAGTTCTGCTACTTTTCTTAATATGCGTAAAGGCACTAATATCGACCTTATCGGATGTTTATTATAAGTACTTAACCTGTTTTATCGATATACAGAGAGAAGGGACTATTAAAGCTCTTCTAGCGACATTTATAATTAGCTTTTTGTCTATTAAGTAGCTTAACTTTATAACTCCGATCGGTTATACTGTTATTGTAATCGGTCGCACAGAGACCGACGAAGTAGGCGACGTTTTAAGAATACTGCCTATAGTTTTATTGTCTTATAAACCTTGATAATTCTAGAGCCTAATACGTAACCCCGAGTAGTAGCCGTTATTAAGGGTTTATCGAAGTTGCTTCCCGGCTTAACTTCTTAAAAAGACGATTGTCGAAGCTAGCAATATCTTTAATAAAGTTGCTATAGAAAACCGACCTTATACCACTTCGCTAGTGGTCTTAGAAAGGAAAGCGGTCTTTAGGCGCTTTTAATAATATTAACTGTTTAGAGTTAAGGATTTACTAGTATTCTTTAACAGAATCGGCACCGGGATATCTGTAAGCTATACTAATAACAGCGATAGCGTTAGCTAGGATATCTGCTAGTCTAGACCTTAGCGTAGTATCTTTTAATATAATTGTACTTCGTTACTCTAAAAGAGACTTTAAGAAATTAAAAAAAGCTTAAAAGGATTAAAATTACTGTCCTTTATCTAATTTAACGTATATAGGCTGTGATAGGCCTCGAATGTTAATTCGGTTTAGTTCTAATAATTTCCTTAAGTTATTTTAAAACGATTAATAAAGATATAAACGGTAAAGATATAAAACTAAACGAGTCTTAATCTGTATAAATAGGTAAACTTTTTATAATATAAGTATAAGACTACTTTAGCCTTATAGTAATATAAATCGGGTCTATAGCATTAAGTCTTTAGTATTAGGTCTTTAGTACTTTACTTATAAGAATTAAAAACTATATTCTTAAGTTAGTTTTAGTCTTATTTTTATAAAGTTTATTATAAGACGTTAGCTTATTTTTAACTATAATAATATAACTTAACCTCTTTATATTAATAAAAGCGTTCCTTTAATCCTTATATATACTTAAGTAGTAAAACTTAAGGTAAATTATTATAGTAACTGTAAGGGCGGCTTCGGCCTTTTTTAAAAAGGAAGGAGGAAATAAAAATTAACTTTACTCTATTTAGTATTTTATATTAGCTTAGCTACCTAAGTAGGTTAAGCTACTTACTATATAAAAGGATAAACCGGAGGTATATATAAACAGACCTTAATATATCCTTTAAAATTAAACTTATATACTTATTATACCGTTAAATATAGATTTATTAGCCTATAATATTTTTTACTTAAATTTATATAATGTTTAATAATACTAGGTTCTCGTTGTATAGCAGTCTTATTAACTGCCTAAATAGTCTCTGTTATTACGTTATCTAAAAGGCTGTGCGATACAGGCAGCTATAGAATAAGACAACCCCTTTTTATGTCTAACTTAGTCTATTCTTCCTCTCGGCTTAAATATACGATAAAACACCTTAGTAGTTTACCTTTAAGGCTCTTACTTACAATCTTATCTTCCTTTTAAAATCTAAGGATAACCTGTCGCTTAACGTACGTATTTATAGCCCCTTCTCTTTACTTACTATACTTATATTTAATCTGTAAATAGAACTTAGCTTAATTTTTAATATATATATATATATAAGGCTTTACCTCGTGCCTTGCTTTATAAGCTAAGAATTATAACGCCTTTTACTTATTATTTAATTCCTTTCCGACCGACGCCTTACCTTTCCCTGCCTACCCCTTCCCCTCTATCCCCTTGTATCCTCCTTAGTCTTAGCCCTCCCTTTCCTTTACTATCGCTACTCTTTAAATACAGATAAATAACTATTACTACTTTTTAAATATAAATAAATACCCTTAAAGACTAAAGGAAAAAGGGAAATAAAACTAAGTAAGGAAAGGGTAAGAAAGGAAAAAGGGGAAGAATAATAAAAAGGATTACTTTCTTACTTACCTAAAAAGATAAGAAAAGGAAAAAAGATCTAAAGCAGACTTATTATATAAAAAACGGTATTATATATCTAAGTTTCCTATAATTACTAACTCAAGTTAAGATAATTAATAACGTTATAATAACGACTGTTCGATTTCTTACTTATCGACATCGAGATCGATAGCAAGGCTAAAGAGGGAAGGTAGCTATAGCGGGAAGTTATATAATCTTTAGTTTTATAACGGTAAAGCTGTCTTAGTATATTAAATACACGTCTAGCTTTATTACCGACCTTTTTAACTGAGTTAGGCGGTTATAGCTACTCGCTTAATCTAAATGTCGTATAAAATAGAATTATAATTAACATTTAGAACTTTAACATCTTTATAATTAATAATAACTTTACAGTTACCGTTAGCAACGTTACAGATTTCGATAGTCTAGTATAAACTGTAAGCGACGCAGGTTAAGAGATAAGTAAGTTTACTAGCCTCGCCCTTTATTAAATTATTACCTTACCTGTTTTTTAAGTCCTTTAAATCTATACGGTTTCCTACTAGATCTAAGTTATAGCAGCTGCTAGATCTTATTCTTACGTTAGCGTTATAGGTGTCTTTTTCGGTGGCAGGGTTAGCCGACTTTAAAGAGTGCGCGGGTTAGAACTTGATACTGTACGTAAGTCTTACGTAGCACTCTAGAATAGCGGCTTTATCGAAGCATTTAAAGACGTTAACTCTAAAATCTTTGAAGGTATACTTAATGCCGGATATAACTTCGGCGTTGTTACTAAGGCTACCTTTTAAACCTAGCCTGCTACAAATACCGGGTCCTAATACTAAGCCGATATAGTCTTTTCCCCTAACGTTGTTATAAACTTAACTAATGCTATTAGCTTTCTATTGCCTTTACCTGCTAGTATAAGTCTGATAACGATTACTGCTGCTAGCCCTACTACTTCGGAGGTGAGTCGACAACACCACTTAGTGTAGCTTTATATCGTCCTACCGTACTACTTTACTTCTTACTAGATAATCATTCCTATAACTAAGTAAAATACGTCGGCTGATCCAATCAACTGACCTTTTACGTTCAAGTTAGCTGTCATTTGAAAGTTGGTTTATGCTGGCACGGAAGCAGATAGGCAACAGTATGCAGCATTCTTTCCGCCGTTTACTTCCTCGATCTCCGAAGGTACAATTCCATGGACCGACCTGCCCACTAAGTCAGCCGGGGGTGCCGTCCAGATGTCAGGGCTGAGTGTGTCTTGGGCCAGCGCTATGCCATGTATGGCCTTTGCGTCAAGAAGCTCGACACATCGTCCGTCGTCCAAATGATGACCGAGACCGCATCCTTTATCGAGGAGTCTTCCTCGGGATCTACAAGTTCTAACTGATGCAAGTAATGGTGTCAGCAGTGTCTCAATTCCAGTCAAGAAAAACCAAACACTCACATTATATCTCTACAATAAGGACGGTATGAGTTTGTATACCTCCAAATAGGACAAATCCTTTCCCAGGCACATTCGGTGGCCGCCCCCAAATAGTGACCCTCGTGAATTAGATTATTCCAATATATCAGCGATCAGGGGTTTACTCACCGCTAAGAGAAAAGAACACATTCTTCTCTTCTCCTCTTCAAAGTTCGCTACACATCCATCGCTCTGGTCGCCATACTTCGGGATCATTCCCATATAGCCATTCTTGGGGATGCACAGCCCGGGGTTTCTTTCCAGCTCAATGTCAGTGGATATATTGTTCAAACACAACGAACTATTGGATACAGTACGTACTATCGATACCCTGTATGTGGTCCCCGGCGGCATAGCATAGCCGTTAACCTCAAGATTATCCCTTGGAACTATCCGCTCCAGAGGGAATGCAATAGGTGGATGGAGTCTGGAAGATTCCTTGACACAAGCATCAAGGTATGGCAAGGTCCGCGACTCCCTCTACGGCACAATTGTTGAACTCCGGCCCTCCTTGGCAGCCTTATCTATCTCTTTTCTTAGTATAGCCAGATTGATCGGATTTTTCAATAGGTAGTATATGACGACGCTGGCTATGATATTGGTAGTGTCGCCGCCGGCTTAGATATTGGAATTTGTCCACCTTGGAATTGCACTTGAACAATGTCTTATTAGCATGCAGCAACTTTGGAACCTTGCCGCCGTTCGGACATTGCTGTGTACTTACTTAGGTGGAAGTAAGTGATCTTTCATCTTTCTTGCCTTGGTAAAGCAAGATAGAAAATCGGTCTGGTTGATCTTCTCTCTCTGCTCCTCTGTAAGGCTTATCCTCTTATCGATGCGCGTAGCCCCGGAGTCTGCCAGCGGGTTTCTCTTGGACGTGACAGGCACTAGCGGATTGTCTTTTTAGAGATAGTTAAGCTAGGGCATTTGCGTATTCTGTATGCCCATGTTAGGACAGAATATGCGGTCAGGTCAGGGACTAGACCAGCGGTATGGGCAGTGATGTGAATTATGGCAGACGTACCGGTGCCACAGTCTTGAAGTATTCCCAGTTGCTTTCCATAACGCCCTTAATGTCCCCACCAGTCTCGAGGAAACCAAGACGGCGAGAAAAGGTCACGTCGCCTATAACGTCAAACGTAAAAAGCTGCATCCAGTCACATAGTTTGACAGTGTCTTTCTTGCCGCAATAGAGCCCGTCCAGTCGCGAAAAGAAGAACTGCATAGTGGACTCGACGAGCGGTTTGAATGCTAAGAGATTCGTGACAGAATACAGATAGGCAATCGGCCGGCGCATGCGTCGGTACAAGTCCTTAACACGCGTTATAAATACGTCCGGAATCTTGCTACCCTCTATAAGTAGTATAATCGAGTCGTAAAACTCAGACTAGGACATATAAACATCCGTTGGTTTATATAGGTATTCGTGGGAGCTTATTCATCCTGGTCTTAGCTGCGTAGGTAGCACACCTACCTTTATAAATCGTGCCTTAAAGCCGTATATCTTCTCGATGGCGCTGGGCTGCGAGATTAACACGGCGTTGGGGCCAATGCGGACGACGGTCCCGTACCGAATGTGCAGATCGGTGTCTTTTGGATTCACAATCCCGGCCGAAACCTACGACCGCCTTACAAAGTTGCTGAAAGCTGCAGCAGGTGGCCCGGGAATATGCCGCAAACGGTAGTATGAATGGATCGCTTTCGCGACCGTGTATGCTGTGGCAATGCTGACAAGGAGTCCAGCCAGTGCGGTTATCTTGTTCTAGCCTAGTATGTCTCGTCTACCGCGGTGTTCGAAAAGTTGGTCTATAACGTCAACCTTGGAATGAGAGGTACCAGGCCTTCAGAGTTGGTATGGAAATTGACTAAAAAAGGCTTGAAGGAGACAGTAGCTGGTTAATAAAACGAGGCCAGTGATCCGTCTGTCGCACCTTAAGAATGATAAATATGCTTTTTTGGGTGTCCCTGGGGTACCTACTATTTGAGGATGACACTCGGTCCGGCGCAGACTTACAGGGCCGCATTATTCCTCGACGCCACCCTGTGCAACCTTCACCTATTTTTTCCGACAACTCGGGCTTAGTAACATCGGAGACCTAACTGTAAGAGTGGAGGACTTATAACGATTCCATGTGTTCTGGCTCTCTTACACGAACTGCTCCTCCGCTGAATGCTATCATCTGCAACGCAAACGTGTATTCCGTATCTACTGCTACGAATTTTGGTTCTTCGAGATCCCAGCTACTCTAAAGTTTTCAGATTCAAAATAATCACTTTTAACATGTCGTACACTGAACCAATTAACCCTTCATCGGTCGAGCATAAACTCAACCGAGCCCAGGCATGGGCGTATATGGAACTCAAGGTCCGCTACGCCTCGAGATTCGTCGATGCCATTGTCGAGACAGAGGTTCTGTCTGAATCTATCTCCTATGACGGCGCGTTGGAAATATAAAGACGGATTGTGTTTGCACCGAACGGCTATCCGTCGGGAAACAAGGACGTCTGGAGACGTGTAAGTTGTATCGGCCGCGTAGGGTTGATTTTACGGCAGAAGACGGGAGCACCATTATTGATGTCCTTGAGTTGGGTTCTACGGGGGCACCCGACGATCTAAATTACATATATGTCTTCGAATGGCGCCACCCAGATATCGCGGCAAATAGCATCGAGGCTAGGGCTGAAGAGGAAGCGGATTGGAAAGTAAGTTGAGTGTGTCTGCTGTGATTCGATTTCCAATTAGTCAAATATGACATTTACCTGCGATTTTGCTGATTTTTGATGATTTAGACAACGAGACTCGCTGCCAAAGGAACCGTTGAAGCTATGCATCGCATGTTAAAGCAAGGGAACTCATCTTAGAGACTTGAATTGGTTGGGTAGCGACGGAATCTGACTATAGTCATGTACCGAATATGAACGAATTTACTCCCCCCCCCCTCTCTTTTTCTTTTCTTTTTCAATTTTTCTCAATTCAAGAACATTTGACCCTCACCAAAGGCCATATTCGTCACTAACTTCCACACTTCATCCCCTTTCCAGGTCTGAGCTGGTATGATTTCGACGCTTTCCTGGCCTTCCCGGAATTCCTATAATAAAGGGGGCCCGAACCGAATACGTTAACCTAACCGACCCAGCTAACACGCCTTTCAACTTAGGCAAAGGAATTGACCAAGATCTCTTCAAATGGCTACTGAATTATCCGAAAACATCTGAAATGTTTAATACCTGGATGTCCTCTCAGCGGAAACCTTGACCGAACTTTCTCGATGTCCTGGACTTTAAGCATAAGCTGACCCGAGACGCTAACCAATCTACCATACTCTTTGTAGACATTGGGGGCTCTAAAGGCCATCAGAGTATTGCACTGAGACACAGATATCCACATCTCTCTGGTCAGGTCATCCTCCAGGACCTCATTTATATCATCGCTCAAGTTCAGTCCGACCTATTGCCGGGTTTTGAGCGCATTGAAACGAATGAACATGATATGTTCAAACCACAAAGTATTAAAGGAAAGCTACAAAATATTACTTGTCTAGAACATAACATGCTGTCGTGCTACTTCATACTAGCAGATCTTTTCATCGCAGGTGCTCGAGTATATTACTTTCGCCACGTCTTTTACGACTGGCCAAATGATGAATGCAAAAGGATCTTGGGGAATCTTGAAGATTGCATGGTGAAGGGATCAGTTGTTCTTATTGATAAAATTGTCGTCTATGAAGTTGGCGCAACGTGGCGAGCGACTCTGGGGAATATAACCATGGCTGTCTGCCTGGCTGCCAAGGAACGAACTGAAGCTGAATGGCGAGCCCTAGCCGCAAGCAGTAGAATCAAGATCCAGAAAGTTTTAAAGTATCGACAGGAGCTCGAGGAGTGGGTAATGGTACATGTTATTGATTGATTTGGGGATGTTCAGTGTATTGCAGGTGCTCGAGATAGGGTGTAAAACTCGAGAATTATATGGAAACTTGAAAGTTCAAATTTCATAATCTGCTGCCGTTTGCATAATCTCTACCTCCTTGCTACCTACCGTACATTTATCAACCCTAAGACTTCCTACACTGTCGCTGTTCTCTGTCCCACCTTCACTCGATAAGACAATGCCTTTTCTTTAGACATACCTCTTCTTCCACTTAAGTCTCATCTCCAAGGCACCGACTGCCCAGGAGGAAAGGGCTCTATATAGCAACGAGAAAATCAATTAGGGAACATGGAAGATATATCTGAATTGCATTGCGTGGATTTCACTACACTCTATTGCATCATCTACTACGCAGAGCTGAGAGAAAGAGTTACAGCATGCAGTGCTAGGTCCACAAGATTTGGTCTATGCTAGGACTCTGTCGACTACCAGAGACAGGAATCGTCTTGATAATTTCATCTAGTCGTGCCTTCTCCTGGTCACTCAGATGAACAACCTCGCTATTTTCCTTGACACGTACTGCTGCCGTGGCGCCTGGGATAGGAATGATGGTGCCGTAAACTCCCTGGTTCGAGTGCGCGCGGATCCATACGAGGGCAAGCTGCGCTGGTGTTACCCCTTTCTCCTTAGCAATCGCAGTCATCTGGTCAACCAGATCCAGATTGTTATAAAATTGCTATACAAATCACAGCGTCAGCCAGCATCTATCATATAAAAAGAATCACTTGGCGGCGGATTGGGTTAACCGAGGGCCTAAACACCCTAGTGTCCAACATTTGCATACGCTCTGTGAAGCTTACCTCTGGTTAGAAGCGGCCGAACATATGGCGAATATCGCCCTTTGGGATATCCTCCAACTTACGGACCTGCCCGGTCAGGAAACCGTAACCTAGAGGCGAATAGGTTAGGATTAGGATGTTGAGCTCCTTACAGGTCTCGGCAACGCCGTTGGTAAGGATCTCGGTACTCCAGAGCGAGAACTCGACCTCCACAACACTAATAAGGCAAAGGGCATTAGCACTTCGGATGGACTCGGCGCGGACTTCAGACAGTCCCACAGCGCCGATTACGCCCTCGTCGACGAGCTCCTTCAGCGCTCCCATCGTCTCCTCCAAAGGCACGCTAGCATCCAGTCCTGCGGGGCCGAAAATGTCCATCTTCTTGTAGGGGCTCAGGATACTGTTGCACTCGGCGGCGCTAGCACGCACGCCCTCGCGGGTGTTAGTGGCGCCAAGGGTAGCGGCGTCGGAGCACGCGCGGACGAAAAGAGTGACCTTGTCGGCGTCTTCGGGGTAATTTTCGAAATACCGCCGCAAGAGGTACAGTCCCGCGGTTAGAGGCTCGGGCGGCATACCGTAGATGGAAGATGATGACCATATAGTTGCCCCATTTTCAATGGCGGCCTTCATAGCCGGAAAGGCCTGCGAGTCCGGCGTAACCTAAGGGCGCCATGTCATCCCTAAGAGGCCATAGCCGGTGGGAGGAAGGGTTTTGGTTTTATTCAGAGCCATATTATAGGAAAGTTAAGCAAGAGGTAAGTTATACTCCCCCTATGAGAAAGAAGGTGCTTCAACTCTAACTCCCCCAATGCTAACGACTTCATTAGTGACAACATACATCATTAATACAGTATCTGGACGGCTGTGTCGTGTGTACGCGTCGTTGCGCGGAAACCCGCAAGCTAAGCCTCTTTCACTTATTTTACTCTAAGCCACAATAATAAATCTGACACTACTTATATCTTGGTTGTCTACAGATAGTCGTATAGTATTTTGCACTTGAGATAATACGCCTCGGTAAGCAGCCTTGCAGTATGTTGTCGGTCTACTTGTACTGCAGAACACGGGCCTTCACTGCTGCCGAATAAGCTGAAAGTCCTGATTTACAGCCCTGGAGGTCTTCCGAGAGGCTTGATTTCCCGTATGATTATTAAGCTAAAGTTCGGGACGCCGGTGGGTGCAAGTGAGCTCGCCGAGATCTTTAACCCCTTTGTACGAGCAGACCGCCGGGATTGAGGATGCAATGCGCCGCAATCTTGCAGGTTTCATTGACGGATGATGGGTTATAAGTGTAGGGGCCTGGGGCCGCCCTGTGTGACAACTACTGGGCTGGGGGCGAACTACGAACGGTTATATGTGTGTTGTATCTATGTGTCTCTGAAATATTCTAAGGTTCTATGCTACATTGACTTATATGCCCGTGAGGTCTGACTGCAGCAAGGCTGCGCCTATTACCTCTGCTAAGTGTCGTGGCAAATCCTTTATGCCTAAGTCATCTATGGATAAGAGGAGTTACCTAGATTACGACTGCAGCCAGACAATTCAGATTGCCTGAGGGATGTTTATAAACGATCAAATATCTATCTTGGCCGTAAGCAGAGTCCCAGGTGTGAAAGCACTTTGATCTGTCACAGCCAAAATGACCTGTGCTACAGGAGAACGTAACTGGTGTAACACTCACTTACTAAATCTTACCTTTTGCAAACATGTAGTGAGCCAAAATAGGAGCGTGAAAAGCTGGGACACCATAGCAGCGTCGTTACCGGGTCGCTCAAATCAGGATTGTCGTAAACGATGGAATCAAGTCAGCTTGGATCTCAAGAAGGGCGCTTGGACGCCGGATGAAGATGAGCGGCTTCATCAGGCTGTCAAGGATGTTAGGCCCAGGTTGGTGGCGTCTTTCTCCCAGATCACCCCCCGCCTCCAAGAAGTCCCCGAGTTGCCCATCACTGATCTATCGACACGGAAGATAGGCACGAGTCACCGAAAAAGTACAGACTCGTAACGCAGATCGTAAGCATTTGCTAAGTTTATATCATCTTTTTCTACCTGCTCCTTGGCACACTCCGCCAATCAACCTAGGCAGGCCGCTGCTCTTGTCTAACTACGGATCAGAATGCGTGAAAAAATGGCAACATGTGCTCGAACCCGGTCGTAAGCACACACAGTGGACCCCTGAAGTATTGGCAGTACCTCAATGACAATATTGTAGAGGAAGGTTCGAAGAATGAATGCCTGCGCATCAAATACATTCTATAGGCGGTTCAGGTGGGTTATGAAGTGGAATCATGAAACAATATTGGAACATTGAACTGTGCTGATTGGTAGGTCCTACGAGTACGAAAGTGACAGTTTCTATTTGACAAAACACTATTTGTTCTAAAATAAACCTTCCTTAGTTACACCTCCGGCGTTTGCTAATGTGAAGTCGCACCAATGAGGCTCTACCTACCCTTAAGGGTAGAAAGATTGACCTTCATGAGCATCCCATCCACCGGCTTGGAAGTGACTTGCCTCGTCTTGTAGGTGTTGACAGTTAGTCAAAATTATACCTTGTCCGGATGGAATCTGGGATCTTACCATGTACATCTCCTCTGCAACCTTGAACTGGCCGTCTATGCCAACTTCTGGCTTGCCGGTAGTGCCATCTATAGTCACTGCCCCGAGTCCGATCTTGGTGAAGTCATAGTGCCGAGCTGCCATTGCAAGCACGACACGTGCTTCGATTGTTGCCAACTCCTGTCTAATGCAGTTGCGAGGGCCCCTCTCGAACGCCCTCTATGCACCGGCCGGGATCTTTTCCGTAGTATCATCCTGAAGCCAACGTTCCGGTACAAATGTGTTGGCAGTTTCGCCGAAGACAGTGGGATCTCTTTGAATGATGAATGGGACGTGATAGAGCATTAGGCCATTAAGTATGACCTCGGTATTACCGGCCGAAGGTGAGGTCGAAGAAGTTGGTAAAGTAACCTTGAGCCCGTCACCGGGCTTTGTCATACGCGCCGTGGCGCCTGGAGGCCACAGCCGAAGTGTCTCCTTGATGACCGCCGACGCGTAGCACATACAATGAATGAGCTGATCGCCACCGGGCGCGAGGAGACGGGCAGCTACTGCTGCGGGTGTCGAGTCTGGACCCAGGATTTCATCTAACTCGGCACGCACCGCGCGTAGTGCATGGGGTGTACGCGAGAGCTCGTAGAACATCTACGCTATGGTAGTACTGGTGCTGTCGTGGCCAGCGAATAAGAAGCTGCTGACTTGGTCGCACGTAACGTCCATGATTCCTGGTGACAGAATTTCCGCGTCCTGAAGGCTCATGGACAGAATGCTGCGAGGCTTGGCGTTCTCGTTGAGCTGGGAATAAGTGTCTCGAATGATGGTCTTCAGGATGCTTCGGACCTGCTTGGCGAGATGACTGCGTTTCCACTCTAATCGGGGAGTGCACCACCATGGAAGGTCGATTTGTTCGCTCGTGAAGGTTTGGATGAGCTCATGGAATACGCGCATCAAGTCAGTCGGGTGAGGTGTTTGGGCCCCCTTGATTTTATGAACTGTTAGTTAATGGTAAAGGGGTAGACGATATAGTGGCATACCATGTCGATATCAAGCACTAAACTACCGATAACATCAAATGTGAGGTTTGTAGCGAGGCTCTGAAGTGAAAATTGCTCCCCGGTACGCGCAAAGCTATCGAGGTTGTTGAGAAAGATGGAAGTCTTTTCAACGATAGATGGCAGCAGGGTCATAAGGTGCTGGGGAGAGAAACCCGGATTAAATCTTTTGCGAAGCGCCTTCCAGTCTTCGCCCTATATGTTTGTGAAGCTGGGGTTAGTAAAGATGAACAGATTCGGGCACCGGGGAGACCAAGCTGCAACACAACAACTAAAACGGAAAATGGAAAGGACAGGACGTGGCATCAAAGGATTAGCGAGACTCTTAACAGAAAAATCCCTATTAGGGCAAGTCTGTTGCCTACCCCGGATGACATGATGGATGTTGGTCCGCTGAGATGGACTATGTGGTTCTATATCTCTGGGATTTTGGGAGGGCTGTAGGGAAAGCGATGCGAAGCCTTCGCAATCTGCTCTGCGACCATATAACTGCCTACGACAAGCATAGGCGAGCTTACAGGCCGAAGATCGACAAACATGACTGGGGGGCGGCCCAAGGCCTTATGCATCGCAGCAAACGCGACATCTACCTTCTAGTCAGCAGCGATCTTCGACATATTGATCGAATTGGACAATCAAGAATTAAGGTACCTGGATGAGCCTTTGGCGGGGCACTTCCGATAAATTTGTCAACGGTCTGAAGATGCCCAAGTATGAGTGAAGCGGGTAGTTGGGGGAAGCCGGAGTATTGGTGTAGTCGTTTGTGCCGGACTTTGCTGTAGAAATAGGGGACAAGCAACGCAATGACTGCGATAAGAAGCTGAGCGAGCATAGTGTATTGTGTCTAACCTCTCGGCGTTCAATATGGGGCGTTGTTGTGGTGGTTTTCGAGGGATCTAGGACCAAGACCGACAATCTAGTAACCTTGAATAGCTAAGCTGTTGTACCACAGATTGGAAAGAGGTGATAGGATGGTCTATGGATACATAATGTAGCTCACAGAACGATGACTGAGAAGTCAATATAGCGATTACCGCCTACTTGCATAAATGTCACGGATCCATAACAGTTCTCCACCAACAGGTAATAATTAGTGCTACAAATTGATAATATGACTAAAGACAGCAACCAATAAATATGTGTATCCATGTTTATAAACCAACAGCCTTGTGCATTGCAACCCTAGCCGCATCTCTCGACCGATACCCACATATCCACATGTTTCGCCCCAATGTACTTAATACATCTACCCCTGGTGTTCAATGTAATGAAAACTAGGGATTCGTTTTCTACAGATTAGGAAATGGAGCTAGCAAAGCATCACGTTGTGCTCAGGGTGGATTCAGCGGTTCCACCAACTATCCATTAGTGTACTTTATTTTGTTTACACAGTACATATGTAGAAGAATCAATTCTGCAAAAGGGTGGGTGCCCACTGCGATACCATCAATGTGCATCATTGAATTTTTGGTGACATAGCCCCTTGCGTAACATCTTTCCAGTCTGACGCACTAACTATCAGCATGGAATTCAAATGTTGCGTTAGAGGTGGATGGAAACGAGACTTGCTATCGAAGCTTGAAAAATCATGATCTCAAGCGTACAATCTTCACAGGAGGCTAACAGTTGGAATAGCCTGGGGGGGGGGGCAGCTGAAGCTACACTGTTGCAACCTTAGTGGGTTGATAATGCTAGGGAGACGGCTTGCAGTACGTGTATATCCACATCACTACTAAGCCACAAATGTTGGTAGATAACAACCATTAACATCTAATTATGCTAGGATGAGGAAGATGTCATTGTAGTCTCAGGGGATGTTAATAATGCTAGCCTGCCGAAAATGCCTTCCGTTAGGAAGGTTGATGTTTGTTTTATAAGGCGGGCGAGCATACAGAAATTGTGCCCTTAAGATTTATACTACCTGTTTTTAATTCTGATTAGCTCTAAATTACAATTATGCAGATTCGCTATAGCACCCGTCTAAAGGATCTGATTAGCTGTTAAAAGCAGTGATTTTAGTCGTTCTGTAACTAAATACACTAGCAATTATAAAGCCTTTAATACCTACCGGAAGGCTTACAGTCACTTTAAGGCCTAGATAAGGTCGGACCTACAATAAGGCTTTCTACTATAAACCTTAGGTTCGAACTAAAATACACGCTCGAGTTTTAATCCGATTAAGACATACTTACCTTAGTCTGAATCTGTAGAAAAAGGGTTATTAAACGGTATATTTAATTTAATCGTAGCCCTTAAGGTAGGCTTACTATTAAAGCTAATAGTTCTAATTCCTTAGGTTTCTTAGGTTTCTTAGGTTCTTAACCCGAACTCTAGCCTTTGCCTTCCTTTTTCTTTACCGAAGGCTTATATAAGCCTTTAGATTCGAATTAAGTTAATAAGTAAGTAAGTAAGTAAGTAAGTAAGTAAGTAAGTACGTAAGTAAGTAAGTAAGTTACTTAATAACTAAGCTATTAAATATATAAATAAGTAAATAGGTAAGTAAATAGGTAAGTAAATAAGTAAGTAAGTAAATATTTAGGTTAGCTAGTAAATTAGCTATTAAATTAACTAGTAAATAAGTAAATAAGTAAGTAAAAAAGAAAGTAAGTAGATAACTAAGTAAGTAGATAAGTAAGTAGGTTAGCTAATATATTAGCTAGTAAGGTAGCTAGTAAGTTAGCTAGTTAGTTATTAGGTAAGTAAGTAAGTAAGTAAGTAGGTTAATTAATATTTTAGCTAGTAAGGTAGCTAGTAAGTTAGCTAGTTAGTTATTAAGTAAATAAGCAGGTAGGTAAGTAAGTAGGTAAGTAAGTAAGTAAGTAAGTAGGTAAGTAAGTAAATAAATATAATAAATAATAATTTAGTTAGTTAATTAATTATTTCGCTGCTTAAGGCTGCAGAGGATATAATAAAGTAACGTCTGAAGGGCGTTACTCTATCGTATCCGGAGCAGCCTAAGCGGCGTATCTACCTAAGTAGCTATTAAGATTCCGATCCTTCTTAACGGAAGGCCTTCTTAGCAGGCGGTCCTACCGCCGTTCCCTAGTCGATTATATTTTATCGGTTAATTGATCTTATCTTAAGCCCTACGATTTCGAGATTTTAAAACCTTGCTATTAGGTCTAGTATTCTATATAGATATGTAGCTCTCGACGAGACGATTCAAATTATTATCTTAGTTTTCAAATCAGACTTAGATTTAGGTCGTAAATTAGTTAGAAAGGTAAGTTCTAGACCAAAACACGCTTAGACCGTGCACTATAACCCGTGTAGGTTTCGGAGCCCTTGATCGCCGTTGACAGTAAAGAAGGTGCCGTTATCCGAACCAATTGGCAGGCCAACAACATGGGTGTTCTGCCGTTCAGACCCCACGCTACATCCATGGTCAACCTGACGCTTCTATCCATTGCTAACCAGGCCCCCAGTGTTTCCTTCATACACGACTATCCCGGTTTCGTCAATACCGGCATGTCGCGCGAGCTTAGTGGTATCGTCCCCGACATCACCAAAGTCTTGTTCGCTCCCGTGATGGCCATGCTTAAGATCCCCATCGACGAAACCGGCGAGGGCCAGCTCTACTTCGCTACCAGCGCCCGCTTCCTGCCGCGCGACCACAGCAAGGGCACGGCTGAAAGCGCCGACATGGTCGCTCTATGCCAGGGCGTGAGCATTGCCGTCGGAGCAGATGGCACGCCTGGTGGTGGTGTGTACTCGATAGACTATAAGGCCGAGGGAACCAGCGAAAGGGTTCGGGGCATATTAGAGGTCTGAAGAAGGACGGCACGGCAGAAAAGGTCTGGAAGCATGTCGAGGAAGATTTTGTACGCACGGGCTGTACTGCCATCTAGGGATTCGGTAAATATAGAGGCTGCGCACGTTTGGGATGGTGACGAAATCCTGGCTTTTCTCTTTTACTACTGTTTGTCTGATCCCCGCGTGGGCGTTAACCTTCCCTCTGCTCTTAGTAGTTGGTATGTGATACCGGCTTATCTCTCCTTGCTAGTGCCACCGATGATCTGGTTTTTATTCTCTCCACCAGCAAAGTTGACTTGCTTACAATAACATTCCCCTGTATTTAATGAATTTGCCTAGGTAGTTCGTGCCCTTTGCGACTACTGACCACTGGTTTTAAGTGTGGAAGAAACCCCATGTTTTGCCAACTTTGAACATACTATCTCACTATGTCTTGATTCACAGGCTCCATGCTCCGCAATGGCTGGGAGTCGGTCAGACTCTTACTTATGTCGAGAACAACCCCACCGCAAGCCATTCTCATGAAATGGAGCTCCAGGAAGTCGACGATGCGCGCCGCCGGATTGTCTTCTTCGGCAGCCGTACCTTGAGGACCCTGGCGGAGACATGACAGCCACTCGGTGAAGGGTACCACCCGTGTGCGCGGGATGCCCAATTCTTGGCGTAAGCACTCAACCATGGCTGGCCATGGGTACCTGTGGGGGTTCCAAATGTGGTAGATGGGCTGCACGGCATGCGGGGGCAGGACGAGTGTCGCCAGTGACGCCGCGCAGTCCGTTGCGGGACACCATGAAAGTGTCTAGGTTATGCGAAAAGCCAAAGCATTAGTACCCTAATCAACTGCTTTATAGTTTGGTCTATCTGTGACGGCATGGTTGATGTCGTATAAGCGTAGGCTTCATTACCCCTTGTATGTCCGGCAACGACCCCAGTGTCTGAGCCGACTTGATCATGGTCGGGAAGTGCTCGACCGGGTTCCAGTACCCCGTCGTGAGCGACCCGGCCACCTGTCCCAGCCGCACCGCTATGGGCCGGAACAAGGCCGGGTAGCGGCCTAGCTGCTCATGGAGTATACGCTCGCACACGAGCTTGGCGTCAGCATAACCGTTCGGCAGGGCCGACGCCACGGGCCCAAGCTCCTCGGGAAGTTCGAACCCGTGGCTTGCCAGTGCAGACCGGGTCCAGCCCCACGACGGCGATGGACGAGATGAGCTGGAAGGCAACCTGCTTATAGGCATCGTGGGAGAGCATGATAAGATTCCTCATCGTCTGGAACTGGGACTCGTAGCCCTAGACAGGCCGGGTCATGCTTACCGGCCATACATTGTGCACTACGTAGGTCACACAGCATACGACATCGTCGTAATCGCTCTGCGAGAGTCCGAGCCGAGGCCTGGCCGTATCGGTTTAGTACACCTAGAGCTTAGACGCGACCTAGGAGTTAAGGTGGATGCCGCGGGACGCTAGCGCCTGCGCCTAGCGAAGTCTAGCCTCGATACATTAATAACAGCTCGGCATTATAACCTTAACTATTAAAACTAGCTTTAACTTATATATATAATATAATTACACCGAAGGTTCTTAACTAATTTTAATAAAGGGTGTTATAATAAATAATAACTTTAAGTATAAAATATACTACCTTTTCTTCTCTTTAGCAGGCTTGCTATAGCAGATAAAACGCAGCCTACGGCTTTTTAGCTGTCTACGGCTTTTTAGCTGTCCACGGCTTTTTAGCTGTCCACGGCTTTTTAGCTGTCTACGGCTTTTTAGCTGTCCACGGCTTTTTAGCTGTCCACGGCTTTTTAGCTGCCTACAGCTTTTTAGCTACCCACGGCTTTTCAGCTGCCCACGGCTTTTCAGCTGCCCACGGCTTTTTAGCTACCTACAGCTTTTTAGTTACTTACAGCTTTTTAGCTGCCTACAGCTTTTTAGCTGTTTACAGCTTCTTACTAATCCTTATATATATATAACTACTTTATATTTCCTATCTACCTATTTAGTTTAAATAATACATCCTTATAGTATACTAATTATAGTAATTTTATAAAACCTGTAATAATACTATATAAATAATAAAGCAAATTAATAATAGCCTTTTATAAACCGGTTAAAGTATATTGTTACTTACTTAAATTATTAAGGAATTTTAAGTTATCGGACTTTTGCTTTTTAAATATACTCGACAGAATAAATTACTTAACCTTATCTCCACAGGTGTTAGCTTAAGGTATAAAAGGTTTAATTACTACGTTACTCTTTAAGGGTAGTAAATAGTAGATAACAGTAACGGCAGAAAAGTAGATTAGTATAGGATTAAAGGTCCTAGATATGTAAGAAGCAATAGGCAGTCCGGGGTCTACGCAGCGTGCGTTATTAAGCCGGAGTTAAAATCTATACAGACCGTGGTGTCTTATAGGCGGGAAGGGAGGGTTTTCTATATAAGCACTGGCTCAAAGACTAGGAGCTCTAGAGAGGAAAGGTCTTTAGGGGAGTGGGCATATATGCGTATCAGTGCCACGGCTCGGCGTGCGGACCCGAGAGCGTGGAGTTTCACACGGCTGTACAGAGTAGAATAGGACAAATAAGTACATCAGCAAGCAGGCAATAAGCAAGCACTTGAGACTTGAGACAGGGGACATATAGTACAAACAAAGAATGTACAAAAATAGAGACGATGATACGGAGGAGGCTGCAGAGCGACCTCGAGGTTAAAGATGGGAGGCCTTGATGAATGAAGACTGAAGATAAGATGGGGTTCGTGTGTAAGAGGAGAAAGGCGAGATCGTCGTGTGCTACTTAAGCAGAAAGCTCAGCAAGAAGGTATTTTTGGCGTTATTAACCCGGTTTGCGCGACGGCTTCGAGGTGATGGCGGCCGCGGCGAGGCAGGAGTATAAAGTGGTAGGAATAATAGAAACGTAACTGATTATTAAGGGATCAAGAATTGACACATATTGGGTAAATGGACGACATATGTAGTGACCGACTTAGTATCAGATATGAAGATGACGCTCGCAATGTGGGCATCGGTTAGTTAGCGTAGAAACCGATGTCCTGCAGTGCTGGTGAGAGGTTAGCTGTGTTAACATAACAAGAGACAAACCCTCTGAAGACATGAACGCGACGAACTCTTAGATAGCTACGACAGGCTACAGCCTAAATAAGAATACTTCTGACAGCACGTGACACCTTACGGAAGAGAAGGGTAGGGAGGAGGTAGAAGATTAGAACGGACTAGCTGGGGCTTAACGGCGGCAAAGCTAAACACATGGCTCCGTAAGCCGAGCGATAATAAACGGGTGACGGGAGGCTGAAGGTGGCGGAGCGTATTGGACGGAATCTAAGATTACCCGTGGGCCCCACCCTGCTCGCTGTGCTGCCCACTACGTGCTGCGCCCGTAGTAGGTGCCAAAATCAATCCGCAGCCAAAATCAATCTGCATCTGAGAAGCTGTTTTCCTATACAAACCTCGATGTTCAACCGTAGTTTTCTCTATACTTGAACATTCTTTTAAAAAAAGAGAGGTACTGTTGAATTCAGCTCTTTAAGCGCAATTGAATAGTACTAGAGTTATTCTCGGGTTTTGAAATTCGATATTCCGATTAATTAAGCAACACAGACCGGTCGATTTCGGACGATTTCTAAAAACCACCTCCGTTTTAAAAAAAGAAAGCACTATTCAACTCAGCTCTTTGAAACGAGTAAGTTTTGTATGTAGAGTTCATCTCGATTCTAAAGTGCCTTCCCTCCTAAAGTTAGTATTTTGTATGGGGAAACAGCTTCTCAGATGCGGATTGATTTTGGCTGCGGATTGATTTTGGCACCCACTACGGGCGCAGCACGTAGTGGGCAGTATAGCGAGCAGGGTAGGGCCTACGGGTAGCCGAAGCCCGTATCGATGGAAAACATGGATTAAAGGACCGAGGGTTTGTGACCGACACAGCGTACTTAGGTAATGAGACCAGGGTGATGAGCCGTGAATCGCAGGCAAGAGACTAGATGAAGAGGAAGGGATGAGAGAAGAGAGAAGAGAGTGGTTAACAGTTAAAAAATGCTATTAAGACGAGAATAGCGTGGTAGCGACGGCGTGGTGATAAATAGGGGCTCTTGAAGTAAAATACTTAGTTGTTAGGACGGGAGATACGGACGGGAGTTAGGTTTCAGGGCTATCAACTGCTACATTTCTTTCTTCCACAAAGAAAGGAAGAGGCATACTATAAGATATAAGCCCTGCTATAAATAACACTACAGGCGATACTGTTTCCGAACTGGTCAGGAACAGTAATTTTATAATGGCTGGGTGCATATCGAGTACCTTATATTAAGCTTGAGGTCAGTGAAAAGATTTGCAGGCTATAATGCAGTGTTTGATTAAGCCTTACGGAATTTAATCACTGCCTACATTTCTTTCTTATTAACTACTATATCTTATCCACTGCCACACACATATACATTAGGTGCCTGTCAACCTTCTTTGTATTGTGATTAATTGCAAGTACCTTACTTACACTTTGCAAGACTGTATTCAACAGGCCAGGTGCGATAAGAACACCAAGGTTAGAAAGAGATGATGGGACGGCTGGAAGAGACATGCTGAAAGACAGCAAGACTGAAATGAAGACGAAGGAGGCCTAAGCATCCTATAGCCACCGCCGCATTCTATAGCCATAGCGGTGGTCAGCTGGCCAAGCTCAACATTATCCTCTTTTACATGCATCGTGCATGTGTATTTTGTTTCGTCTATTGTGCGTGTGTGCGTGCGTGTGTATGTGTGTGAGAGAGAGAAAGAGAGAGAGATTATGTAACGCAGCGCAATGTACGGCTTAACAATACGATAGAAGGGCTGACCGAGTCTCATTAAGGGAGAAGAATGACAGAGGAACGTGATCTGCACAGTCCAGTTGAGTTTGATCACAGTATACCAAGACAAAGAAGCCCCAGCTAGCAGCTGCAGGAAGCTGTAAGGTAGCTGGAGAGGGGTAGAGGTCTGGCCTGTAAGGAGGAGAGGAGCCAGATATTTTGTAGTTGAGCCTTGGCGCTGAGTTCTGATGACTGGTGATGGCGATGATGGATGGTGGGAGTATGGCGACCGTGATGTGCTATGGAGCTTATAGGGATAATAAAATAGTGTCTTGAAGTCGCGCGGTTATACTCGCAATTATAACCGTGGCCAGGGTTAATAACAGGGTGGAGAATCGTGGTCGTCGTCAGAGGAAGAAGAGAGCGGATCAATCTAGGTGCCGGTTCGAGGTTAAAGGAGACGGGATGCCTGACGTCGAGCTCGGTCGCTACGTGTTAACATAATTAACAGAAGCAGCGACAGCAGTAAGAGGAGGAGCGTCCTTGCCGAAACCTTGAACGTCCTGTATCCCTCCGTGTTCTAAACAGTCTCGATACCTAAACTTTGATAGCACTAGCAATGTTGATGAAGTGTTTGGTCTTGGTCTTGGTATTAGTCTTGACTTTATCCGCTCCGTGGCCCATCGAGCAGCCGTAAACTTCCACAGCACCTGAAGGGGGCTCCGTGTACTTTTGTAACAAGGCTGACTGTGACTCTGGCAGCGTTCAGCATCAAGCTGAGCGTATGTTTCATCTGTGTATATAAAGTGTTTCCGGAAGCAACCTAAGTGAATCAGGGAGGTAATACGACATAGCGCATCTTCTCATTGTGTTTCGCCGTTACCAGAATGCTAGGATGTATTACATGCCCTCAGAAATATGCCCTTCCTGCACTCTCCGATACTAGGTTTGGTCTCCCTACAGTATGATATTGAGTTTCTAAATTGAAATACCCATTACTAACAAGACCGTTATCTCGCATCATAGTTATGGGAATCTGTGTAGAGGTATATATCGCGCGCGGCTCTTCCGCGTATTTTAGTCATAACCACGGCATCTATCACTACAACAAGAACTTGCTCTAGCATAGCCTACCGCCTGATACCATCTCTTGTCTTTATTAACGCAGTCAAATAATGTGTGTTAAGTGCGGTTGGGACACAGTCCGTCTGCTTTAACGCGCACCGCAACGCACTCAAACATTCAACACCATGCAATCCTCTAGGAGAAGGGACGTTGCTGCCAAGTGAGGATTCACCTCGTCTTAGAGCTGCCTAAGGAGGTAGGAGGGCGGGTACAAATTCAGACCCAGACCCAGACCCAGACCCAGACGCGTAACGTGCTAACAACGACAGCGTCGATGCAACCCCCTCTGTTCATAAAAGGGCCTTCTCCTGTGGCTATGGAGCCTGGAGCATCGTCGTATAGTGGCTCTGTCTCTACTTACATCCCCCCCACCCTCTCGACAGCCCGCAAAAGGGTGTTTTATTTTTTTTTTATACGACAGCAATTTCCGATACCCCGAGTCCCAGCAAACAGCGGAAGCCAAGTCGCTTCGGCAGCAACGCCCAGAATACAACAGGTTCGCTGACCTCAACGCACCGGCGGCGGGCACGTGCAGGGGCTTGGTGACCCCAGTGTGAGCCCTCAGGACGTGCTCGACCTTATTCTCAACACGGACGAAAAGAATAAACCTGATGACGATAATCACCAAGATGACGCTGCGAGTGTTGTAAAACTAACCGGCTCCAGGGCTTTAGCGTCGAGCGGCTCTCCCTTTCCCCCTTTTCCCACGGCAGCCACACCACGTCCCTCAATGACGAGACCACGAACTGGGTGGTCTAGATTTCGGCCGCACTCGCTGTTGATTCCGGCATGCTAGCCGTCTCCTCACTTCTCCTTAACCTCGAGGCCAACACTACAACGCTTCAGTACCTTTATGGTGACGGCACTGAGAGCCTCACCCTTATCATTCCTCTTCATCACAACTTGCACTAGGCGCTTGTCCTCTTTCATGTCAAGGAGAGGCTGGTAAAGATCTACGATTTGTACAATGGACTTCAGTTAACGAGGCAGTTCTCCTTAAGGGTTGCGGCATTTCTGCAGAGGTGTCTCCCGGACAGCTACAAGCCGTCGTCCTCCCTACACAAAGGAATCACTGCTATCAGCACTATCATTATTACCATCATCCTTGTCATTACCACCAACTCTTCCTTCTGCTTCGCAATATTTAATAGTCCCGTGCTTGCAGCCACGTGGGGACAGGATGGACGACGGAGTATCAGTGTGCGCGTTTGCCTCGCACCTCTGTAGCGGGCTAAAGATTCCCGATTTAGTTAATAGCAGCAGAATAATAATCCTGTATTGAATATTTAACTAGGGAGCGGCGGTAGGACCGCCTGCCGAGAAGGCCTTCCGTTAAGAAGGATCAGAAACTTTATAACTAGATTAACGCCGCTTAGGCTGCTCCGAATACAATAAAGTAACGCCCTTTTAACAGCCTTAAGCGGCGAAATAATTAATTAACTAACTTAATATTTAATTTACTTATTTACTTATTTACTTATTTACTTATTTACTTATTTACTTATTTACTTATTTACTTATTTACTTATTTACTTATTTACTTATTTACTTATTTACTTATTTACTTAATTCGAACTTAAAAGCTTAAGTAGCTAAAGAGAAAGGGAAAGGCTAAGGTTTAGGTTAAGAACCTTAAGAACTTATAGAATTAGAACTATTAGCTTTAATAGTAAGCCTACTTTAAGGGCTACGATTTAATTAAATATACCGTTTAATAGCCCTTTTTCTACAGATTCAGATTTAAGTAAGTGATTTTTAATCGGATTAAAACTCGAGCGTGCATCTTAGTTCGAACCTAATCGTAAGCCTTATTATAAGTCTGACCTTATCTAACTGTAAGTCTTCCGGCAGGTATTAAAAGGTCTAATAATCTCTAGTTCTCTTAGCCGTTCGACGGCTAAAATCACTGCTTTTTACAGCTAATCAGATCCTTTAAACAGGTGCTATAACGAATTAGTATAATTATAATTCAGAGCTAATCAGGATTAAAAACAGGTAGTATAAATCTTAAGGGTAATAATCTCTATATACTCGCCCGCCTTATTAAATAAACATTAACCTTCTTAACAGAAGGTATTAGCTTTTATTATTAAAAGTATACTAATTAACTAAGTAACTTACTTATTATTTAATATATTTATTTATATATTTATTTACTTATTACTTAACTTACTTACTAGCTAACTTACTTACTAGCTAACTTACTTACTTACTTACTTACAGAGTTATAACTGTATTTTTATATTTTATATTTATATTTTTGAAAATATAAAAATACATGTATTTTGTATTTGTATTTCTAGACTTCTGTATTTATATTTATATTTATTTCTAAACCTCTGTATTTTGTATTTTTATATTTCTAATACAGAAATATAAATACACTATATAAAATAATAAAGAACTATATAAAGGTATAAATAACTATTATATTATTAAGTATTATAGTTATTATTATAATAGTTCTTAAAGTATATTAATATCTATTTTATTTAATTTTATATTTATATTTATATAAGTATATATTTTTGTATGTTTGTATTTTTGTATTAGAAATATAAAATATAAATATAAAAATACAAAATATGTATTTGTATTTATATTTATTTCCGACCTTCTGTATTTGTATTTTTGTATTTTATATTTGTATTTTTATATTTACATGTATTTCACAACTCTGACTTTAAGTATATTTACTATTTAGCTAAAGATCTTAATAAGTTTTATTATAACTACTCTAGTAAATAATAAGCTAAATAAAGGCTTATTTTAAGCAGCTTATACTTTATTAACCTTTTTAGTAAGTTAAAGAACTTACTATATGTTTTATATGTTTAATAATAATAAAAAGAATACCGGTTACTTATATACTTTAATAAGTTTCTTTTTTTAAAAGCCGTTTACGTTATAATACTAACCTGTTTAATAGCTATTTAAACACTTAAAGTTAATTAAAGCTATTAATAACTTAGCTAAAAAAGCAAAGGATTTTAATTACTTAAACTATAGTAAGCCTCTTCTTTTCCTATTATAAGTAAGCCTTAAGCGGTTAACTTATTTTTAAATTCTATAAAAGCGTAAAACGCCGCCGGTTTTATAGTAATTTAAGCTTATAAGTAGTTATAAAGTAAGGAAGATATTTAAATAAGTAGCTTAAGTAATAATAGTATTTAAGCTATAAACGGCTTATATATTATTAATATAAATTTAGATAATAAGGTTTAGGTTTATTATATAAGTAATAAGTAGTATTATATCTGTTAAGTAATAGCTAACTCTTTTTTAAAAGTAAAAGAATAAGCTTTTCGAACGTTTTATTACTATTATCTATAGCTTAAAGGTTAAGCTTAATAAGCTAAAAGAAAAGATAATTAAAATAAAAGACTTTATCGTTTTATATATAAACTGTTACTTAAGTAAAAGTTAGTTTGTCTAATTATACGTATAAGTATATTGTAAGTTACTTTTTTACTTTATTTAATAAGTTTAAAAAGAAAGATAAGAACGTAAAGAGTTACTACTACCTTAAGAAAAAAGAGAATCTATAGTTTAAGTAAATATATAGCTAATATCGAGTAGCTTATTTTTTTAAGCTAACTAAATTTTATACCGCTAATACTACTATATTATCTTAGCTTTTATAGTAAGTTAATATCTATTAATATAAAATAACGTAAATTTCTATATTATTTAATACTAACTGTTTACTATATTAGTAGTAAAGGTATAGCAGTTAATTATAGTTAATCGTTTTAGTTTTTAATATAGTAGATTTACTTTTTATTTATATAAAAGACTTATTATAGTTATAAGCTAACTTATAACGGCTTTTATACTTATTAAGTATAGCTATATATTTAAAGTTTTTTAAAAGTTTTTAAAAAAGCTAAACTTAACTAACTTATTTAATATAAACCTTATATTTTAATACTACGCTTACTTTAAGTTTACTTTATACCGGCTTTTTATATACGTTAAAAATAGTTTTAACGTAATACTTAAGTTCGGCTTTATCTTTATTCTTTTTTAAAACGATTAAAGGTAATAAGTAATTATAAAACGTTTAAGATAAAAGTAAGTTACTACTTATTTTTAATAAAAAATCTATATAAAAGTATAAATATATACGTAAAAGTACTTTTAGTTTTATAATATAAAAGTTTATTATAAAGAAGGAATATATAATACTTTTTATATAATTAAACAAGTTATTTAAAAGGTTAGTTAGTTTAAACGTTCTTTAAAGATAGTTAAATATAATTTCTAATAATAAAACGCTTTATAAAGCTACGTCGCTAGTTAACTACTCTTTTTATTTTTTATTTATTAAGTAACGGCTATAGCCGTTTAAGCGAATTCTGTTATATCTTTAAGCTATTATATAAAGTTTTCGGCTTAAGTATACCGCTTATAAGCTAGTATATTTAAACGCTATACTTATTAAATTAGCTCGGTATAGTAATTATATTAAAAAAAGAATAAGCTAATACCGATTATAAAAATATCTTAGTTATTAATAGTAAATTACACTTTTAAAAAAAGTAAGTATTAGTTAAACTAAGTATATATAATAAAGGTTTATAAGTAATCGAAAACTTTTTAATTAGCTTATTTACTAATACTACCGGTTTTAATATAATATATAGTACTTAGTTATTACTTAATATTAATAAAATTATAAAAGTATTTTTAAAATCTTTTTACTTAGTTAAAACTACAGTTGTTAATTAAAGCGTTAAAGAAACTATATAATTACTAATAGTATTTTAAAAACCGCTTAATATAAAGCTTTAGTTTTTATTATAGTTATAGCTTTAAGCGTAATAGCCTTATTTAGCTTATTTATAATAATTATAAAGAACTTCAGAATTTTTTAAGTATTTTTAAAGTAACTAAGTTATAAAGTCGATAAATAACTTACTTTATATTTGTTTAAAAATTAAAAAAGGCTTAAAAAGGCCTTTCTTTTAATATTATTAAACGGTCTTTCTCTTTTATATATTATAGTTCTTTTTAAAATAACGAATTATATAATATATTCTAAGCTAAAAGTACTTATAACTAAATAGTAAAATAGTTATATTTTAGTTAAAGTAGCTAGAAATATAAAAGTTATAAGTATTTTAAATAAAGCTAGTATATAATAGCTTTTACTTAAATACTTATATATTTCTTTAGAATTAAAAGATATAGTTATTATCTATCTTATACTTTATAATCGAAACGTTAAAAAGCGTATTATTTATTATTTATATATTAAAAAGAAAGCTTTAAACTCTTTTATAAATAGCTTAAATAAAGTAAAAATAGTTTATATTATATTTAAAAGTAATATTTTATATACTTTATAGGTTTTTATAAACAAATAGCTTTTTATTTTAAAAAGCTATCTTACTATTAATAATAAAAGTAATAAGTTAACTTAAGCTACTTTAACGCTATTTTAAAAATAACTATTTTTTATAAAGTAGTTAAATATCTTAACTTATAAAGCGTTTATTATCTATACTTTTTAGTATATTATATTCTTTTTTAAATAATATATTTAATTATATTATAGTAGCTCTTTTATAATACTTAAGCTAAAAACAGAAATATAAAGGTTCTTTTAATTAGTAAACTTAACGTTTTAAAAAACGTTAAGTTATTATAAAATACTTTAACTTTTTATACTTTAAGTAAATAGTAAATATAAAAGCTATAATATAAAGCTCGACGCTTTATACGCTTAAATAGCTTATAATAATAAAAATTTCTTTATTATATATTTTATAATTACTCTTTATAAGCTTAAGTTATTATAAGTAATATACTACTAAGTAGAATAATTTATTATACTTTTATTATAATAAGTAGCTTTTTAAAGAATACTTTAAGCTATTTACTTTAAAAAGAGTATAAAGGTTTAAGTTATATTAAGTTAAAACTAGTTTAATAGTAAAGTAGTACTTAAACTACTTAAGTAAGATTTCTTACTTAAGGTTTTAATAAAAAGATGTCTTTTTCTTTAGAAAAAGTAAAAAAAGGCTTATAATCTTAAAATAATTCTTAATAAACTACCGGTAAAAGTTAGTAAAGCTAAGAAAGCTATATACGCTTTTAAACATATTTAAAGCTTTTTAGTTTTTAATAATAAATAGTTATTCTAAGTTTATTATAATTTTAACCTTAGCTTTAATAATAAATTTAAAGATATTTAAGTTAAAACTTATAGCTTATAAAGTATTTAAAATTTACTTAACTTTAATATTATACTTTTAATATATTCTGTTAAAGTAAATAAATATATTATCGAAATAAGCTAAATAGGTAATATTAAAATACTTATATAATGTCGAGTTAATATATTATTAAAAGGTAGTAAATACTTTAAATAAGTTAAAAAGTATTACTAACTATTTAAAAAGACCGAATTAAGTTTAAAAGACTATTTTCTACTTATTTATTTCTTTAATATAAAACTTATAAAAAGCTGTTTAAATATTAAGCTTAATATACTACTTAACTTATAAAATACTTATAAATATTTCTTTAATAAAAAAGAGAAAGTACCGATCTATTTAAGTAATAATATTAAAGGTATAATAGTTTATATAAAAATAAACGCCTTTATTAAGCTTTTTAATAAAAATAACTAATATATTTATTAATAAGCTACTTACTTATATATAGCTTTTATTAAGTAGTTTAATAAGTATTTTATAAAAAACTAAAAGCTTATTTTATAATATTCTGTATAAAAGGCTTTATAAAACCTTAATTAAGTTACTATTTATATTAAAAGTAAAGTAAATCTTATAATTAGCTTTTAAATAATATAGTAAAAGCTTATCTTTTTTATCTTTATTAAAAAGTTTAATAGAATAAGTAAACTTTTATAAAAAGTAGTTAGTAACTTATACTTTAGTTTCTAATATAAATACTTTATTAATATTTATAAACATTATAATAAAAAGCTATATACTTATTATTTATAAACGTTTACTTTACTATACTTTAACTTTAAAGATAAACATATTAACGTTTATAACAGTATACTTTAATATAAAAGTAAACTTTTATTTATATACTTTAAAGTTACTTACTTATTTAATTATAATATAATACTTATAAGCTATATAAGTAATATATTTTATTTTAGCTTATAGCTTTTTTAAACTAATATTATAATATAAGTATAAGATAATATAAGCTTTAATATAGTAGTTATATCTATTAAGGTCGATATTTAAAAAGGTTATTTTTAAAATAACTTTTAAAAAAGTAGTAAGTTTAAAGCTTATTATTTATTTTAAAGTTTAAAAGAAAATAAATAAATATATAAAGTAAAACTTAGAAGTAAGCTAGTTATTAAATATAAAATAGCTTTTATAATTAATATTTACTAATACGTTAATAAACTTAATTTAATTATATAATAAGTTAACTATAAAATAAACTGTTTATAAATAGTTTTATAGCTTTTAGCTTAAACTTAATACTTTTTAGCTTTTATATATAACTAAATATAAAAACTACTTATTTTTATTTTAAAGCTAATTAAGTCTTTATATTCTTTATTTTCCTTTTAAATAATAACAGCTTAAACGTTACTTTATAAAAAAAGTATAGTTAGTAATAAATAATAACAGTTTATATAATAATTAAACTAAATATAATATAAGTAAAGGTTTTTATTTTTATACTATTAAATTTCTTTATTATTTACTTAATATGTTT
This sequence comes from Cytospora piceicola, assembly GCA_023375675.1. NCBI lineage: Eukaryota > Fungi > Ascomycota > Sordariomycetes > Diaporthales > Cytosporaceae > Cytospora > Cytospora piceicola. The sequence goes on from JALQBC010000062.1 coordinate 58,544, forward strand.
ATTACTTCTTACTTTATCCGGCTTTTATAATATTTATACTAGTTATTATAACGTTACTATTTTTATTAGTAATAATGTAGTATATTATTAATAAGGTTTATTATATTAGTTATTTAAACGTACTTATATAAAAAATAGCTAAGTAATTACTTTTTTTTAAGCTTAAATATTTTATATTTCTTATAATTTTAAATATAGTTTTAACTTATTTTATATAATAAGTTAATATATTTATAAATATAAGTTTTATTTTTAACTTATTATTAATTACTTTTAAGAAAATAATAAGCTTAGCTATATTAAGTTAAAAAGTACTTTTAAACTAAAAAAGTATTTATTTTTAGTTTATATAAAATAAAAAGAATTTTTAATTCTTACTTTATATAGTTTTAAACAGCTTTTATTTTACTTATATAGTTATATTTTTATTATAATAGTAATTATAAAAGTGTATTATAAAAATAATAAGTTTATAGTTTTAATTAAGCTTATTAGTAGTATAGTAAAAGCTAATAAGCTTTCTTACTACTTGTTTTAAATAATTGTAAATTATATAGTATTTATTATAGTAAGTTCTAATAAAGTTTATATTCCGATTATATTTATATTCTAATTAAGTTTATATTTTATTTATATTTCTTATAAAAACTAATACGTCTAATATAATAATCACGGTATAACCTTTATAAAGGTACTTATTATAACTAGTAAGGTTTATATTATTAGTAGAATATATATATAAGAAATAAATAATATTCCGAGCTTTATCTATTACGATAATTAAAAGCTAGTAAAACTTATTATAAAAATAATACTTAAATTAATAATTAAAGAGAAACTATAAAAGCTATTTAAGTAATAGTAATAACTATATTATATACCTGTCTTTTTAATATAGCTTAATAATCCTTTTATTAAGTCTTTTAAGTCTTAATATAAAACTCGAAAGGTTAATTCTTAAGTTTTTTAAGTTACTTTCTTTTATAACCTTAACCTTAACAGGTCACTTTAATTAGCCGGAACTCTTTTATAGAAATTCCGTCTATTTTAATATACTAGCTTTACTTAAGCTATATATAACTTTTAACTATATAACCTTTTAGTAACTTAACTTTAAGTTATAATATTATCCTCTTTTTCTATTAGTTTTTATCTTCGAAGACTTATAAGTTATTTTCCCTTATCGGCTATGTATATTCGTACCTTCTTAATTCGTTATATCCGGTAAAATTATAAAGTTATCTCGTTCTACCTATTCGATTTCTAAGGCGAAATAATAAGCTAGCTTTCTTATATTTATCTTTTAAAACGTTGTTAAAATACCTACTTATTCTTATTATAATCGTTATAGTTTTAACGTTTGTTAGGTTTTTTAATTAAATTCTTCTTACTATACCGAATACGTTCGCTTTAACCTTACAGGTTACGCAATCTTATTTCTAGATAATTCCTTAAAGCTTTTATCGATCTCTCGTTAATACTAAAAGTTAAAAGATAAGATCGAAGATTTAAAAAATAAGTTACTTTATTTATAGAAATAAAAGAAGATATAGCAAAAGAAAATAGTAAAAGCTATCCGTCGTAGGTTATAAAACGTAAAAGAGTTAAATAAAGTAAAAGCCGAAGAATAAGCTACTACTAAGGCTATATCGGAACCTTATATTATTCTTATAAACGATGGTATATTAGAGTATATTTAGAATACAGGAGATTTAACTAGTATTAAAATAAAGTTATTAAGGTTTAAAGCGAATATTAGTTTTAGTTCTACGTTTAGTTAAAAGAATAGGTTATCTAGATTTTTCTATTAGTAATATTTTTTAATAGTAATTAATTTATTTAGCTTATTAATTAGTCGTTAGGTTATTTTACTAGTCTAATCCTTAATAATTAGTTATAATCCTTTAGTTTTACTAGTAAGATTTTATTTAACCGGTAGTAATCTTTTATAACTAATAAGGTTTTATCTTATTAGTTATATTAATTATAACCGGTAATACCTTAGGTTTATTATCTAGTCGGTTTAACTAGTTTAGTTATTAGCTTAACTAGTTTAAGTTCGTTACTAATAGTCTTTTTATACTAGTTAATTAATACCTTATAATATTTTAAGTTTTCTATTAGTTTTTATATATTCTTTAACTAGTTATAGCCTTTTTATTTAACTAAGAATTCTATTCTTTTGTTAATTTATCGTTTACCTAATATCTGTTTTACTTTATACTTTTATATTTTATAGTTAAGTTCGACTTTTTTATTAAGCTTTATATTTTTATATATTAGTTTAAGTAATAAAATATAAAAAACTAAGTATATCTTTATCCTTAAAGGTAATAAAAGTTTGTAGTTAACGTTTAAAAGCTTTTTAATAATTTTAAATACTTTAAGTTTTTTAAAATTAAGTTTTTCGTTAAGTCTTTTTATTTTAATATTTTTATATAATAAATAAACCTTATCCCCTTTTTTTAAAGGTAGTACTTCCGATTATCTTCGATTATAATATTCTGTTATCTGTTAACGAATAAATAAAAGTTTTTTTATAATATGTTTATATAATTTATAAATCTTATTTATACGTTTTATTACTTTTGTATTATCTTTTCTAGGTAATAGTTCTTTATAAATCTTAAAGTTATACTTATAATTAATATAAAATAGTAATATTCCTATTATATTTATATTCGCGCTATTATAAATAAGTTATATTAATAGTAAGAGATCGACTTAATTATTCTGTTTATAGTTAATATAAATTTTAAAGTAAGTTTTAATAATTTAGTTAAACTGTTTTATTTATTTATCTATCTGTAAGTAAAAAGCTATTAAAAGCTTATATCTTACTTTTAGCTTACTTATAAGTTTTTATTAAAAGTCTAAGGTAAACTTAATATTATAGTCGGTAATAAGTTCTTTTAATAATTTGTATTAGTTAATAATATTTTATAAAAACGTATATACTAATTCTTTTATAGTTAAAGATTTTTAATAAAATAGAAAGTAAATGTATTTAATAAGCTTATTTATAGTAACTAAAATACTATTATATAGTACTTTAGTTATTAGTTTTTTAAACTTTAATAGTTTAACGATAAAGTTTATAGTTATTAATTTCTATAGTTTTATTATAACTAGTAAAGCTTTTAGCTCTCTATAAAGTTTATATTGTATTACCTTACTTTTATTATAGATATTAGAGTCCTTACTCGGGAAGTAGAACGGCCCTGGAAATAGAACGGCTATATATATTTTAGCTAGCCCTTTAACCTTAAATATCTTAACTACCTTTAATCGTATTAACTAGATTTATATATAGAAATGACTTTAAAGCTCGTCTTTACAATATAGTCTAGTTTAGTTACTATCGTAATAAGGGTTTCTGTTATAGTTCTAGCTGTTACGTTATTACTTTTATATATCCTCTTAGCCGTCTTTAAACTCGTTAACTACGTCTGTAAAGGCTTAGTTACTATTCTTATAGATTTTCTGTCTTTTCCGAGGCTATAACTTTTTAACCGTAGTCTGTAGCCTCGTATTATCCTATCGTAACTTAGCTATTTCGGCCGTTTAACTGTCTATAGCTTTACCGGCTTTATTAATTATCTAGTCTTAAGACTTTAAGAGCTTTTTTTAATCCGCTTTACCTAGGCCTTTAGATCTTAAGACTTCCGTAAAGTCTTAATCTAAGGCTTTAGAAGGTTTAATAGGCTAGATTCAAACAATATCTTAGGACCTAAAGTAACTAATCGACCTCTTTCCTTTAAGACTTAGTTTATTACTCTAGTTAGGTTCTATAGGACTAGCCTAGTTATACGAAAGCCTTCCCGGATATTATACTATATAAAGGCTTTCTCGGCCGCCTTATAATAGTACTTAAGGGTCTTTTTCTTATTTATAATAAAGGAAATCAGAAGGTAGTTAACTTTAGCCGTTTCTTAAGTATAGTAGGTTTTAAAGGGAGAGAAAGGACCTTTATCGTAAGGCTAAGTAAGATAAGAAGTTTTAAAAGGAAGAAAGACTATATAAACTCGATTTATCTAAGCCTATACTATAATTAAAGGGGGTAAATAGGTCTGTATACTATTCTAGATAAAAAGACGATACTTATACTTAGCCGGCTATAGATATATCTTAAGAAGAAAGACCTTTATAAACTATTTATAACAGATCTCTCTTATAGACTAGCTGTTCCTCGAATAATAGTATTTATAGTTAGGAACGACCCTAAAAAACTACTGCTATTAGAGTAATCTACTTTCGAAAATTAATACTAGTGTTAGCCGGCGGCTATCGGCCGTAATAGCTTCGATTATAAACGTCTACAAGTTAGATTTACCCTTTACGAGGTTAGTTTTCTTTAATTCGGAAGAGCTAAGGACTTTATAGCGGCGAAGCTTTTTAAAAGCTACCTTATTCTCGTTTATATTAACGATGTCTTTCGTCTTAATGCCCTTATCCTTAATAAGACTTCTTATAGCCTTAAAATAGTCTTTTAGTTTCTCCTTTATAGTCTCTTTAGCCCGGCTCTGTTTAAAGGAGTTCTTAACTTTTATTTAAATCTTTAAGTAACGTGAAATAAAGCGGTTAACTTAATGTTAGCTAAGGTAGATGTTTTAGTTTCTTTAAAGCCGTAGGACCTTTAAGTAAACTTATAAACTATAGCCTTCGAAAAGGCTCGGTATAAGGCTTCCTCGGCTAGAATTTAGTTACAAATACCTTCCTTTAGCTATAGCGATAGCTTTTAATAGTCCTTATAGGCTTTTTAGCGGCTGACACCGCTATATAGCCGTCGTAATAAGGTACCGGTTACGATATTATATATTTAACAGGCTTTTCGGAATGTAGTTTTATATAAATTTATTTCGTCGATTGCGCTAAGTAGCTTAGCTTCTTTAGGGTCTAAAAAAGTTGTTTTATATTTTTTTAGAATTATTTAAGGTTGTTATAGTTGTTTCTAAAAGTAATATAAATCAGGCTTAGGTGATAGGTGCGGGGGTAATTACGCGTTCTATTTCCAGGGCCGTTCTACTTCCTAGGTAGAGACTTTATATTTTTTAAACGTTATTATAATATATTATTATATCTTAAGAAATTCGTAATATTATCGAATCTTTTTAACTATTAAGGTAATTCTTTAGTGTTTATAAGTTAATACTTTATATATTCGGCGAATAAGCTTACTTTATAGGTTTTTTAAAATATAAAGTCTGTTTACTTAAAAGAGTATTCTATTCTTTTCTTTAAAGTCTTTTTTTTTTCCGGTATAAGCTGTTATTAAAACTCTTTAAATTCTGTTTTTTATTTTAAATCTACGTTACTTCGAAAGGTAGCGTTTAGCTATCTTAGTTTTTAAATAAAAATACCGTTATTATCTTATTTAAAAATACTTTATATTTTTAATACTACGTTTTATTAATATTCCGGGCGTTTACTTTAAACGTTTACAATCTTATTATCTGCTCTTTTATAATAATAAATTTTAATATCGAATTAAGATATAAATTCTGTTTATCGTACTTATTATTTATTAAAAACCTTAATAGTTATAAACGTTATTAAGGTCTTATAGTTTAAGTAAACCTTTACTTAATATTTTATATTTATTAAGTATAATTCTTATTCTTTAAATACTTCGATAATTATTATAAGTTTTTTATTATATATTTAATATTAAAGTTCGGGTTTATTAAGTTTTTAAAAAGAAACGTTATTAAGTATAGCTTACCGTTTTTATTTCGGTATTTAAGTTATCCTTCGAATACGAAGTTTAAAAAGTCTGTTTTAACTTTAAATGGTTTTTAAGAATTTACTTTTATTAAAACCGGTTTTAATATAACTATATCTTTAAATTTATCGAATACCTTTTATATTTTTATAGTTTAATTAAATAGTACGTCTTTCTTTATAAAATTAATAAAAAGTATCGTATATTTTCTATAGTTTTTAATAAATTATCGATAGAAATTTATAAATCTTAAAAAGCTTTTAACTTTTTTAAGATTTATTAGTTTAAGCTAGTCTTTAACTATTATAATCTTTAAGTTTTATATTCGGATTTCTTTTAATAAGATAATATATTTAGGAAAACTTTTTTTTTAATATAAAAAAGCTTTTCTTTAGTTCTATTAATAGTTTTACGCCTTATAGTACTTTTAGTATTTAATATATATACTCCTTATATTTACTTTTATTTTTAAAGTAGATAAAGATATTATCGAGGTATATAATAACGGTAATATTTAAGTATTCTCGTAATATATAGTTAATTATAGTTTAAAATATAGCTAAAACGTTAATAAGTTTAAATAATATTATTAAATACTTATAGTATCTATAGCGTATTTTAAACGTTGTTTTTTACTTTTCTTTTTCTTTTATTCTAATTAGGTTATAAGCTCTTTTTAAGTTTAAAGCTATAAAGATTTTTACTTTATATAATCTGTTTTTAAGCTTTTCGATTAAAGGTAAAGAATATCTGTTCTTAATAATAATTCCTTAAACTATTAGTAGTCGACGTATAGTCTTAACTTTCTATTTTGCTTTAAAACAAATAAGATTAAATATTCTATTAGTAATATTAATCGTTGTATATAACCTTTTATTAGATTATCGTTTAAGTACTCCTAGAGTATTTTTAGTTAATCTTTAATTAACTTATAGATTTATTAAAACTTTAATTATATCCCTTTTTTTAAAAGTATCTTATAATCTTATTAAGTATATTTAAGTAATCCGGTATCGAAAACTTTTAAAAACAGTTTAATATACTTTTTATATTCCTTTAAAATATAGTTTTTAAGTTTTTTTCTTACCTTTTTAGCTTTTTATAAGTAGCTTATAAACCGTCGAAGTAGCTTTTATACTTATTTAACTATTTCTTTATATTTATATCGTTATTTTTATTATAAAGTAACTCTTTATTATATTATCGCAATAGTTCTTATTACTAATAGCTTAGCTTTCTATTATATTTATACCTTATACTTATATTTTTCAATATCTTAAATTATTTAAGTTATAGTTACTAACTATTATCTTCTTTTAACTATATTAACCTTTTTAATTATATTTTTAAATCGTTATAATACTATTTAGTATAGTTATATAATATTTAATTTATTTAAAAGCTTTATTTATACTTTCTTAGTAATATAATCTTTTTTTAAGATATCTTTTTTTAATATAGTTTTTAAAACTTAAGTAGTTTTTTAAACTCTTTTAAAAGTATTATTAAATACGTTTAAATACCGTTTTCTTAAACTATCTTTAAAAACTAAACTCTTCTTTTCGATATTATTAATTATCCTTTTAACTAAGGTACGGCTTACTTAGTTAATCTAGCTAGTAATTTAATTAATATATAAGTTATACTTTTTAAACTATATAATACTTAATATTATATTATAGTTTAAAAGATTTATAATATTAAAGCTAAAAGTTTTATAGTATTATTAAATAGTAACGAGAAGATAATTAGTCTTATTATTAATTTATCTGTTACTATAAATAATATTAGTTTTTTCGATTGTTTTTAGTTAATATAATTCTTTTTTTTTATAATAAGCTAGTTAATACTTATTAACTATACTTAAAAAAATAAAATTTTATTAAACGCTATTATCTAATAGTATATATAGCTTAATTTTACCGATTTATATTTTTAATTATAAATAGTTATAGTTATAAACACTTATTACGTTAAAGAACTATTTTAATCTTTTACTATTAGATAGTTTTATTCTTAATAGCTTAACTCGTTTTTTACTTACTTTACTACTTACTATACTAATTCCTTAGCTCGGTTTTATTTCTCTTTAAAAGGTATTACTTTATAGGTTTTTTAAAAAAAGTGTTGTTCTTTTCTTTAAGTCTTTTTTTTAAACCTTTTTTTTTAAAACGTTCTTTAATAATTATCTTAAAGCCCGAAGTCGGATCTTCGCTTATTTTAAATATATATTATTCTATACTATTTTATATATTTATACTAAAAATAAATATAATAAGTATTCGGTAGACAGTTACTAATAATAAACTTTATTCTTATATAATTTAAAAAGTAATATTTTTTATTAAATACGAAAATAACGTAATCCTTTAGATTTCTTTTATCTGTTCGATAATAGTATAAGGCGATATTATAAAATCGGTAAACTTATAAGATTAGTATATTTGTATATCGTTATATAAAAAAAGTCGTTTTATACTTTATAAGAATAATATACTTTATATTTATCGTCGATATATAAGATTTAAGCGACTTATATTATATATTATATATATCTTAAGGTTAAATAAAACTAATTGTTTTATTATACTATTCTATTATAGATAGCTTTTCCGTTTTTTTTTTATTAATACGTTATATATAATAAACCGGACGTCGTTTTTATAAAAAGCGAGATCTGCTATACTACTTAAGAAATAGCGCGGATCGTCCAATATATATTAAAGTAATACCGGGTTCTCTTTTACCGTTTTAAAGATTTATTATACTTCTGCTTTTATAAGGTTACTTATAGTATTATCGTCGATTTATTTATTAAAATCGTTCTTACGTTTTTATATATCTTTAAAGTCTATATCGTTATATAGCTTAGTTTCTTATAATTCGTTTTTTTAGAATTATTCGGTTAATAATATCGATTATTACCTTTCTCTTTTCGATAAACTTGGCGATTTATTCTTTATTCTTTTATAATATATTTTCGGCAACTTTTAAAGCTTATATTTATTTAAAAGGTTTTTCTTTTTAAAAAGTAGCTATATAACTAAAGCTTATTTCTACCTTAGTTTTTTAAGTATTAAGAAAAGTAATAATATCGTTTTAGTATAGTTTAAACGAGATTTCCTTTTTATAATCTATAAGGGTTTTTTAAAAGTTTTAGTTATTTCTTAAGTTTTCCTTAGCTACCTTTACTAAGTAATCGGTATTAAAGTAATCGGAATCGCTATTTTAGATTACTATATTATATAACAGTCCTTACCTTTTTATTACTAAAGTTTAATATCTTATATTATTGTTACCTTGTTATCTTTTAAATATAAGCTTTTATACCTTTTTTAACTTATTTCGGCAGTTTTATATAAAATATCTTTTTTTACTATAATTAAAATATTCGAACTTCGATTTATTTTTATATTCGGTTATATCGAGTTTTATAAGTCTTATATATTATTTATACGTAATACTATTATAACTATTTCTTTTATACTAAAACTTGTTTTTAGTATTAAAGGCGTAAGGTCTTTAATAAAACCTATTAGCTAACTTAAGCCTTTATTTTTCTAGTTATCGTTTATATAATCTATTATCGATTTAAACTACTTTTTTCGTATACTTTATAAAGTTATTTAGCCTATCTTTTTTAGTTAGTTTATCTTTAACGTTATCCTTTAGTCTGTTATAAAATAGTATTATTAAAGGTTTATCGGACTATTCTAACTTTACAGAGATTTATCGGAAGTCTGTTAAGTAATTAAATATTAAAGTTTTTTATTTATATTTAACTAAGTCCTGTTCTGCTTATTATTCTTTTTCAGGCTTACCGAAGGCTTTTTAAAACGTTTTTTCGAATAAGACATAGTTTTAAAAAATATTAACTATACTATCTTTTTTAAGCAAGTTATAGTCGTTCTTTAAGTAGTCGTATATAATAGGTTCGAGCTAAATAAACACGTTTCTTTCTAATAAGATAGCGACGAAAAAGATCTTATCGCTTTCTATAGTAAAGTCGTTTTTATAATACCGAAGGTAAGTCTTAGTTATTATAAGGAACTTTTATAAGGTTCTTATAATACTATCGAAAACTTTAAGCTTTTTAAGTTTAATAGCTTTACGTAAAACCTTTTTTTCCTCTTTTTTCTTACTTTCTTTATTAGCTATAAGTTTATTATACTTACTTTAAAGATTATTAATTAAAGCGAAAGCCTTTATAAGCCTTTTACTATCGGTTATTAAGATATTATGTACTATAATAGAATATCGGAATATTATTCGACGGTATATATTAAAACCGTACTAAATAAAAGTTATTAAAATATAATAACTATAATATAACCTTTATAAAGGTACTTATCGTAACCGGTAAGGTTTATATTATTAATAGAATATATATATAAAAGATAAATAATATTCTAAGCTTTATTTATTATAATAATTAAAAGGTAGTTTATAATTGACGTTTAAAAGCTTTTTAATAATTTTAAATACTTTATATTATTAGCTTAAGCCTTAAAGCTTAACTATAAGGTTAAAGGATAGAACTATAGTCTTTTAAAATATAAGACTATAGTAGGCTTATAAAGTTTAATAGTAATTAAATATTATAACTTAAGGTTAGGTTACTAAGAGGTTATATAGTTAAAAGTTATATATAGCCTAAGTAGGGCTAGTATATCGGAACAGACGGAATCTTTATAAAGGAGTTCCGGCTAACTAAGGTAATATATTAAGGTTAAAGTTATAAAAGAAGGTAACTCGAAAAACTTAAGAACTAACCTTTCGAGTTTTATATTAAAACTTAACAGACTCGATAAAAGGATTATCGAGTTATATTAAAGAAACAAGTATATAATATAATTATTACTATTACTTAAATAGCTTTTATAGTTTCTCTTTAGTTAGTAATCTAAGTATTATTCTTATAATAAGTTTTACTTTTAAGTTTTTTAATTAAAGTAAAAGTAAATATAACTTTTAAACTATATTATATAGTAAACCTATATATAATATAAAAGAAATTAAGTTAAATATTATTTTAATCTTATAATATAAAACATTATAACTTATTAAAATATATAAGGCTTTTTTAAACCTATAGTTAAAACTAAAAATATAAAAGCTTATACTTATAATAAATTAAAAATATACTATATATTAAGTAATTATATATAAAGTAATAATATTAATTTATAATTATAATAAAGATATAGCTTAAATTTATTATTAAGCTATATTATAAATATAGCCTTTTTATATTAAATAAATAAATTATTTAGTTTTTAAGTTTTAATCTTCATAGTATATTATTAAATTAAGCTTTTTATTTAAATTTAATAATAAAGGCTATAAAGCTATATTTAATACTAAAATAGCTATTTATTTTACTTTTAATTATAATATACCTTTTAGTTATTTTTAATACGTTTTACTACTTATAAGCTTTACTTTAACGCTATACTACCTACTATATACTATAGTTATAAAAACTATTAAAATTAGTTTAAAAATTAGTTTATATTTATTTTTAATTTATATTTTATACTTATACTTACTTATTAAATTTATTAATATTTACTTTTATAATAAATATAAAATATTAGTATTATATTATATTAAACTTTTATTAACTTTATATTTTTTAATTATTTTAGTATAATATTTATACTATTATTAACTTTACCTTTATATTACTAATAAAACAACTTTCTGCTTTTTTACTTTTATTATATTAATATTATATATATATATATATATATATATATTATAATAAAGACGCCTTATATAAAAAGTAGTAAACTAACTTTCTTATATAATATAAACGTTATTAAAACTAACTTATATTCTAATAAGACTTAAAACTAAAAAAGCTATTATAAACTTATATATAAGTCTTTATAAACTAAACCTTATATTATAAAAGCGCTATTTAAAACTATATATACTTTATAAAGTAATATAGTAAGCTATAGCTTTTTAGCCGGTTTATCGGCTAGCTTAAAGTTTTTAATAACTAAAAGAATAAAGCTATTATAAAGTATAATATATAGTTTTATATTAAAAGCGTTTTCTAGTCTTTAAAAGTATAGTTACTATTATAGCTAACTATATATATATTTTACACGGTTAGCTTATAGTTTTAAAGTTTTATATAGCTCTTTTTAAATATATTAAAATCACTTAAAAAGGCTTTAAACTAGCTATTTATAATATTATAAAGTTTTTAATATAATTTATATAACTTAAAATAAATATAACCTTAATTTATTTAGTATATAGACTACTACTAACTATAGTACTTATATCGCTATAATAGCTAGCTATATAGTTATTATAATAATAAAACTAAACTAAACTAAAATAATTAAATTATATATAATTTTAATAATTATATATATAACACTTTAATTAACTATAGTAACTTTATAACTAATACTATCTTTATATATTATATCTTTAAGTAATAGCCGAATAATTACTAAGTTAAATCTAACTTAAATAAAGATATTAAGTTTATTAAAAGTAATACTAGCTTTTTAAACGTAGTTTATATAATAAACTAAGTATGCTTACTATATTAAAAAGACCTTTCTTTTTATTATACTTACTTTAACGGCTATAATATTACCTTTTAAGCTTAGTTTAATATTAATTTTAACTTTATATTTAATTACTAATAAAATAATAACCTTATATAAATAAGTAACAGCTTATATATAAGTAAGACTAAAATCTAATACCTTTTTATTAACGGCTTTTTAAAGTGTTATAATATCGTTATTTTAAATTACTACTTATAAGTTAATATACTTATTATCTTATTATTAATATATTTAATATACTTACTATAGCCGATATATAAAAGCGTGTTTAACTATTAAAAGTATAATATTAATAGATTTTAAAAAAGAAAGTTTATAAAAGTAACTTTATATTTACTTATAATAAATTTATTTATAAGGTCTTTTATATATATAAAATAAAACGCGAAAATCTACGTTAACTAAGTAATTATTAATTATAGTATAATATATAATAAATTCGGTATTTATAATGTTTTATATTATAAGCAGCGTTTTTAAAAGTAGCTATTAGCTTTTTAAATATAGAATTATATTATTAAGATATTTTAAAAATAGTATAGTTTAAATTAACCTTTTTATTTTAAATTTATATTCGATTTTTATATTAATTATAACCGTTATAGCTTATATAATACTAAACGCTTATTATATAAATATATTTATTAAATAAGGTTTTAGTATATATTATACTATATAAACTTTAGTTTCTATAATTTTAAAGTTTATATATTCTTAAAGAAAACTAAATATTAAAACAAATAAATAAAACTAGCTTAAGAATATATAAAATAAAATAAAATAATTATAAGTAAAACTTAAAGGTTATATTATATACTTTATTATAATTCATTAAATTAAGTAAAAGAGTATTATAATATAGTTAAAGATATAATCTATTAAAGCTTAAAAGATTATATAAATAATAGTTAAAATAAACTATTACTAAGTTAAATAAGCTTATAAATATAAAATAAACATAAAGTAAGATTTTAATAAAGTTTAATATAACTTTAAAAATAAATTAAATAGCGTAAATATTATAAAATAGTAATAACGTTAATGTTATTACTTAAATTTATAATAAGTAAGTAAGGCTATATAAAATAATAATAAGCTAGATTTATAAATACCGGCTATACTTATAGTACTAGCTACTTAAATAGATATTTTAAAGTATATAGTAGCTAAAGATATATTTATAGTAGTAGATAACTATATCCTTTTATCTTTAAATATTTATCTTAAATATAACTAGTTACCTGCTGATAAATTAGCTTTAAATACTATTTTAGGGTCTAATAGTAGTATTTTAATCGAGGTAAGTAATAGTTATTTAAGACTTATAGTATTTAATGCTAGTAATGATATAAACTATAGAACGGCAGTAAAACCGCCTGCTAAGAAGGCCTTCTGTTAAAAAGTATCGGAAAGTTAAGCAGCTAGATACGCCGCTTAAGCTGTAGCGAAATGCTTACTTATTTCCTTACTTACTTACTTATTATTTAACTTAGCTACTTACTAGCTAACCTACTTATTTACCTACTTATTTACCTACTTACTTACTTACTTACTTACTTACTTACTTACTTACTTACTTACTTACTTACTTACTTACTTACTTACTTACTTACTTACTTACTTACTTACTTACTTACTTACTCACTTACTAGCTTATTTATTAACTAACTAACCTACCTACTTACTTATTAACTTACTTACTTATCTATTTACTTACTAACTAACTAACTTACTTAGCTACTTATATATATATTACGTACCTACTTATTTAGTTCGAATTTAAACGCTTATATAAGCCTTTAATAGAAAGGAAGGAAAGGAAAAGCGAATGTTTAAGTTAAAAACCTTAAGAACTTAAAGAACTTAAAGAACTAAGATAATTACCTTTAATACTAAACCTACCTTAAAAGCTACTATTTAATTAAATATACCGTTAAAAATTCCTTATTCTAAATTCCAAATTTAAGTAAGTTAAATTTAATTAACTTAAAACTCGAGCGTATATTTTAGTTTAAACCTAATTATAAGTTTTGTTATTAGCCTTATTGTAAGTCTTATTATAAGTCTTATTATAATGTTTTAATTAAAGGTCGCCGGAAATAGCCGTTTCGATGCTAAATATAGTTATGTAACCTTTATTACTAGAATTTAAGTAAGGAGCTTGTAAATTCGATAACCTACTATAAAGTTTAAAACTAGATAACTAGACAATTAATCCATTTAATGTAAAGGGGGCCTGTTTATAATATATAAGCCTTAAAGTAACGGTAAACCTTTTAGTAAGCATTAAAGGCCTTATAATCCTTAGTTCTCTTAGCTGTTTAACGGCTAAAAACACTACTTTTAACAGTAATTAGATCTTTTAGACAGATGTTATAGCGAATTAGTATAATTGTAATTTAAAGCTATTTAAAATTAAGAACATATAGTATAAATCTTAAAGGTATAACTTTTTATATACTTTTATACCTATATTATAAAATAAATAATAACCTTTTTAATAAAAGGCGATAAAGTAAAAGTTAAAGATATACTAAGCTACTTATAATACGCTTTAACTTATAACTATATAAGTTATTACTATTTATTTAACTGGTTATAATAGCTTTAAAATAAGGATATAGCTTAATATTACAGAATATAAAAACAGAAAGTTATAATTATATAATATAAGTATAAGAAGTTTTAAAACCGCTTAAAACGTTTAAGTGCTTAAGGTAATAACTTTAAAGTAATAAAAGTAAGAACTTTAAATAGCTATAATTTAATTAAATCTTAGTACTTTTATATATTATTGCAAGTTATCTTATATATTATAGCTTTTTAATATAATCCGAGTATAACTATAAAGATATTAAGCTTAAGCAGTATAATGCAGAAATGTAATATATTCTCTATATAAATTTAAAAAGTGTAAAATATAAACTAAGAATAGCTATAAACTAATTCTAATACTTATTATAAGCGTAGTATATAGCAAGTATTATAGTGTTAAAGTAAAGCTTATAAGTACTTAATAGCTAGCTTTTAATTAATGTAAGCGCTTATTAAAAGTCTTATATTATTTCTATTTTAACTTATATACTTATACTATACTAGCTACACTTATACTCTTATATTATTTTACTGTTTTAAGTTTATATTTTAAATTACTTTAAGGTTTTACTTTAGCTATTATATATACCTTCTCTTTACTTATACTAAAATAAAATAACTATTTAAAGTTACTATTTACTTAAAAGTAGCTTTTAGTATAAAGAATATATATTTTATAAATATATAAAGATAAATTACTATTTTTATAGTTAATAAATATATATAAACTGTAAAATAACTGCTTAATTAAGTAAGCGGTTAAGCTTACTGCCTTATTAAGACAGTAAAACTATTAAGCTGCTTAGCTTATAGCTAGTTTACTATACTGCTTAATAATAGCTTCGAACTTAAGATATATATATATATAATTAAGACTAAAGACTATATAAGATCGATTATAACTAATTATCTTTACGCTTACTAATACTAATTAGTAGTTATATAAGTAACTTTTAATAATAAAGTTAAAAAAAGCAGAGTTTTCTTATAATTATTATATAATAATTAAAGCTCTTTTATAAGCTATTCGTTAAACTTTAAGTTATAAGATCTATATTAAAATTAAAGCTATTTATAGTTATTTAAGTATAGCTAACTTTTAAAAAGTAGTTAATATTAACTAATAAAGCTTTATAAAGCCTTTTTAACTAACTTAATAAAACTATATCTGTTTAAAAACTTATTTTATAATCTATTAATATATACTATTATATAATACTTTTAAAACTTCTTTATACTTTAAACTTTTCTTTCGAATAAAACTATATACTTATTTTATATTATAAACTTTTTTTAAAGTAAAACTTAAACTTTTTCTTAATCTGTTACTTTTTTTATTAAAAAAAAAACTTTTTTTAAAAATTTTCTTTATAATAATTATAACCTTTTTTTATACCTTTACTTTATAACTTTATAATAAACTTCTTTTATAACTATAACCTTATTTATAACCTTTATAACCTTTTTTTTCTTTATAACTATATTTATAATTCTCTTTTTTCTTTAAAACCTTATAAAACTCTCTTATTATAAACCTTTCTTTTAAAAACCTTACTTTATAACAGACCTTTTCCTTATAAACCTTTTTAATATTAGTTATATAAATTAAAAAGCTAGTAAAGATTAAGCTTTTATATAGTATTTTTAAGAGATTATTACTTTTAAGTAAATAGTTTAAATATATTAATAGTTAGTCGGAAAAATATAATATAAAAATATATCTTTTTCTATATACTTTAATTATAATTACTATAATTTCGTAATAGCTTTTAATAAAACTAAAGCTAAAGCTAATAGCTTTTACTTTTTAATAAAATACTTTAATAGCTTAATAAAAGTATTATAAATTTTTTAAAGCTAATAAATATTTATTAACTTAAAGCTATAAAATACTTTTATAAATAAAAAGACGTTTAATAAAGTTAACGTAATTACTTTTATTATATATATTATTAAAAACTTTTATTAAAT
The DNA here is from genome assembly GCA_023375675.1 of Cytospora piceicola. Taxonomy (NCBI): domain Eukaryota; kingdom Fungi; phylum Ascomycota; class Sordariomycetes; order Diaporthales; family Cytosporaceae; genus Cytospora; species Cytospora piceicola. The sequence goes on from JALQBC010000062.1 coordinate 75,428, forward strand.
AAACGTTACTATTAAATATTTATTAATAAACTTTTAAAAAGATTTTAAAGCTTAAAATAAAAATATATTTAAGTTAGTTATTTTTATTTAATACTATAAAATAAATATCTTTTTAAAAACATAAAAGATTTATATAAGTTTATATAAAACGTTACCTTACCTTTTAACTACCGGATATTATAATAATAAAAAAGCTATTAGTATAATTAAAAATAGAAATAAAAATAAAATAGTTCTTTTTAAATATAAAAGTAAAATAGTAAGTAAAATAAACTATTATTAATAAAGTAAATAAATAGCTAAAGCTTTTTATAAGTAGTAGTTATAACCTTTTTTCTTTTAAGTTAAAAACGATAATAATAATATAATATTGTTTATTAAATAAAATAAATTATTAGTAATTCTATTTTTAAAAAGAAAATAAAAATAACGATTATTATATTATATACTATTACTTTTTTTTTATGCTTTTTCTATAATTAATAACGTAGCTATTACTGCTATTATAAAATATAAAGCTATTAATAACCTTTTAAAGCTTAACATAACTTATTATATTATAAATTTAATTTTAAAATTATTTAAGCTTATTTTCTTTATAATTATATATATTAACCGGTATACTATACTATTAATAAGAAGCTATATATCCTTCGGTTTTTAAATACTTTTATAAACTATTTTATAACTTTTATAAAATCTTTTTCTTTATTAAATACTTACCTATATACTAAAACTAAAAAACATTATAACTTTTTAAAAGCTTAAAATAAAAATAAGAAATAAACTAAAGAGTTTTATAATTTATTAAATAATAAGCTAAAAATGTTTATAAATCTTTATTATTATAATAGTATTTAGTTATACTAAATTTATATTATAGTTTTTTAAATCTTATTAAAAAAGCTGCAACTTACTATATTTATTATATCGGTATAATAAATAATTTTATTATAATATATAAAAAGTTAAAAACTTACTTTAAAACCGATATAAATTACTAGTAGTATTATAATAATTAAACTAGTATAACGTTTAACAGTTTCTAAAATAATAAAAATATTGTCGATAAAAGCTTTTATAAAGTTTTACATCTTATATTAAATAAGCTTTAACTTTATTAATATACCTTTAGCTTTTATTAATATACCTTTAGCTCTTATTAATATACCTTTAGCTCTTATTAATATACCTTTAGCTTTTATTAATATACCTTTAGCTCTTATTAATATACTTTTAGCTTTTATTACGTTAACGATAAGATTTTAAAAATAATAGTTTTTTAAGCTTATAAAAAAGTAGCTAAGTTTAAATACGCTTTTTATATACTTATTACTTTTTATAAAAAGCTTTTTTAAAACCTTTATTTATTTTTTAAACTATCCTTTAAATAAAAGAATAATACTAGTAGCTACTTTATTTAATAACGATTTAATAATAAAGCTTATTACCTCGATTATTAATATAATAATAACTGTTAATAAAAAGCTTCCGGCTTTTAAAAAAGTAGCTTTTATAATAATTATTAAGATTTAAATACCGGTAACTATATAAAAAAAGAAATACTTTATTTATAACTAAAACAGCTATTAATTTATAAAGTATACCTTAAAAAAGAAATAATACTTCCGGAACTAATACTTAATATAATATAAATATTATAATAAACCGGCTATAATAAAGGCTTTATAGCTTTTTTAACTAATTATAAAAGCTATAAAGCCGTTTATAATACTAATAGCTTAGCTAAATAAAATAATAACGATAATAGTAAAGTATATGTTTTTAAAAATAAAAAAGCTATATACTAATTAATAAATAAAGATTTCCTTTTTACTATTTTTAATAATAATAATAAAAAGGCTAGATATAAAGATACTATTACTTTAGCTTTATAATTTACCTTTTAAAAACGTTATTTAAAACTAAACTTTTAAAACATTATTTTTAATATTAAAACGGCGGAGTTTTTAACTATAAGCTATAACTAATACTTTACTTTTTAAAATAAAATTCTTTTTAAAAAAAAAAAAAAAACTAAAACCGGTAAAGCTATTATTAAATTTAGCCGAAAGGTATAGTTAACCTTTTTTAATACTATTAATATCGGCTTACTTATTAGAATTATAACTTTTTATATTATTAATACTTTTATATTAGTTTTTTTTATATATTTAAAATATAAATAAGTTAAACGTTTTATTTTCGAAATATTATATATAAGTTAATAAAGGTTAATAAATAAAGTAAAAAAAAGGCTATTCTTATTATTTAAAAGTAAAGCTATTAATAGTTCTTTTTTTTAAAACGAAATACTAGCGTTTTCTTTATAGAAAAAGAGCTATATTATATTTATTATTATTTTAAATATCTAACTATTAATTAACTGTCTTAACTATTAATAAATACAAGTTATAAAATCTATATTATAGTTTTTAAAGTTATTATAAAGTTTTACTATTATTATTAAATAAAAAGCTTTACCTTTTAATAATTTAAACTTACTTTAAAAGATAATTATAATTTTAATTATAAGCTTATTATTAATATTATATACTTACTTAAAAAACCGGTACTTTATACTATAAACTTATTAACTTTTTTTAAACTATATACTTTTTAATTTTATTATTTATTAAAAATATATAAAAAGTTTTTTAAATAATATAAATAAATATATATTTTAAAGCTTTTAATTAACTAATTTATAATACCGGTATTAATTTTATATTAATAGAATGTTAATATAAAGCTAAAATTATAAAAATTATATATATATAAGTACTTATAAAAGCTTATTAATTTGTTAAAAAAGTTAAAAAATATTATAACCTTTTATACTATACCTTTAAGATTCTATATATTAAGCTTTTAACTATTTTTAATAATAATACTATTTTATAAATAGCTATAAAAGCTATTAATAATATAACGAAACTAGATAAGTTAATACTTATATAACTTATCTTTAATGCTTTTTTTAAAAAATAAACTTTAATTAGCCTTTATTACTATTAATACTATAACGTATAAAAGTAATTATAAAAGCTATAAAAATACTATAAAAGCTTTTTATAAAATAATAAGTTAATAAAGCTATTACTATACGAAATAGTTTGAATATAAGTAATTAAATAACTTTACTTATTTAAAGTAAGGTATATTTATAATAGGAAAAAAAAGGCTAATAAAGCTTATATAAGCTTTTCGCTACTAGTAAATATACTTTTATAGTAAACCTTTTTAATAAACTTATTAAACTTTAATTTATATTAGTTCGTTTATATTTTTAAACCGACTTTAATAATATTACCTTTAAAGTATCTCTTTTACTTACCTCGGTGTAAATTAAGCTATAGCTACCGGTCGATTTAGTATAAACTAAGCTATAAAAGTTATAAAAGTATAGCTAGTCTTTTAAGTTTAAAAATAAACTTAAACTAGCTACCTTAAATACTCTTATTTTTTTTACTTAAAAAGAAAAAGACAACTATAAGTTAGCTTTAAAGATATACTATAATAATATTATTACTAGCCTTAGTAAGTCCTTTTAAAAGTTAAATATAAAAGAAATTATAAACCTTATCGGTTATAACGTTTTTTATTTTAAGCTATTTAATTAAAAACCCTATAGCCTATATTACTTATTTAAAGCGTAAATAGTTTATAAATTAAAAGTAAAACTAAAAAGCTATATAAAAAGTTATACCTTATTATTTAAAGGTATAATAACACCGGTAAAAAAACATATTTTTACTTAATTACCGATAATTTAAAAAGTTAGCTAACGTATTATTACTGCTTTTACTTTATCTTTACTTAAAATAAATATAATTATAAAGCTTTATAATGTTATATAAGCCTGCGTTTAATTAAAACTAAAGCTATTATAATAATTTTAATTATATTATTAAAAGAACTTAAGCCTTAGTATTCTTTAAAAACTATTATATAGCTTATAAAGCCTTTTTATAATATTATTAAAGTAAATATATACTAATAAATAACGTATTATAAATACTATTATATAAAACTTAGTATAAATATATTTATATATAACTTTTACTTTTTTATTATAACTAGCGGTAAAAACTTATTTAGTATTATCGGTATATAAACCGACACTTAAAATTATAACTTTTTTAATAACAGACGAAAAAGAGATTTAAAATATAAAAATTAAATATAAGCTTAAAATAAGGCTTTTACTGTATACTTTTTTTAATTTTAATAATATTAAAGTAACAATATATAACGATAGATCTATTAAGGTTAAATAGAAAGGATAAAGCGTTAAAATTAAAAAGGTTAATTTGAAAGCGTTTAACTATATTTAAAAGTATTTTAAATAATATATTTATAAAGTATATTTAATATCGATTTACTAGCCGGAAACCGCCTTTAATCTTTCTGTTATAGCTTAAATTTAAAACCTAAATATAAAAGATTATAAGCTATTATATTAACGTTTTAAATAGAAAATAAAAAACGTTAAAAAGGTTTTATAATATATCGCTTTTAACTTAATAAAGGCTAGATTAACTATCTTTATTAATAGTTCTTTTATAAATAACCGAAATCTTAATTTATAAATCTACTATATAATTATTCTTATTAATAAAAAGAAAAACAATAATAATATATAATATATAATATAAAATAACGTTTTATATTAGGTTTTTTATAAAATATAAACGTATTATATAAAACGTCTTAATATTAAAGATTTATATAACTAACGGCTTTAATCTTAGTATTATAATTTTATTTACTTTAAAGATAATTACCGAATAATTAAACCTTCCGACGGTTTTCTTAACAATCTATATAAACTTATACTTACTATATAAGTATTTAATTAAGCTAAATATAATAAAAAACAAAGCGGCTAATAATCGATATTATATTACTACGTTACTTATATAAAAGATAAAAGATCTATAAAATACAATAGATTAATAGTAAAGATAATCTAGCTAATATAATAATAAAAGTATTACTAAATAAGGCTTAAATATACTTAATCGATTTAAATAAATTAACGATTAAAGTAAAAAGATATATAAACTATATTTAATCGATAGTATAGCCGGTATAGTAAGCCGAAGTTATCGGCTTATAATACTATAAATACTATACTTTTTAGTTTATCTGATAGTAAACCGAATAAAAGCGATAATTAAAAAAACGTCGGCTTTTTATAAAAGTATTATAAATAATTAAAAAAAGCTTATATATATAAGGCTATAAGTAATATAGGTAAATCGATAAAGTAAAGCTACTATAAAGCAGAAACGCTATTAGTATAAAACGACTACTTAATTAAGCAGGCGGTTAAGCTTACTACCTCGATAAAGCGGTAGAACTATTAAGCTGTCTAGCTTATAGCTAGTTTACCGTACTGCTTAACAATAGCTTCGAACTTAAGAAATACATATATATAACTAAAACTAAAGACTATATATAATCGATTATAACTAATTACCTTTACGCCTACTAATATAAACTAAAGTAAACTTAAACTTAAACTTATATTAATCTTTAACTTTAATATACTATATAAAACTAAAAAGATAAGAATTATAACTGTCTTTAAAGTATTAAATAAGTAAAGACTTAATATTTCTATAATAGAAAGTAACTTTTTAAAACTTATATTTAATACGTTTAAAGGAAGATATAATATATAAAGGTAGTTATATTTATTTTAAAGCTAATACTTACTTTAGTTTATAAGGGCTTTAGTTAACTATTTACCTTTTACTTTCTTATTAAGATATTATTATAAAGGTAAGTAACCTTTATAAAGAACTAAAAGCTACCGGCCTTACTATATTAAAGTTAATTAAGAGTAAGCTTAAAGACCTATACTTTTAAACGACTGTTAGCTATAGAAATAAAGGTATAAAGATAAAAAGAATACTATTTAAGTCGGATTATATAAGGATAAGTATAAGCAGTAAAATTTCGTTATATATTGTTTTTAATTTAAGTAAAGAAAATGCCTTCTGTTAAAAAGGTTAATATTTATTTTATAAGGCGGGCGAGCATATAGAAAAATTATTACCTTTAAGATTTATACTACCTGTTTTTAATTCTGATTAGCTCTGAATTATAATTATGCTGATTCGCTATAGCACTTGTCTAGAGGATCTGATTAGCTGCTGAAAGCAGTGTTTTTAGCCGTCGAACGGTTAAGAAAACTAGAGATTATAAGGCCTTTAATGCCTGCCGGAAGGCTTACGGTCACTTTAAAGCCTACGATAAGGCGGATTACGATAAGGCCTACGATAGGACCTTCTATAGAAGAACTAAGATGTACGCCTGAGTTTTAATACGATTAAAAAGCAGTTACCTAAATCTGAATCTGTAGAAAAAGGGCTATTAAACGGTATATTAAATTAAATCGTAGCTTTTAAGATAGGCTTAGTATTAAAGCTAATAGTTTTAATTTTATAGGTTCTTAAGGTTCTTAACCAGAACCCTAACCCTTCTTTCTATTCCTTTCTACTAAAGGCTTATATAAGCCTTTAGATTCGAATTAAGTAAGTAAGTAAGTAAGTAAGTAAGTAAGTAAGTAAGTAAGTAAATGTATAAGTTAATAAGTAAGTTAGCTAATAGGTTAGTTAGTAAAGTAGCTAGTAAGTTAGTTAGTTAGTTAATTATTTCGCCGCTTAAAGCTGTATATCTAACTATCTACCTAAGTAATTATTAAGATTCCGATCCTTCTTAACAGAAGGCCTTCTCGGCAGGCAGTCTTACAGCTGTTCCCTAGTATACTTTAAAAAACAACTTAATATAAGCTTAATAAGTTAAATACTACTAGCTACTACGTTTATATATACTTTCTTAAGTATATTTTCTATTTACTAGAATATTATTTTAATATAATTATAAAGAAATCTTATTATAACTAAGTAAAACCGGTTATTATAAGTGTTAACCGTCTTTTCTTTTAGTTAAATAAATAAACGTATATAATAACGCTTTTTACTTTAGTTATTATTAATATCTATTACCCTTTTAATTAGCTTTCTATATAAACTTAATAAGTTAAAATATAGCTATAAATCTTAAACTTTATCTTTAATACTAACTTTATAAAGCTATCTGTCTACTTATAATAATTATAGTATAAGCTTTATAAGAATACTTATTATAACCGGTAAGGTTAATATTATTAATAAAGTATATATATAGTTTTTTAAGTAAATACTTTAAGCTTATTTATTTATAATAATTAAAAGGTAATAAAATATATTATAAAATTAATACTTAAATTACTAACTAAAAACTACTTATAAAAACCATTAAAGTAATAGTAATAGCTATTTTATATATTTAACTTTTTAGTTAAAAGATAAATTAAGTATATAATATCTTATATATCTATAATCTTAACTTTAATAGATTTTTAAATAACTTAAAATTCTTTTATAAATACTCTGTTTATTTAAATATACTAGTATTACTTAAATAATATATAACGTTTTAACTATATAACCTTTTAATACTTTAACTTTAAGTTATAATATTATTATCTTTTTTATTAGTTTTTAGTTTTAAAAATCTGTAAGTTATTCTTTTTATCTTTATATATATATATATTTATAGGTTTTTAGCTTATTATATATAATAAAGTTAAAGGTTTTATTTTTTAAAAACTATATTTATAAAACCTATAGTTAAATATAATATTCTGATTTCTGTTAATTTAATAAATTATATTAAGTTTTTAAAAAGAATTCTTTTTATTACCTTAAATATATTTATTAAAAACGTTTTTTATAATGTTCTTAGTTTTAGTTTTATTAAGTTTTAAAATATTTTAAAGTAAACTTAAAAGCTTTAAAATAAAATTAAAAAGATTTAGTTAAAGTAAAACGTTTAAACTATATAAAAGTTAAAACTAAGATATTATTAAACTTATATTAGAATATTATATTATTGTACTATATAAAACTATAATAAAGTATAATTAAAGTATAATAAATTTAACTAATATTAAAATAAAGTTATTAAGTATTAAAATAAATATTAGTTTTAATTTAACGTTTAATTTAAAGAATAAGTTATTTAGTTTTCTGCTAATAGTATTTCTTATTAATAACCGATTTATTTAGCTTATAAACTAAATATTTATATTACTTATTAATTTTATTTATAATATATAGTTATAATCTTTAAGTATTTATTAATAAGATTTTATTAAACCGGTATTATTTATTTATATTAATAGTAATTCTTTATAACTAATCTCGGTTTATAACTAGTTATCCTTTTATATTAATTAATTAGTATTATAATATTTTAAGTTTTCTATTAGATTTTATATTTTCTATAACTAGTTATTACTTTTTTATTTAATTAAAAACTTTGTTTTTTTACTAGTTTATTCTTTATTTAATATTTATTCTACTTTATACTTTTATATTTTATAGTTAAGTTTAACTTTTTCTTTAAGCTTTATATATTTAAATATTAATTTAAATAACAAGTTTTAAAATATTAAATATATTATTATTTTTAAAAGTAATAAAAGTTTATAATTAACGTTTAAAGGCTCTTTAATAATTTAAAATACTTTATATTATTAGCTTAAGCCTTAAGGCTTAACTATAAAGTTAAAGGATAGAACTATAGTTTTTTAAAGTATAATACTATAGTAAGCTTATAAAGGGTTTAAAATACCTTTATAACAGACTTCTTATAATATATATATAGTAGAAAGAAGCTTTTATTTAAAGAACATCTTTCTTTCCTTTTAATATTTTAGAATATATCCCTTTAATATTTACTTACTATTGTATTATAAGCTAGTGTTTAATGTTTTTAAAATATCTTTTATCTTTTTTAAACTCGGAATTTAATAAATTAATAAGCAGCCTAAATAATCTTATATTAGTAAACTAGAATATAGAAGCTATACTTATTCCTTTCTCCGATAATAAAATAAATACTAAGTTCGGTAACTATTTATTTAAGTAGTAAATAGCTTCGATATTCTTATAAACTATTAGTATCTATAATAATAACGTTTTAAAAAGTTCTTTAAGTTAAGTTAAATACATTTACTTTTAAAATAACTATTAATACTTTAACTTTTTAATATAAGCTTTTACAGATTAATACCTTTTATAATAATAATAAAATAACCTTTTACTTTTAAAAGGTTATTATTAAGTATAAACTTTAAGTTTATATTATTTTTATTAGTAGTAAATAAGACTATTAAGTTTTGTTTAAGCTATACTTTTACCGGTAGTTTAAAACTATATTTTTACTTTTTATAAAAAAGAAGGTAAAAGCTATTTACTTAATTAATATAACAGACTTCTTTAATTACTTTAAAAACTACTTTAATAATCTATATCGCGTTATTTTTACCTTTATTAAGCTTACCGCCTTCCGGATAAAAAACTTTAAAATATTATCTTAGTTTTTAATCGAATTCGAACAGCTTATTTCTATAATAAAGGGCTTTTCTTAAATACCTATAGGCCTTACCTTAACGCTATACTGCTTACTACGTGCTACGCTTATAATAGGTCTTAAAACTAGTTTATAGCTAAAATTAATCTGTATTTTAAACTTAAGCCTGCTTACTAAATTTATTAGTATACTGTAAGTACGTTACGCTTTAACGCATTTAATTCTTATTAAATATAAACTATAACTATATATTATACTAACCTTCTATTAGATTTTATTTGTTTATAGCAGCTTAATTATATTTTAATTAAAATAACGTCTTTCTGCCTTTACCTTACGCCGAGGCTGTATATATATACTTAAATATTTAATATAACTAGGATATTTAATATAAGAAGTAGTAAGCTAATCTTATTATATAAGAGAAACGTCGGTAGTATATACTTAAACCTTACTAAGATTTAAAGCTATAAAACTATTATAAACCTTTATTTAAGCCTATACACGCTAGATACCTTATAATAAAAGCACTATTCGAAAGCACTTATAGTCTTTACGTTAATATAGTAAGCTATATCTTTTTAGCCGGCTTATCGGCCGTCTTTTAGTTATAAATAAGTAAAAAGATAAAGTTATTATAGAGTATATACTTTAGCTAAGCTAAAGTAGGTTTCCTGCTATTAAAAGTATAGTTATCGATGTTATTAACTACGCGTATACTTTATATAGCTAGCTTACTATTAATAGTTACTAGTTTTTATAATAGTTAAACGATTACTTTAAGTTTTATATAGCTATTATTAAACCTGTTAAATTTACCTTAAAGGGCTTAAAACTAGCTATTTACAATATTAACAGGTTTTTTAATATAATAAATATAGCTCGAAATAAATATAACCTTACCTTATTAAATATATAAAACTTTAATAAGTATAGTAACTATATCGCTATTATAGCTAGCTGTATAGTTATTATAACGATTAAAATAAAGCAGGCTAAAATAGCTAAGGTATATAATTTTAATAATTATAAGTTTATAACCTTAATCGGCTATAGTAACGCTATAAGTAATATTATCTTTATATTTTATATTTTTAAGTAATAGCTAAATCTATATTAAGCTTAATTTAGTTTAAATAAAGATATTAAGTTTATAAAAACGATACTAGCCTTTTAAACGCGGTTTATATAATAAACTAAATACGCTACATTAGTAAATACTCTTTTCTTTATTATACCTACTTTAAAAGCTATAATAATACTTTTTAAGCTTAGTTTAATATTAATTTCGACTTTATATTTAATTAACGGTAGAAAAATTACCTTATATAGATAGGTAACAGCTTACGTATAGGCAAGGCTAAGGTTTAACAATACTGTTTTATCGATAGCTTTTTAAGGTACTATAGTATTGCTATCTTAAGCTATTACCTACAGTTTAATATACTAGTTATTTTCCTACTATTTTATTTAATATACCTATTCTAGCTAATAAATATAGGCGTTTTCTAGTAGTTAAAGGTGTAGTATTATTAAGTTTTATAAAATAAGGTTTATAAAAGTAATTTTATATTTACTTATAATAACTTTATTTATAAGGCCTTTTAAGTATATAGAAAGAACGCGAAAATTTACGTTAATTAAGTAGGTATTTATTTACTATAATAAACTCGGTATTTATAGCCTTTTATATTATAGCTAGCATTTTTAAAAGTAGCCTTTAGCTTTTTAACTGTAGTATTATTTTTACTAAAATACTTTAAAAATAACTTAGTTCGAATTAACCTATTTATTTTAACCTTTTACCCGACTTTTTTATTAAGCGTAACTAGCGTACCTTTTATAGTGCCGAGCGTTTAATATATTAATATATCTATTAGATAAGCATTTTTATACGCTATATTATATAAGATTTAGCTTATATAGCTTTAGAATTTATATATTTTAAAAAGAAACTAAACGCTAATAAAAAGAATAAATAAATACAGCTTAAAAGTATACAGAATAAAAAAAGAAGGTTAGAGGTAAAGCTAAAAGGTAACGTTATAAACTTTATTATAGTTAATAAGATTAAGTAAAAAGGTATTATAATAAAGGTAAATATATAAGGCGTTAAGGCCCGGAAAAATATAAAGATAGCGGCTATAGTAAACCGGTAATAAGCCGAGTAAGCTTATAGGTATAAAATAAAGAAAAAGTAAGACTTTAGTAAAGCTTAATATAACGTTAAAAAGAAACTAAAAAGCGTAAAGATTATAAAACAGTAATAGATTTAACACTATTACTTAATTTTATAGCCGGTAGGTAAAGCTATATAAGATAATAATAAGCTAGATTTATAAATATCGGTTATACTTATAATACTAGCTATTTAAACGAATATTTTATAGTATATAACAGCTAAAGATATATTTATAATAGTAAATAACTATATCTTTTTATCTTTAAGTGCTAATCTTAATAGGTATAAAGAAGGCTTATTATAGCCTTTATATAACTAGTTACTTATTAACAGATTAGCTTTAAATACTATTTTAACGCTTAATAATAGCTTTATAATCGAGGTAAGTAATAGTTATTTAAGGCTTATAGTATTTAAGGCTAGTAGTAAAGCAGATTAAAATAAAAGTAAAAGAGATATTAAGGTATTTATAGTATTTATCGATATATAGCTGTTAAGGTTGTTATTACTTATTTAACCGGTTATAATAGCTTTAAATCGAAAGGATAGCTTAATATAGTAATTAGAAAAACAAGAAAGTTATTAGTATATAATATAAGTATAAGAAGTTTTAAAACGGCTTAAGAAGGTTACTAATAAAGTAATATAGTATAGCTTAAATAGCTAAGGCGATAACTTTAAAGTAATAAAAGCGATAACCTTAACTAGCTATAATCTAATTAATTCTAAGTACTTTTATATATCGTTGTTTTTATTGCTTTTAGTTATATTATATATAATAGTTTCCTATAAATATAACCTATAAAGATATAAGTTTTAAGTAGTTTAGTATAGAAATTTAATGTATTCCTTATATAAATCTAAAGAGTTTAAAATACAGATTAATTTTAGCTACAGACTGCTTTTAGCACTTATTATAAGCGTAGTATATAGTAGGTAGTATAGCGTTAAGGTAGGGCTTACAGGTAGATAAAGTCTATATTAACTACCTTTATAACGCGTTTTTAAAACGACTTTAAAAGTAAGCTATTAAGTATAAAGTAAGCCGATATAACTATTAAAAAGTAGTTGAAATATACTACGATATCTTTTAAAATATCGAGACTTAGAACTGGAAATAACGCCTTTTAGCTTTATACTTTACCTTTTTATAACCTTTTTAAAACTAAAATCACAATATAGTAATATCTGGTATTAATACTACTTTTTAAGTAACCGATTAAGTAATCGCTATAACCGAGGTAGGTTTTCTGTCTTTTTATAATAAGGTAACAGATACTTAGCTTTATAAAGCTTTATAAGTAATATTACTACCTTTTAAAACAATAGCTACTAATAAGCTTAATAAAGTTTTAAAGTAATTTATAGCTTTTAATATAAAGTAAAGGCTTATTTTCGTTATATATTTTAATAATATTATATCTGTAATTACTTACTCTTTTTTACTTATATCTTAATAATAATTAATAAATTAAAAGTTAATAATAAGCTTATTAATAATAATAACTTTATTACTTTTTTAAGAAAAGCTTAGCTTTTAAGATAACTTATTTTTAAAGCTTTAAAACTTAATATATTTTATAATAGAAAATAAAAATAGTATATACTAAAACTTTTTTTTAAAAAAAGCTATCTTTCTTTATACTTATCTTTTTTAATAATATATGTTTTCTTAAAGTTTAAATTAATAACGTTTATAACTATTATAATATAATTAATAACTGTTTTATTTAAAAACTTAACTTTAAGTAAATTTAATTACTTTATACTTATAACTTAAGTATAGTTTTAAATATTTAGTATAACTAATTTATTACTTATATAGCTTAAACTATAATTAATGTAAATAAGTAATAATAACTTATATCTTTATATATAATTCTTATTATAGCTTAAAACGTTATTTTAAGTCTCTTATAAATATATTATAAATAAGTTACTTTAAACTTATTAAAAAAGTATTTCTATATTAATAGTAAAGCGTTTAGTTATCTTTAAGTTTATATTATATCTAGTATAACTTTAAGCTTATTCGATTATTAAAAGCGTTTTTACTATTATTGTTTACAGAAAAAAACGTAAGCTAACGTTATTTTATACATTTATTAATACTAGTTTTTATAAAATAATTTATATTTTAAACGTTATAACTTTACTTAATACTAGTATAGTCTTACCGGCTAATATAGCTACTTTTTTACCTTTAAAAGTTTTAGACTTTATAAACTTTTTTAATTAAAAAAAAGCTAATACTTCACTTTTAGATTATAGTAGTTTAAACTATTATATTATTTTAAACCTATTTTATAATATATTATAAAACTAACTTTTTAAATTATATAAGTAAATTATTAAACTTATAAGTAAAAGCTAAGTTTATATAAGTACTTTATTTACTATAGCTTTAGATTTACTTATTAAAAAAGTAAATAAAAGCTAATAACTTTATATTAACTACTACGTCTTAAATAAAATTACTTAATAAAACCGGTACTTACTCTTTTTTATTAAAGAAACGTTATGTTTATTTTAAATCTTAATAGTTTATTTAACTAAATATCTGTTTTATATTTTATTATATTCAGATAACTTTAAGTAATAAACCTCTAACTATATTCTATATATATTTCAGTTTAGTTAAATAGCTTATTTACTTATTTAGTTTAATAAACGTTTTAATAACATTTTAAAGATATCTTAATAATACTTTATATAATAGTTTTAATTAACTATATTCTAGTTTACTTTAATAACCTTTTTATTTTCTTTTTAAAGTTTTAATAAAACTATATATAAAAGGTATAAAAAGTTTTATATTACTTTTATAAAGCTAAGCTTTACCTTAACTTTAGAAAATATAAGTTTATTATAATAAAACTTAAATACATTAAATTTATTATTTAAACTAAAATAAATATTTAAACTAACTTTAAAAAGGTTATAGCTATTTATAATTAAAAACCTTTTATAAAACATTAAAACGTTTATAGTTTTCTTAAGTTTATAAACTTTTATTATAACTTTATTAATTACTTTTTTAAAGTAGTTAAACCTTTTATCTGCTTTATTTATAAAAACGTCTTCTTTTAATAAATTAAAATAGAAAATAACAGTTTTAAAATATTAAATCTTATTTTTATTTTAGCTTTACTTTTTACTTAATAAATTTCTAACTTAAAATCGATAGTCGAAGTAAATTACTTTAAAAACGTATTTAAAAGATATCTTTCTTAATATAATATTAATAATATTTTCTATTTAGTTACTTATTATTTTATAAGTTTAATATTAGCTAAATAAAATTATATTATTTATAATAAAAAGCTTTTAACGCTTATAATATATTTATAAACGTAGTTTATAAAGTTATAAAATATTTATATTCTTTTTAAAATCTTTACTAACTATAAAAGCTTTAAATATATTATAAAGCTACGTTTTATTTCTATATATTAAGCTTTATAGTTTAAAACGTTTTTATTTATTTTATTACTACTTAAAGTATTACCTTAAATTATTAGTAGTATATTTCGATATACCCTTTTATTAAAAGTAAGATATTCTTAATAAAGAGTAACTTTACGCTTATATTTTATAACCGATTATTATTTCTTATTTAGCAATTTATATTTTTTAATATTAATTATTTACTTAAATGTTTTATTTCTCTTTTTTTAAAAAGTTTTTTCTTTTTAAAAGCTTTAACTTATAAATACTATAAAATGTAAGTATAAATGTAAACTATTTCTATTACCTCTGGTTAATAGCTATTTAAAATAACGTTTACTTATATTTTAAAAATATAAAAACATATAAGTAAATTATAAACTACTCTCTTAATATATAGAAAGCTTTACTATATTAAAAATAACTTTAAGTTTTATATTAAAAAGGTTTAACTATAAAAATACTTTAATAAGTTTATAATTATTTATTTATCGGCTATTTAAGCTATAAGATTATTATTAAAACAAACTATTTTAAAATACTTATTATTTTATTTAAAACTATAATATATATTTTTAATATACTATTTTAACGTTTATAATAAAGCTTACTTTAACCTTTACTAGTTTTAAAATAGTTTTAATTTTAAATTTTTATAAACTTTATAACTTACCTTTTTACTTATACCGACCGACTGTTTTCTTTTATACTTAATACTTATTACTAACTATATTTTAAAGTATTTTTAATTAAAAGTAATAATATATATAAAAACTAAAGAATATACTTTTTACTTTTATAATATTTAATAATAGTTTTATAACTTTCTTTTAATTTATTATTAATAATTATAAATTAAACTATATAAAAGAATTTTAAACTTACTTATATTATATTATTTTAACTTTATAACTCTTTTTTATATAATATTAATTATAAATAAATAAAAGAATAAAAAAACGTAACTAAAAAGTATATAAGTACTTTTATATTTACTTTACGTTTATTTAATTTAATTAAGCTAAATATTTAGTATTTATTTTAATTAGCTTTTAATTAATATTACTTAATAGTTACTAACGTTAGTTTTAACCGAGTTTTTAATAGTTTTAATATTAGTATAATTATATAATAAAACTTATTTACTTACTTTTCTTATAGTTTTAAAAGATAAGCCGCTACTTTTTTAAATTACATTTATAAAAAGACAGACTTTATTTAAACTATAATAGCTTATATATAGTAATAATAAAAGTTTAAAGCGAACTATTAACGTTATTTAGCTAAAAGGTATATTATAGCAATAAGGTTTAGCTATCTTTTTAAAATATTAAAACTAATTATTTTAAAAAGAAACTTAACTAGCTTTATATTAAATATATTATCGTTTTTATCTTTAGTTTATTTATAGTTACTTTTAATATTTAGAGTAATATTTATTCGATATTCTATATAGAATTAGTTAAACCGGTTTTAAACTATTTGCTTTTTATTTTAAAATAAGAGAACGGAGATTCGCACTGCCAGAATAGAGATTTACACTGCTGCGATGTATAGTACCTGAATCAGAAAGCCTTGTCGCTGCAGATTAATCTGATTGGCTAGATAAAGGCTGCCTTAGAGACAGCAACTGATTAAAGCGACTGATTGAATTGATTAAAGCGATTGATTTCAATTAAAGCGATTGATTTGAACTTATTGAATTAAACTAATTGAATTGAACTGATTAAATTAAACTGATTAAATTGAACTGATTGAATTAAACTGATTAAATTAAAGTGGTTAAGTTACTAGCTAATCAGATTAATCTGTAGCGACAAGGGCCGCCTTTACTTAATGTACAGTATAAGGCAGCAGTGCGAATCTCTATACTAGCAGTACGAATCTCCGTTCTCTAAAATAAACCTGATATTTAGCCTAGCTTTATTTTAGTTCTTTCTTTTAAAAACAGTTCCTTTTAAGATAAAATAGTTTATTAAAGAGATTTTAACTGCTAAAAATATATTAAAAAGAGATAAACGCTATATAGTATTAGTTAAGTAGCTATATTATAATACCTTTAAGTAATAGCTTTTAGAACTTTATAAGAATATAAAGGCTTTAAACCGGTTTAAGACGTTTTAAAGTAATATTTATATATATAATAAACTAGTTTTAGCTATAATATTATAACGCCTTAGTTTTCCTTTTTATTTAATAAATAACGTAGTTTTAATAAAAGTCTGTATTAGATAATATATTACTTATTATAGTTTTTACTTAATAACTTATTATTTAAAATAAGTAAGCTTTAAGTAAATAAAGTATTAGAAAATAATATAAATATAAATACTAATTAACTAGCGTATTACTAAATACCGACAATATTATTATAAAATTATTATATAGCTATATATATAAATTAAGAAATATATAAATAAATATTAAGAAAACTATTATTAAAATATAATATAACTATTAGTATAAGCTATTAAGTATATAATTAAAAACCGATAATACTTTATTAAGAATTACCTTTTTAAAAAATAAAACTATTTAACTTAACTAAAACTAAAATATACCTTTTTTATTACCGTTGTTTTTTATAATAAAGTTAATAGCTTTAATAAAAACTTTCTTTATATATTAGCTAAAAGGTTATAATAATAACAGTATATATAACAGATAATAGTATTCTTAAATAAGCTTTCTTTTTTCTTATTTTCGTTATTCTTTTTAATAAACGGTATAAAAGAATTTAACTAATAACGGCTATAGCTTATTACTAAACTATTATATTTTTATCGAATAGTATATTAAGCCTGTTATTATAAGTCTTATAATAGCTTTAAGTTATCTTTTATAAGCTAGCTTTAAATTATATTACGTTTATTATAATAATAGCTTTTTACTTATATATCTTTTTAAAATTACTAGTTTAACTTTTATATTATATTAGCTTTACCTTTTATATAAGATTATTATAAGCTTTTTATAAGGCTTTCTTTTATTTACTAAAATATATTATATAATAAGGTTAGTTTACTTAATTCTTTACGTTAAAACGTAAATACTATAATAAAGTTAGTTTTTAAATTAATCTTTACTTAAAAGTTTACAATAAAATAAAATAGCTAGGAAAAGCTACTTAAATAATACTTATAAAATACTAATATATATATTAAAGAAAGAGAACTATATTATAACTCTAGTAATATCGGTTAGGCTTTATATAAATATTATAAAATCGGTATATATATATATTTATATTTTTAACGTTAAGCTTAAAAAGTCGTTATAATAACACTTATACTTTTTAAAAGCTTTTATTAAATAATAGTAAAAATATTAAACTTCTATTTATAAATATCGTTATATTAGTAAATAAATATAGCCTTATAGCCTTTTTACTTTTTACTTTTCTTTTATACTTTAGTTATAATATAACCTTAACTTTTTATTATTTTTATTCTATAGTAAATAATATAATATAAGTTAATATATCCAGTATATAAGTATTTCTTTTAAAACTACTTAGTATATTTATATTTATATATAAAATAGCTATTACTTTAACTTTAAATATACTTTATCTTCTTATAGTTATAAATATAACCGAAAGAAAGTAAATAAAATAAGTTAAGTTATTTTAAGCCTTTTATATTATCTTTAATAAAATAAATCGTTAATAATAATAAAGCTATTAACTATATAGTATTCTTTTTATAAGTATATTAGTATTATATATTTATAAAATACTTATAAAAGTATTAAAAAGGGTTTTTACTTTAAAAAGGCTACTATTATTATTAAAAGATAAAAGAAAAGAAACTATAACTATAAATATAAGTAAAAAGGTTTATAAAATAATAAATTATTAAGAATAGTTAATATATTTAAAAAAAATATGTTAAGTTAATAATTAATATAAAATAAATTAAAGTAATAGTTAAATTAAAAATAAAAAAGATATAATATAATATAATAATAAGGTATATATAAATTAATATTTAGTTATTATTAATATAAAAGAACTTATATTATAAGCTATTTATAAAATATACTTTTTATATTATTAAAACGTACTTAGTTATTAAGTAATATAAGGTTTTAATATTTATATAGTATATAGTTTTATAAAGTTAGCTAAGCTTAGCCTTACTAGGTTAGCTAATGTAGCGGTTTACATTCTTTCTTTCTTATTTATATAGTAATAAGAAGGTACTACTCCTTCTATTTAAAGACGCTTTACAAAAGGCTTTATATATATATATATATATAAACGTAAATAATAATATTATTATTATAGTTTTATAAAGCTGTTACTAATTACGTTAACGCCGGTTATTAAACAGTATATATATTTATAAAACTAACTATATTATCTTATTTTGATTAAGCTATATATACTTTTTATACCGAGTTATGTTTTATTAACTACCTTTAAGCTCTTAATAAAAGAAAGGCTAATATATAAAGTTAAAAGATATAACTATAGTCTTTAAAGTATAAGACTATAATAAGCTTATAATAGGCTTATAATACCTTTATAATAGACTTTATATAATATATATATAGTAAAAGGAAGTTTTTTTTTTAAAAAACTTTCTTTTTTTTATTTTATACTTTAAAATATATTCTTTAATACTTACTTACTATTATATTAACAGTTAGCCTTTAATACTTTAAGTGTTTTATAATTAAGCTTTTTATAAAGTTTTTTTATTTTAATATTTCTATATAATAAATAAACCTTATTTCTTTCTTTTAAAGCAGTTTTATTAATCTTTTTTAATTATTATATTTTATAATCTATTAATAAATAAATTAAAGTTTATTTAAAATATATTTATATAATTTATAAACTTTATTTTTATATTTTATTAAGTTATTTTAATTCTTTATAAGTAATTATGTTTTTTTTTATAAATCTTTAAGTTATACTTATAACTAATATAAATAATATTATTTACATTATATTTACATTTATATTATTATAAATAAGTAATATTAATAATAAAAGATTAACTTTATTATTTTAAGTATAATTAATATAATATTTAAAGTAAGCTTTAATAATTTAGTTAAGCTATTTTATATATTTATTTATTTATAAGTAAAAAGCTATTAAAAGCTTATATTTAACTTTTAATTTATTTATAAGTTATTAATAAAACTAAAAAGTAAACTTAATATTATAATTTATAATTAGTTGTTTTTAATAATTTAAATTAATTAATAATATTTTATAAATATATATATATTAAATATCTTATAATTAAAGATTTTTAATAAAATAAAAAATAAATATATATAATAAGCTTATTTATAATAATTTAAGTATTATTAAATAATACTTTAATTATTAGTTTTTTAAACTTTTATATTTATATTATAATTAATAAAGCTTTAAGCGCTTTATATAAGCTTATATTAAGCTCTTATATTATTTTTATTATAAATATTATATTCTTTAAATATTATTATAATATATTATTATATTTTAAATATATTTATAATAATAGTAAACTATTTTAACTATTAATATAATCTTTTAATATTTATAAACTAGTACTTTATATATTTAAAAAATAAGCTTATTATTTTAGTCTTTTAAAATATATAGTGTATTTATATAAAAGAGTATATTATTATTATTTTAAAAAATTTCTTTTTCTTTAAGTATAAGTTTTTATTAAAGTTTTTTTAACTTTATTTTTTATTTTAAAATTTAAATTACTTTTAAAATTAACGTTTAACTATAAAAGAAAGGATTTATACTATTAAAGTAAAGATTTATACTTTTAAAATATACCTTTTTACTAATAATCTTTTTAACTTTTACTTAAGTTTAAAAGCTTATATTTAGCTTATTAAGCAGATAATTTAAATTTTAAACTTAAATATAAGCTATAAAATTAAGCTTAATATTTCTATATAAATTATATATATTTAATTATATTATATATAAAGCTATAAAAGTATATATTAATAGCTTAATTAAAGTAAGTAAAAACTTTAAATTTATTTAAAATTATTAAAAGCTTTATAAGTTTACTTTTAATTTTAACTATATATTCTACTTTTAACCTTATTATATTATATAATAAATTAATAAACTTAAAGCTTATATATTAAGTTCTGCTTATATTAGTTAATTTACTTAATTAAATTATTAAATATAAAAGTTTAAATTTAACTTTAAATTAAACTTTAATTTAATAAATTATAAGTATATATTTATTTTATAAATATAAAATTAAAGTATAAATCTTTACTTTAATAGTATAAGTCTTTACTATTTTAACTATTTTAATTTTAAAATAAAGGTATTATTATTATATTATTTAAAAATACTTTATATTTCTAATAATATATTTTATTAATAATTTAAACATTAGCTTTAATTTAAAGGTTTATAATTTTATTATTAAATGTTTTATAATAATAGATTTTTATATTAAATTAAAATATAAATTATACTTATTATATATATTACTTATTTAAAACTTTAATAGTTATAAAGGTTATTAAGTTTTTATAGTTTAAATAAACTTTTATATAATATTTTACTTTTATTAAGTAAAACTTTTATTTTATTAAATACTTTAATACTTACTATAAGCTATTTATTATATATTTATTAATAAAGTTTAAGTTTATTAAGTAATTTAAAATAAGTATTATTAAATATAATTTACTATTTATATCTTATTATTTAAAGTATCTTTTAAGTATAAAGTTTAAAAAGTTAGTTTTAACTTTAAATAGTTTTTAAAAATTTAGTTTTATTAAAACTACTTTTAATTTAATTATATTTTTAAATATATTAAATACCTTTTATACTTTTATAGTTTAATTAAATAGTATGTTTTATTTTATAAAATTAATAAAAAGTATATTATATTTATTATAGTTTTTAATAGATAGTTAATAAAAGCTTATAGATTTTAAAAAGCTTTTAACTTTTTAAAAGTTAGTTAGTTTAAGTTATATTATAACTACTATAAGTTTTAAGCTTTATATTTAAATTTACTTTAATAAAATAATATATTTAAAATAATTTACTTTTTTAATATAAAAGAAACTTTATTTTAATTTTATTAATACTTTTTTATTTTATAATACCTTTAATATTTAATATATATACTTTTTATTTTTATTTTTATTTTTTATATAAATAAAGATATTATTAAAATATATAATAATAATAATATTAAAATATATTTATAATATATAGTTAATTATATTTTAAAATATAATTAAAACGTTAATAAGTTTAAATAGTATTATTATATATTTATAGTATTTATAACTTATTTATAAAGCTATTTATATTTTATATTTTATTTTATTATAGTTAGTTTTTAAGTTTTTTAATTAAATATAAAAGTTAATAATTTTTAATAATAATTTTATTAATTTATTAATAATTAATATATAGTTTTAACTTTTAATTTCTTTTAAATAAATAAAATTAAATATTTTACTAATAAAGTTAATTATTATATATAGCTTTTATTAAAGTTTTATTTAAATATTCTTTAAATACTTTTAATTAGTTTTTATTTAACTATAAATTTATTTAAACTTTAATTATATTTTTTCTTTTTATTATATTTTATAGTTTTATTAAATATATTTAAATAGTTTAATATACTTTTTATATTCTTTTAAAATATAATATTTAAGTTTTTTTTTTATTTTTTTAACTTTATATAAATAACTTATAAATTATTAAAGTAGTTTTTATATTTATTTAACTATTTCTTTATATTTATACTATTATCTTTAATATAATATTATTTCTTTTTTTATTACTATAACTGGGGAACGGCGGTAGGACCGCCTGCCGAGAAGGCCTTCCGTTAAGAAGGATCGGAAACTTAATAGCTAGTTACTTAGATAGTTAAATACGCCGCTTAGGCTGCTCCGGATCCGATAGAGTAACGCCCTTCGGGCGTTACTCTATCGTCTCCTCCGCAGCCTTAAGCGGCGAGATAATTAACTAACTAACTAACTTACTAGCTACTTTACTAACTAACCTATTAACTAACTTACTTATATAGTTACCTACTTACTTACTTACTTAATAACTAAATACCTAACTTATTAGCTATTTTAATAGCTAACTTACTAGCTAACTTATTAGTTAACTTACTTATTTACTTACTTACTTACTTACTTACTTACTTACTTACTTACCTACCTACTTACTTACTTATTTACTTATTTAATAGCGAATTTACTTACTAGCTAATTTACTAGCGAACTTACTTACTTAGTTACTTACTTACTTACCTACCTACTTACTTACTTATTTACTTATTTAATAGCGAATTTACTTACTAGCTAACTTACTAACTAACTTATTAACTAACTTACTTACTTACTTATTTACTTACCTACCTACTTACCTACTTACTTACTTACTTACTTACTTACTTAATTCGAATCTAAAGGCTTATATAAGCCTTCGGTAAAGAAGAAAGGAGGAAAAGGCTAGGGTTCGGGTTAAGAACCTTAAGAACTTACAGAATTAGAACTATTAGCTTTAATAGTAAGCCTACCTTAAGGGCTACGATTTAATTAAATATACCGTTTAATAGCCCTGTTTCTACAGATTCAGATTTAGGTAAGTACGTCTTAATCGGATTAAAACTCGAGCGTGCATCTTAGTTCGAACTTAAGGTCTTCGGTAGAGAGGAAGGGAGGGAAAGGCTAGGGTTCGGGTTAAGAACCTTAAGAACTTAGAGAATTAGAACTATTAGCTTTAATACGAAGCCTACCCTAAGGGCTACAATTTAATTAAATATACCATTTAATAGCCCTTTTTCTACAGATTCAGATTTAGGTAAGTACGTCTTAATCGGATTAAAACTCGAGCGTGCATCTTAGTTCGAACTTAAGGTCTTCGGTAGAGAGGAAGGGAGGGAAAGGCTAGGGTTCGGGTTAAGAACCTTAAGAACTTAGAGAATTAGAACTATTAGCTTTAATAGTAAGCCTGCCTTAAGAGCTACAATTTAATTAAATATACCGTTTAATAGCCCTTTTTCTACAGATTCAGATTTAGGTAAGTACGTCTTAATCGGATTAAAACTTAAGCGTGCATCTTAGTTCGAACTTAAGGTCTACTGTGAAAGGCCTTATCGTAGGTCTGATCTGACCTTATCTAGGCCTTAAAGTAACCGTAAGCCTTCCGGCAGGCATTTAAGGCCTTACAATCTCTAGTTCTCTTAGCCGTCCGACGGCTAAAATCACTGCTTTTCACAGCTAATCAGATGCTCTAAACGGGTGCTGTAGCGAATCAGCATAATTATAATTCAGAGCTAATTAGAATTAAAAACAGGTAGCACACATCTTAAGGGCAATAATTTTCTATTATACTCGCCCGCCTTATAAAACAAACATCAACCTTTTTAACAGAAGGTATTACTTTTATTATTAATAGTTTAACGTTATATTATATTTATACTTTATACTTATATTTTTAAATTTTATTTAATTAAGTTTACTTATTTAAGTATATACTTTTATTATTATTATATTTGTTTTTAATATTAATTACTTTATATTTAATTTATTTAAAAACGTTATTAATATTCTTTTTAAAATATAAATAGTTTATTAATAAGGCTTAAAGTAATATAAATACAATCGATCGTTTAGTTTATTAGCTTAAGTTTATATATATCTTTTAAGCTTAAAGCTATTTATAAGCCTAGTATAAAAACCTATTTATAAGCTAGGCGGCTTAACAGTTTTGCTGTTTTATCGAAGTAGTAAGCCTGACCGCCTGTTTAATTAAGTAGCGTTCTATATAGTTTTTAAAATATCTTTTTTAATATAGTTTTTAAAGCCGGAATGTTTTTTAAACCTTTTTTAAAAATATAGTTAAATATACTTAAACGTTATTTCTTTAAACTATTCTTAAAAACTATACTCTTTCTTACTATACTATTAATTATTTATAACTTAAAGTATAGCTTACTTTATTAATTTAGCTAGTAATTTTATTAATATATAAGTTAAACTTTTAAACTATAAAATACTTAGTATTATATTAAAATTTAAAAAGTCTATAATATTAAAGTTAAAAGTTTTATTATACTATTAAATAGTAATAAAAATATAATCGGTTTTATTATTAATATATTTATTAATATAAATAATATTAAGTTTTTTTAAAGTTAGTATAATTCTTTCTTTTTATAAAAAGCTAGTTTATATTTATTTAATACTTTTTTAAAAGTAAACTTTCTTTAAACACTACTATTTAATAATATAAATAGCTTAATATTACCGATTTATATTTTAATTATAAGTAATTATAGTTATTAATATATATTATATTAAATAACCTTTTTAATTCTTTACTTTAAAATAATCTCTTTTTTATTAGCTTAAGTTATTTTATACTTATCTTACTACTTATTATACTAGTTAATATTTTAGCTTACTTCTGTTTTTCTTTAAAAGATATTATATCTTTTAATTCTTCTTTTTAAAATAATTGTTTTAAAGCTTCTTTATTTAAAAGTAATTATTATAAAGCTTAAAGTCGGTTATATACTAACTTTCTTTTTTAAACTATTATTACTTTACATTAATTTATATATTTATAATAAAAATATATTTAGTAAGTTATTATTATATAATTCTTAATTATTATAGAACGACTGCTTAATTAAGTAGGCGGTTAAGCTTACTGCTTTAATAAGATAGTAAAACTATTAAGCTGCTTAGCTTATAGCTAGTTTACTATACTAGTTAATAATAACTTCGAACTTAAAATATATATATATATATAACTAAGACTAAAAACTATATATAATCAATTATAACTAATTACCTTTACGCTTATAAATACTAATTAGTAGTTATATAAGTAACCTTTAATAATAAGGTTAAAAGAAACAGGTTTCTTTTATAATTATTATACGGCGATTAAGGCTCTTTTATAAGCTATTCGTTATACTTTAAGTTTTAAAACTTACGTTAAGATTAAAGCTATTTATAGTTATTTAAGTATAGCTAACCTTTAAAAAGTAGTTAATATTAACCGATAAACCTTTATAAAAGCTTTTTAAACTAACTTAATAATAACGTATTTATTTAAAAACTTATCTTATAACTTATTAGTATATACTATTATATAATACCTTTAAAACGTCTTTATATTATAAACTTTCTTTCTAAAAAAAACCGTATACTTATTTTATATTATAAACTTCCTTTAAACTAAAACCTATACTTTTTCTTAGCTTATTACTTATTTTATTAAAAATAACCTTCTTTTATAACTTTTCTTTATAATAATTATAACCTTTCTTTTTATACCTTTACTTTATAACTTTATAATAAACCTCTTTTATAATTATAACTTTATTTATAACTTTTATAACTTTTTCTTTCTTTATAACTATATTTATAATTGTTTTTTTCTTTAAGACTTTATAAAAACTTCTTATTATAAAATCTTCTTTTAAAAACCTTATTTTATAACAGACCCTTTACTTATAAACCTTTTTAACGTTAATTATATAATAAAAATCTAATAAAAGTTAAGCTATTATATAATAACTTTAAACGATTACTACTTATAAGTAAACAGTTTAAATATATATTAATAGTTAGTTAAAAAATTATAGTATAAAAACGTCTTTCTTTTTATATATTCTAATTATAATTATTACAATTTTATATTTATCTTTTATAAAAATACCTTAACAGCTTAATAAAAGTATTATAAGTTTTTTAAAGCTAATAAATATTTATTAACTTAAAGCTATAAAATACTTTTATAAATAAAAAGACGTTTAATAAAGTTAACGTAATAACTTTTATTATATATATTATCGAAAACCTTTATTAAATAAACGTTACTAGTAAATATTTACTAATAAACTTTTAAAAAGACTTTAAAAGCTAAAATAAAGATATATTTAAGTTAATTACTTTTATTTAATACCGTTAAATAAAGATTTTCTTAAAGGAATAAAGGATTTATATAAGCTTATATAAACATTATTTTACTTTTTAACTACTAGATATTATAATAATAAAAAAGCTACCGGTATAGTTAAAAATAAAGATAAAAACAGAATAGTTCTTTCTTAATATAAAAGTAAAATAGTAAGTAAAATAAGCTATTATCGATAAAGTAGAAAAATAGATAAAGCTTTTTAGAAATAGTAGTTATAACCTTTTTCTTTTTTAGCTTAAAGACGATAATAATTACGTAATACTGTTTATTTAAAAAAAAATTATCGGCGGTTTTACTTTTTTAAAAAGAATAAGAATAATAATTATTATATTATATACCGTTACTTTCTCTTTTCCTTAAGCCTTTACTATAATCGAAAACATAACCGCTATTACTATTATAGAATATAAGGCTATTAATAGACTTTTAAAGCTTAACGTAACTTATTATATTATAAAATTAACTTTAGAATTATCCGAACCTTTTTCGTTTATAATTATATATATCGGCTAGTATATTATATTAGTAACGAAAAGCTATATATTCTCTGGTTTTTAAAAATATTTATAAGCTGTTTTATAACCTTTATAAAACTCTCTTTTTTTACTAAATACTTAACTATATACTAAAACTAAAGAGAATTATAGTTTTTTTAAAGACTTAAAATAAAGATAAAAAGTAAACTAAAGAACTTTATAACCTATTAAATAATAAGCTAAAGATTTTTATAAATCTTTATTATTATAGCAGTATTTAGCTAAATTAGTTTTATATTGTATTGTTTCGAATTCTTACCGAAAAAACCGAAACTTACTATATTTATTATACTAGTATAACTGATAACTTTATTATAATATATAAAAAGCTAAAAACCTATTTTAAAACAGATATAAATTACTAATAATATTATAACGATTAAACTAATATAACGTTTAATAACTTATAAAATTAAAATAAATAACGTTAATAAAAACATTTAAAAAGTCTTATACTTTATACTAAATAAGCTTTAGCTTTATTAATATACTTTTAAAGTTTATTATATTAATAACGAGATTTTAAAAATAATAGTTCTTCAAGTATATAAAAGAATAGTTAAGTTCGAATACGCTTTTTATATATCTACCGTTCTTTATAAAAAGCTTTTTTAAAACATTTACTTATCTTTTAAGTTATTCTTTAAGTAAAGAAATAGTATCGGCAGCTACTTTATTTAAAAATAACTTAATAATAAAGCTTATTACCTTAACTATCGATATAATAATAACTGCTTATAAAAAAGTTCCGGCTTTTAAAAAAGTAGTTTTAGTTTTTATAAGAAGACTTTTTATAATAACCGTTAAGATAATAAACACCGGTAACTATATAAAAGAAAAAAGTACTTTATTTATAGCTAAAAAGGCTATTAGTTTATAAAGTATATCTCGAAAATACAATAACGTTTTTAAAACGAATACTTAATATAATACGAATATTATAATAAACCGGCTATAGAAAAAAGCTTTATAGCTTTTTTAACTAATTATAAAACTATAAAACCGCTTATAATATTAATAGGCTAACTAAATAAAACAATAATAATAATAAAACTAACGTTTTTAAAAATATAAAAGCTATATACTAGCTAATAGATATAGCTTTCTTTTATACTATTTTTAATAATGATAATAGTAAAGCCGGATACGAAAATACTATTACTTTAGTTTTATAATTTACTTTTTAAAAATATTATTTAAAACTAACATTTTAAAGTATTATCTTTAATATTAAAACGGTAAAGTTCTCGATTATAAGCTATAACTAATACTTTACCTTTTAATATAAAGATTTTTCAGTAAAAATAAATAAAACTAAAACCGGTAAAGTTATTATTAAATTTAGCTGAAAAGTATAACTAACTTCTTTTAATATTATTAACGTTAGTTTACTTATCAGAGCTATAACTTTTTATTATTAATACTTTTACGTTTTTTATTTTATATATTTAAAATATAAATAAGTTAAACGTTTTCTTTCGAAATATTATAGACA
Source organism: Cytospora piceicola (assembly GCA_023375675.1). Classification (NCBI taxonomy): domain Eukaryota; kingdom Fungi; phylum Ascomycota; class Sordariomycetes; order Diaporthales; family Cytosporaceae; genus Cytospora; species Cytospora piceicola. The sequence goes on from JALQBC010000062.1 coordinate 104,485, forward strand.
AGTTAGTAAAGGTTAATAAATAAGGTAAAAAGAAAGCTATTTTTATTATTTAGAAGTAAAGCTATTTATAGTTTTTTTTTAAAAGTAAGATACCGGCGCTTTCTTTATAAACAAAAGCTATGTTATTTTTATTATTATTTTAAATATCCGACTATTAATCAGCTATTCCGTCTATTAATAAATACCGGCTAGAAAATCGACGTTATAATCTTTAAAGTTATTATAAAGTTTTACTATTATTATTAAATAAAAGGTTTAACTTTTTAACAATTTAAATTATTTTAAAACAGATTATAACTTTAATTATAAGCTTATTATTAACGTTATATACTTACTCGGAAACTATATATTAAAGATATATAAAAAGCTTTTTAAATAATATAAATAAATATATATTTTAGACTTTTTAATTAGTTAGTTTATAATATTAGTATTAACTTTACGTTAATAAAATTCCGAAATAAAGTTAAGATTATAAAGACTATATATAAACAGGTATTTATAAAAGATTATTAGTTTATTAGATAAGTCGAGAGATATTATAGCTTTTTATATTATATTTTTAAGATTTTATATACCGAGCTTTTAACTATTTTTAATAATAATATTATCTTATAAATAACTATAAAAGCTATTAATAATATAATAGAACCAGATAAGTTAGTATTTATATTATTTATTTTCAACGTTTTTCTTTAAGTAAACTTTAATTCGCTTTTATCGTTATTAATACTATAATATATAAAAATAATAGTAAAAGTTATAAAAGTATTATAAAAGCTTTTTATAAAATAATAAGTTAGTAAAGCTATTATTATACGAAATAACTTAAATGTAAGTAATTAAATATTCTTATTTATTTAAAGTAAAGTATATATATAGCGAGAATAAAAAGGCTAATAAAGCCTATATAAACTGCTTACTATTAATAAGTACGATTTTATATTAAACCTTTTTAATAAACTTATTAAATTTCAATCTATATTAATTTACTTATATCTTTATAACGATTTTAATAATATAACTTTTAAAATATTTTCTTTATTTAATCCGGTATAAACTAAGCTATAGCTATTAGTTATTCTAATATAAACTAAGCTATAAAAGCTATAGAAGTATAGCTAGGTTTTTAAGTTTAAGAATAAGCTTAAACTAACTACCACAGCTATTTCGACTATTTTTATCTTTTTTACTTAAAAGGAGAAAAATAACTATAAGTTAACTTTACAGTTATATTATAATAACGTTATTATTAGCTTTAATAAGCTTTTCGAAAAGTTTAATATAAAAAAGATTATAAACTTTATTAGCTATAACGTTTTTCGTTTTAAGCTATTTAATTAAAAGGCTTATAGCTTATACCGTTTATTTAAAGCGCTAATAGTTTAAAAAGTTAAAAGTAAAACTAAAAGGCTATATAACAAGTTACGTTTTATTATTTAAAGGTATAATAACGCTAATAAAAAGATATTTTTATTTAATTACCGATAATTTAAAAGGTTAACTAATGTATTATCGCTGTTAACCTATCTCTGTTTAAAATAAGTATAATTATAAAGCTTTATAATATTACGTAAGCTTACTTTTAATCGAAATTAAAGCTAACGTAAACGATTTTAACTATATTATTAAAAGAACTAAAGCCTTAATACCTTTTAAGTACTATTATATAGCTTATAAAGCCCTTTTATAGTATTATTAAGGCCGGCGTATACTAATAAATAACGTATTATAAGTATTTTTATATAAAACTTAATATAAATATATTTATATATAACCTTTACCTTTTTATTATAACTAGTAGTAAAGACTTTTTTAGTGTTATCGGTATATAAACCGACGGTACTTCTATACTTAAAACTCTAGCTTTCTTAATAATAGAAAAAAAAGAGATTTAAAAAGTAGAAATTAAATATAAACTTAAAATAAAACTTTTATTAAGTAGTTTTTCGATTTTAATAGTATTAAAGTTATAATATATAATAATAGATTTATTAAGGTTAAATAAAAAACATAAAACGTTTTAATTATATTTAAAAGTATTTTAAATAATATATTTATAAAGTATATTTAATATCGGTGTATTAGCTAGAAGCCGCTTTTAATCTTTCTATTATAGCTTAAATTTAAAATTTAAATATATAAGACTATAAGCTATTAAATTAACGCTTTAAATAGTAAATACAAAACGTTAAAAAAGTTTTATAATATAACGCTTTAAACTTAATAAAGGTTTAATTAACTATCTTTATTAATAGTTCTTTTATAAATAACTAAGATCTTAGTTTTTAATCGGCTTTATAATCGTTTTCGTTAATAAGATAAACATAACGATAATATATAATATAGAATATAAAGTAACATTTTATACTAGTTTTCTATAAAATATAAACATGTTATATAAAACGTTTTAATATTGATTTATAATATAACTAATAGCTTCGATCTCAGCGTTATAATTTTATTTATTTTAAAGATAATTAACGATTAAATAAACCTTCTGACGGTTTTTTTTACGATTTATATAAACTTATACTGGCTATATAAGTACTTAGTTAAACTAAAAGAAAAACGGCTAATAATCGATATTATATAGCTACGTTAGTTATAGAAAAAATAAGAGATCTATAAGATATAATAAATTAACGGTAATAATTATCTAACTAAAGTAATAATAAAGGTATTATTAAATAAAGCTTTAGTATACGTAATTTATTTAAATAAGTTAACGATTAAAGTAAAAGAACATATAAACTATACTTAATCGATAGTATAGTTAGTATAGTAAGCCGAGGTTATTAGCCTATAATACTATAAATACTATACTTTATAGTTAGTCTGATAATAAACCGAATAAGGGCGATAATTAAAAGAACGTCGGCTTTTTATAAAGGTATTTATTATAAACGATTAAAACAAGCTTATATATATAAGGCTATAAAAGCTTATATATATAGAGCTATAAGTAGTGTAGGTAGATCGATAGTACGAAGCTATTATAAAACAGAAAAGCTATTAATATAAAATAACTGCTTAATTAAGCAGGCGGTTAAGCTTACCGCCTTAATAAGGCGGTAGAACTATTAGGCCGTTTAGCCTATAGCTAGTTTACTGCACTGTTTAGCGATAGCTTTAAACTTAAGAAATATATATATATAACTAAAACTAAAGACTATATACAATCGATTATAACTAATTATCCTTACGCCTACTAACAATTATAGAATTTAATTTAATATATAGTATAAAATAGTTTACTTTATTAAGTTTAAAGCTTATATAATCTTTTAAGCTTTTTTTGTTTATATTATAATAATAATAAAGAATATTAATAAGTTAATAAGTTTTATAAATTAATGTATTTATATATTATTAAAAGAAAAGGTTATTTTATACCTTATAAAAGTAATATACTTTATATTTATTATCGATATATAATAACTATATTACTTATAAGAAGTATATAAAGTATTTTAAAAATAAATTAAATATATTATTTTCTTATACTTTTAATTAAAAGATAGCTTATCTAGTCTTCTTTAAAGTAGTTTTATATACTATTAAACAAATATCGTTCTTTTAAAAAGTAAGGTTTATTACTTTATTTAAAAAGTAACGTAAGTTATTAAGGATAAATTATTTTAATAGTAAGTGTTTTTTAATTAGTTATAGTATCTATTATACTTCTTTTTTTATAAGGTTACTTATAGTATTATTATTAGTTTTATTATTAAAGTTCTTTTTATGTTTTTAAGGGCTTTCCGAGCTTATATTATTAATAAGCCTAGGTTTTAATACTTCCTTCTATTAAATTACTTTATTAATAATATCAGCTATAATTTATTATTTTTAATAAACTTAGTAATATATTAGTTATTATCTTATAATGTTATATTATAATATATAAGGTTTATATTTATTTAAAAGGGTTTTTTAAAAGTTTATTATATTAATAATACTTAGTTTTATATTAAGTTTCTAAAAGTTTAAAATAGAAATAGCGTTATTATAATAAGATTTTTTTAAAGCCTTATCTGTATATTATTAAAGATATTTTTAAAAGTTCTTATCTTTTTAAAATTCTTCTTTTACTACTTTAATAAAATAGTTAATATTAAAATAATTCGAGTTACTATTTTTAATTACTATATTATATAATAGTAGTCTTTATCTATATATTAATAATAGTTATTATTTTATATTACTACTATACTTTATTTCTTTAAGTATAGGCTTCTATTATATTTTAAGCTTACTTAAATAGTTTTATATAAAATATCTTTTCTTATTATAATTAAAGTATTAAAAATTTAATTTATTTTTATATTCTATAGTATTTAGTTTTATAAGCCTTATATATTATCTATATATAATACTATTTTTAAAATTCTCTATTTTACTTTAAAACTTTTTACTAGTATTAAAATTATAAGTCTTAAAATTAAGTTTATTAAAAGGTTTCTTTTTATATATTTTTAATTAATATTTATAAGTATAGTTATTAATATAAACTATTATTATAATATACTTAAAGAACTTCTTTAGTTTTATTTTTTTTTAAAATATTATTTTTAATTATACTTTTTAATCTTTTATAAAACCGTTTACTAAGATATTATATACCTATTTTAAAACTATAATAATTTATTAAGATTTAGTATAGTATTTTAAAATAAAGGTATATTAATAATACTTTTTTTTAAAGAACGTTTAACTTATTATTCCTTTTCTAGTTCTTTAAAAGCTTTTTTAAAACAGTTTTTAAAATATTTATACTTTTAAAAACACTATTGCTATTAAGATTCTATTTATTTAAAGTTATTTTAAGTAGTTATATATAGTTAATTCAGACTATTTAAAAGCTATTATTTTAAGTTACTTAGTTATAAAAAGACTTAATTAGGTTTATTATAAAATTCGCTTTTATAATATTAAAAGTAATACTAAGCTATAGTAAAATACTTTTTAAAATATTCTTTTAGTAGTATTAAAAGGTTTAAGTTTATTTAACGTAATCTTAAGTAGTTTTTCCTTATAGTTAATATTTATTAGTTACTTTGTTTTATTAGTTCTTTTTAATTTTTCGACTTTAAACTTAACTATTTAGATTTCTACTATATATTTAGCCTTAAGTTACTTGCTAACCTCTTACTAGCCTTTTATATTCTATTAAAATATAGCTTATTTTTCGTATAGTACTTATAACTATTATTATATTCTAAGAAACGTTTTAGTAAGTATAAGCTTAAACACTATAATAATAAAGTATTAAAGTATTACTTAGTAGTTTATATTAAAACTATACTAAATAAAAGCTATTAAAATATAATAATTACAGTACAACCTTTATAAAAGTACTTATTATAATCATTTATCCTTCTTCCTTTTCTTTCTCTTCTTTTTAAGTTATAACGCTTAAGTTCTTATTTTTAAAAGAAGCTTTAAATACTATATTCTAAATCCTTACCTTCTTACCTATACTTTATATACACCTTACTTATTTTATCTCGTTAGTATAATTTATACTCCTTTTTTAGCCTTTTAGCCTATTACTATCTTTATATTATATCCTTTATATATAATTAATATTACTTTATAAACTGCTAAGAGTTTAAATAATAAATTCGAAGCTATTTTCTTTATAGGTTTCTTTATATAATAAAAGGCTTAACCGGTATAGTTATATTTTTAATACTTTATTACTACTTTATTATATATAGAAGAGGAAAATAAGTAAGCTTATATTAAAGTCTTTATAGTTATAGCTATAACGTTTAATACTTCTCTATTTTAATTTATTACCGACGCTTAATAAAAGTAAATAACTTAAATATATAATACCTTATAATATATACTTATATAGCTAGCTTAACCTGTGTTTAGCCTGCTAATTATAATAGCTTTTAAGCTATGTTTTTATTAGCTTTAAACTAACGTTAATCTTTTTATCTATAGCCTTTATAGCCTTTTTACATTCTATAAAGCTATATCTACTTACCTTTACCGCGCTTTATACTTTTACTATAATTATAAAGTTTATAGATTTTATATTAAATAATACTATATTTTAACTATATTTATTATTATAAACTCCGGTTTAACTTATACGCTTAGCTAACTTACTTAAATTTAAAACCGATAATTATTTTATCTTTAAATTCTATATATATATAAATAATATAATATTTTCTTAGTAAAAGTTACAGTCGTTATTTAAAGTATTATAAACCTTATTTAAAATAAGATTATAAAAGTATAAAAGGTTTATACTAACTTTACTTTATATTCTTTTATTATATTCGCTTTTTTACATTTTAGCTCTTTTTTAATAGCTATAACTTTAAAATTAAGCTTACCGTTTTATACTATATAGTAATTATAACTTATATACTTATTATAATATACTGTTTTAATAGCGGTAAATATAATATATATAGCCTTTTTAGCCGAAATAAAAGGTGCTATTAAATAAGTCTTTATTAGTTACTGCCTTTCTTAATACTACTTTAATAAATCTTTTAACTATAACTAAGTCTTTTTTTAAGCTAATTTAAGCTAAGTTCCGATTTTTTAGCTTTTTATTAACTAAATATTTCGAATATAAAATATAAGTTATATAATATACCTTATATATAAACTTCTATAATCTATATAGCTATATTTATATAAAATAATACTTTAACTATAATAAGCTTAATTATAAATCGTTATATAAAAACTCTTTATAATATGTTAATTATTAAAGCTTATATATTATAAGCTTTTTTAATTACTTAGCTTACTTTAAATATAAAAACAGTTAGCTTTTCTGCTTTATTATATAATAGCTTTAATCTTTATATAAATTTAAAGCTAGAGAAATTTAAGCTATATATTTAACTACTTTAGTTTTTTTAGCTTTAGTTTTTCTAGCTAACGTTATTACCGAGAAACCGAACTTAATCTATATTAACCCTTTTATACTTATATCAGATATAGCTTAAAATGCCGCTTTCTTTTCTCTTTAAGTAATACGCTACCTTTTTAGCTTAAACCCTTTTATTATAAATATTATTTAGCCTGATTCGCTTTAAACGCCTTATTAATAAATCTAGTTCTTATACCGAATAATATACGCCGTTTTAAAAACCTTACCGCGTTTTAAACTAATATCTAGGCCTTTAGCACTACTTATAATATCGATTTTAATCTTACTTCTAAAGCCGATAGTAATGTAATTTTTATTTAAAACCTATAAGCTAAGTTTAGAAACTAACGTCGTTTTATTAAAACTTACTTAAGTTTTAATATCTTTATATTAATAAAAGACTAAATAATAGCCTTTTTTATTATTATTTATACTATATAATCTTTATATTACTTAGCTTATTAACTACGTTTATTCGATTTAATATACTACTATATTATTTCTAGTAATAATATTACATTTATAAACTTATACTATTAGTAATTAAAACCTAACTAAATTTCAAATTAGCTAAAATAATAAATAATCTTTTATAACTTTATTATTATAAGCGACTTTAACGTTGTTTATTAAACTTAATAGCTTAACTATAGCTGTTATATAAAACTAAGTAACCGGATTGCTATATAAGCTAATAATGTTAGCTATATAGCCTTTTACTTTTTCGCCTTTATTTATAACCTCGATAATACTATCGATTATACTCTTTTTAACGCTTTTAAAGCTACTATTTAAATACTTTACTTTTTATATACAGGATTAAATTTCAATACCTTATAAACTATAGTTTTTATTAACGTACTATACTAGCGTAAAGCGTTTTATTATAATTTAATTTATTATAAAATATAGAATTCGCTTAACTTACTAAACAGTTTATTGTTTCGTTTCTAATAATTATAAATACTGTTTTTTAACTTAATATCTTAACTATTAATATTATAACTTTATTATAAAACTGCTTTTAAGCTATAAAGAAACTAATATTTAATACTAGTTATATTACTTTTTAATAGTCTTTAGAATACTATACTATATATAAAGCTCTATTAAATACGCTTACTTTAAGCTTTTATATTATTTATTAACACTTTTAAGCTATAATATAATATATTAAAAAGTAGTATTAATAAAACTAAATTACCTTTATAACTAATAATAATAAAATAGCCTTTAATACTTTAACGTAGTTTTTAAACGGTTAGTTATAAATTTAGCTACTTACTTTATATATAATATCGAATTCACTCTTTAATAAAAACTAATAGTTTTGTTTTTAATTATAAACGTTTAAAGCGTTTTTAATATTATCTTACTTAACCGCCTTACGTTATATATTTATTAATAAAGCTAGATTTAATACCTTATTCTTTAAGTACATCCTTTTATTCTTAGCTGTTTTATATAAATACGCTTATAAACGTTTATATAGCTATATATCCTTTCGTCTATAATATATTATAAAGATCTTTAGCTTTTTAGGCTTTATATATATTATACCTTTTCTTTTTATTATTATATAAAAACGTCGCCTTCCGATACACTTATACTAATAACGTAGCTTATTTATAAACTAGCTGTAATATAGCTATAACCTTTTATACTTTTTCTAAAAACCTTTAAAGTACTCTTTTATAAAAACCAGATAATAAAATCGCCTTTACCTTTTATAAGTTAGAACTATTATACTTCGTTTATACCGACGTTTTTAGCTAATATAAAGTTAAGCTAGCTTATTAGTTATTACCTTTAATATTAAGCCGGTATATTAACTCGAGGTTTATTTTAACTTTTAACTTTCCTTTTATTTATATATTAGAATCTAAGCTATTAAAATATACTGTATACTCTTTTGTTTTTATAGCTTAAATTATATACTTATTAAAACCCTTTTAATAACGATATATAAAGCCGCCCGGGCTTATATTCTCTTTATTACCTTCTTTATAATAAAAGTTTAAATAAAAGGTTTATATAACCTTAATACTTATATCGCTAGTAAAATAGTTCTTATATAATAGTAAAGCTACCTTTATAATATAAATAAAGCTATTTGTGTTACTATTAAAATAGTACTACCGGCTTAATATATAATACTTATCGTTATAATTTATTATAATAGTAATTGTTTATTAGCTAAGGTTTTAACTTAGTATAGTAGGTTGATAAAAATAACGATTCTAACGCGATTTTTCGTGCTAATCTCGTACTTTCTTTTTAACTCTCCCTTTTATAACTATAACTACGATAGTATTACCGTAACCTCGTCGCTTTAAACAACACTATTTACCTTATACAAGGACTAAGATTATTATAGAATATTATTTAGGCTAGACTAAGCGAGTCCTCTTTACAAAATACGACGTTCCCGTAGGCTTTTTATTCAGAATCGTTGCTTGTTATAATGTTTAGATTAAGGCGTAATCTTCCCCTAGCCGTAACGTACCTAAAAAGATTATTAACGATTAACTTAAACAGGTCCTCGATATTATCGAAAGATAACCTTTTATTTACCCTTAAGACCTAATCAGAAAAGCCTGTTTAACGTACTATAAGAGGACTTTAATCAGACGCCTTAAGGTTAATAGTATTAATTACGTTAAAACACTTCGACGGCCTTTAATTACAGAAATAGTAGCTGTAAAACGTCTTATATATATTCGTCTTTATATCCGAAAGCCTTTTTCCTTCTAAAAACGTATTATTTAATCAGATAAATTAACTATCGCTCGAGAAAACGGTAACTATATAAAGTACGTATAGTATTACCGCGTAAGTTAATTTACCCTCTCGCGTTAAGCCGATTTCTAATAGCTACGATTTTTATATAGGGTAAACGACTATTACCTTAAAATATATAACTAAAAGCGAAGCTATTATAATATTCTTAAATATTTTAAGGCGCTTTTTTATTTAATAGACGGACTTCTTTCGTACCTTTAATAGGAAATCCGAACTCTGCTTATAGCGGCGTAGATTTAATACGAATACTCGAGCTTTATATAAAAACTTTAAAAACTATTTATAAGCTTAGGTTTATTTTTTAATAAGATAACGCTTTTGTTTATACGGCATGGATTATAATAGCGTAGCTAAAGTAATTTTATAATAAAAATAGTATAGAATTACTCGATTACCCTGTTTACAGTCTTAATTTTAATCCGATCGAAAATATATAAAAGTTACTTAAAGAAGAAATTAATAAAAGGTACCCTGAGCTCGCTACCCTTAGTATAAACTAAGACTTGTATATAAGATTAGTACGGGTAGCGATTAAAGTATAGAAAGAGATTAAATAAAGTGTACTTTAAAAGCTAGCTTTAAGTATACCGTAACGACTTAAAGCTGTTATTAAGGCCGGGGGCTATTATATAAAATACTAGATAGTTATAATTTAAATACGATTGATTTATGTAATTAGAAATCTAATTTGCTAGTAAATTATATATAATTTAGAAGATCTGTTATATTTAAAAGTAGTTAAGTTAATGCTGTGATTTAGTGTAGTTTAGCTAGAATCGTTATTTTTATCTATCGACTGTAAATCCGGCTTTAAGTTAAGCTTTAGTTTTATATTTCTTATTAAGATTACTTACTTACTATTTATTTATATAACCTATTACCTTATATTAACCGAAAATAAAAGCTAGCCTTTTACTTTTATTCTTTTCTACTTACTACCTATCTATAATAGCTTTTAATATTAGCTTCTTTTTATATAAAACCTACTATTATACTTATAGTAATAGTTTTATTATCTATATTATATAGTAAGCTATAAGGTAAACTATATTATAATAATATAGTGTTTTAGCCTTTAAAATTCGGTTTCTTTATACTCTAATAGCTTTACTATTAAAAGTAATACCGGCTAAAGACGTATATATAATATATTAAAACAATAACTGCATTTATTATAACGGTAGCCTTTTATTTTATTTAAAGGTTTATAACGCTGAAATCTATAATATATTTAAAATAGTATTTTAAGCTTTAACATTATACCTTTCTATTATACTTACAATCTTATAATACTATACTTATATTAATAATACTACAGTTATTTAAAGTATTATATATTAGCTATACGTTAAATAGCTTTTAATATAAGTTTATTTACTTTTAAAATATTATATTTAAGATTCCGGTTTTAGTTATTATTATTTAAAGCTTAAGCTATACCGATATAAAAAGTAATAAAAAAGCCGACTAAATTATTAAAATAGTTATATAAAGTAACTACTTTAATAAGTTTAATAAACTATACTTTATAAGTATTATACTTAAAGAACTAAAGATAATCTTTTAAGTAAAAATATTTATAACTTTAAATTTAAAAAGAAACTATAACTTAATTAAAATAAAAAAAGTAAAAAATAAAATATAATATTTAAAATATATTATAAATACTATAAGTATATAGTAATACTATTTAAACTTTTTAATACTTTAGTTATATTTTAAACTATAAATTATTATATATTATAAATGTATTATAAATATTATTATTATTATATAAATTAATAATATCTTTATTTATTTTAAAAATAAAAGTAAGTATAAAGAATATATAAATTAAATATTAAAAGTAGTATAAAATATAAAACTATTAATAACATTAAAAACAAGATTATTTTATATAAAAAAAAAGAAAACTTTCTTAAATATATTATTTTATTAAATAAATTTATATATAAAAGTAACAAAGTATAATAATTTAAAAGTAGCTTAAACTAACTATTATATATAATATATACTTAATAAATATATTACTATATTATCTTATACTTTACTTACTTAAGTATATTAATTTCTATATTAAATATATTTTAAAGTTAATTATATAACTTACTTATTTATATAAACTAAAGTATTTCTGTAATAACCTTTACTACTATTTAATATACCCTTTTAAAAAAGCTATTTATAAATAAGTTTCTTTATATAAGCCTTTTTTATTAAGGTATTAGCCTTTATAAAAAGGTAAAGGTAGGTAAGGCCTGTTATAGCTATATAGCTAACCCTATTTAATAGTATTACCTATAAAACACGCTTCTTTTTCCTTTTATTTACTATTACGTAGTTATTACTACTACTATTACTATCGTAGTAGTACCGGTAATAATAATAAGTAAGATTTTAGTAGTTCTACTTATATGTATATTACTAATTGTTTTTATAATACTTTTCTGTTTTAAAAAGAAGTTAGCCGAGTTAGCTATAAAAAAGTAAGCTATAGTAACGTAGCGCTGCTTTTTAGTCTTTTTTATAAGGCTAGCTACCTTTATTATATATCTTTTATATCTTTATCTTTTATATCTTTTCTAATTAGTATATAGTATAACAGTTCTATCGTTTATTTAAACGATAATAATAACGATAAAGATAAGGATATAAATAAAGATAAGGATAAAGATAAAGATAAGGATAAAGATAAAGATAAGAATAAAAGTAAAAGTAAAGGTAAAGCCGGTATAAAGCCTACTATAAGTACTTTTTCTATAGTTCTTTCTGTTAAGTTATCTGCTAATACCTTTATTTTAAAAAGATAAAAAGGTTAAAAGCTAGTTATAGCTTTCGACTACTTTTTATACTTTATATATAGTATAATCTGTTAGGATTTATACTATACTTTACCGGCGTTACGTTTACTAGTAAACGTATTAAAGGTTTATAAACTCTTATTATAATTAAGCTAAAGGTTATATAAAGATATATACGCGGTATATATAAGTTAGCTATACGTACTTTTTTATACTAGTTAGTATAAAGCTTAAAGTTTATACTTTTAATTTCTTTTATAAAAGAATTTAAAAAGGCTTATAAACTAATAAAGGTAAGGTAAAAGAGGTATATTATTATATATATACTTCTTATATTAGTATTATAGCCGTTAAAGCTATATAAAAGTAAAAGGCTTTTTTAAACTTTTACCTTTAATCGGTAGTTTAGCTATAAAAGAAAAGCTACTAACTTTAAGTATAGTAGTTTACTTAAAAATAATATAATATAATTTAAACGCCTTTATATATAGGCTAATATACCTTATAACGTTCTTTTTCTTTTTAATATTATAATATATACTTTTATATATTTATATTAAATTAGTAGGTTTTTAGCTTATTATTTATATTATCTTTTATATCTTTTACCTTTTATTTCCGGATCTTATCTTCGATATTAACTAGCTTAAGTTAAGTAGTAAACTTTTAATACCTAGTAATAAAGAGTACTTTAGTTAGTTTATTAATAACTATATTTAAAATACTAACGTAATTAATATATAAGTGTTTTTATTAAACTTTTTATTATAGCTAGTAATTATATATATCTATATAACAAAGTTTTATATTAAGCTAAGTAATCTTTTTATTTACTAGCTTAATCGCAGAGTTATAATTATATTTTTATATTTTATATTTATATTTTTAAAAATATAAAAATATATGTATTTTATATTTATATATCTAAACCTCTGTATTTATATTTATGTTTATTTCTAAACCTTTATATTTTATATTCTTATATTTCTAATACAGAAATATAAATACACTATATAAAATAATAAAGAACTATATAAAGGTATAAATAACTATTATATTATTAACTATTATAGTTCTTATTATAAAAGTTCTTAAAGTATATTAATATTTATTTTATTAAATTGTATATTTTTATTTATATAACTGTATATATTTATATTTTTATATTTTTATATTAGAAATATAAAATATAAATATAAAAATACAAAATACGTATTTATATTTATATTTATTTTTAACCCTCTGTATTTGTATTTATATTTATTTCCGACTTTTTATATTTGTATTTTTATACTTATATATATTTTATAACTTTACTTAATCGTTTATATATTATTATATTATAGTTAGATAATCTGCTAGTTAAACTAAACTTTTAGTTTTTATATAAAGCGATATTAAAAAAAGGCTTTTTTTAATACTTAAATAAAAGAAAGTAACTTAGCCTTTATAATAAAGGTAATTATAGTATCTTACTTATTTATTTTCTATTTAATATATTTACTAAATAGTTTTATTATATATACTTATAAACCTTAACGGTTTAAGCTATTATCGGTAAAAGATAAGTCGTTTTATACTTTAAAAAAGTTTACTCTTTTTAATTTAAAAGTAAAGGCTAATATTTAAGTAAGATATATTAAAACCCGGTCGGCTATTTTATAATACTATAGCTTAAAATTAATATTAAACTATATAAGCTTAAGTACTATAAAAGCTATATTTAGCTTTATAATTACTATTATATATAAAATTAATCCGACTTTATATTAATATAAATAAGCTAATATAATAAATACCTAGTTTAGATATAGTAATAGTTTTATTAAAGTTATTAGTATTTTATATAAAACTTATTATTATATTTATATAAAATATAATATTTTATCTATATAGTTTACTTAAAAAAGCTAGATCTTTTATATAACTTAATCTTTAAGTATTATAATACTTAAAACTATTAAAGATCGTTTCTGCCTATAATTCTATATTATAACTTTAGTTACTTAATAGCTTTTTTAGCTACTTTCTTATCTTTATTTTAATATGTAATAACGATATAATTTATATAGAAAAAGATTAATATATTATTCTTTATAAAATAATAAGGCTTATAAAAAATTAAAGTAAAACCGATCTTTTTAAGTATATAAGTAAGTTCTTTTTATTATAGTAATAGAGATTCTTTAAGTCTATAAAAGGCCTTTTTTAATAAAAGGACTTACTTTAACTTTTGATATCCTTATAATATATATATATAGATCTTTTTATTAAGTAATACGTTAATATAGCTATTAACCGTATTGTATTAAATAAGTTTAAAATTAAACCGAGCTATAATCGGTATTATTATTTTAAATAATGTTTTAATAAAAGTAGTTATATAAGTTTATTTTATATCGCCTTTTTATTATTAATCCCTTTAGATAACTAGCCGGGCTTTATATTTAATAAAGAACTTATACTTATTATATTTATAGATATATACTTATATATAGTTTAATAATGTTTTTTTAACTATTACGTCTACTACCTTTTCTTTTTATAACCGTATTTCCTTATAACTTTAAAGATAGTTTCTTTCTATTTACTAAAATAAGGTTTTATAAATATATTTATAACGTTTATAAAACGTTTTTACAGTTAAAAGTAACTTTCGTTTATAAATCTTTTATCTTTTTTATAAACGGTATAATATTATAGCAGGTTTACGTTTTTTATTCTTTAAGATAACCTTTTTATCTTTCTTATACTATACCTTTTATAATAGTCTTCTTATTTTACTATTTTAGTTAGTTTTATAATTTTCCTATATTAAACGCTAACATTTATAGATATACCTTATTGTTTTAAGGTATTATTTTATCTTTTAAGCACTTTTCGTTTATTTTTATTATAAAAGCTATAAGAATAAAGCTATATAACAGAAAAGGAAATACCTTTAAGATTAGTAAGTATATATACGTTTTATTTAAAAGGTAATTAGTCTTTTTAGCGTATGTTTCTACTATTTTATTCCCGCTCTTATATACTTCTGCTCTTATATTAACTTTAATATAAATAGTATTACTTTCGAAATCTTTTACTTCTTTTTCTTTAAATAAAGTACTTATTAAATTCTTTTATAATATTATCTGTTAATATAAGTATTCTTATAATACTAGGGAACAGCGGTAGGACCGCTTACTAAGAAGGCCTTCTGTTAAAAAGGATCGGAATATCAATAGCTACTTAAGTAGATACGCCGCTTAAGCTGCTCCGGATATAATAAAGTAACGCTTAAAGGGCGTTACTCTATCGTATTCTTTATAGCCTTAAGCGGCGAAATAATTAATTAACTAACTAACTAACTAACTAACTAACTAACTAACTAACTAACTAACTTATACCTTCTGTTAAGAAGGTTAATGTTTGTTTTATAAGGCAGGCGAGTATAGAGAAAATTATTGCCTTTAAGATTTATACTACCTGTTTTTAATTCTGATTAGCTCTGAATTATAATTATGCTAATTCGCTATAGCACCCGTTTAGGGCACCTGATTAGCTATGAAAAGCAGTAATTTTAGCCGTCGAACGGCTAAGAGAACTAGAGATTATTAAGCCTTTTAATGCCTGCCGGAAGGCTTACGGTCACTTTAACGCCTACGATAAGACCGATTATAATAAGGCTTACGATAAGGCTTTCACTATAGACCTTAGGTTCGAACTAAAATACACGCTCGAGTTTTAATCCGATTAAGACGTACTTACCTAAATCTGAATCTGAAGAAAAAGGGCTATTAAACGGTATATTTAATTAAATCGTAGCTCTTAAGGCAGGCTTACTATTAAAGCTAATAGTTCTAATTCTCTAAGTTCTTAAGGTTCTTAACCCGAACCCTAGCCTTTCCCTTCCTCTTTACTTACTTAGGCCTTTAGGTTTATATTAAGATGCACGCTCGAGTTTTAATTCGATTAAATAACACTAACCTAAATCTGAATCTGTAGAAAAAGGGCTATTAAACGGTATATTTAATTAAATCGTAGCCCTTAAAGTAGGCTTAGTATTAAAGCTAATAGTTCTAATTCTCTAAGTTCTTAAGGTTCTTAACCTGAACCCTAGCCTTTACCTTTCTTTTTCTTTACCGAAAGCTTATATAAGCCTTTAGATTCGGATTTAGTTAATAAGTAAGTAAGTAAGTAAGTAAGTAAGTAAATAAATAAGTAAGTAGGTAGGTTAGCTAGTAGGTTAGCTTGTAAAGTAGCTAGTAACTTAGTTAGTTAATTATTAAGTAATTAAGTAAGTAAGTAAGTAAGTAAGTTAGTTAGTTAATAAGTAGGTTAATTAGTTTATAAATAAGCTAGGTTATAAGTAAGTAAGTAAGTAAGTAGGTTAGCTAGTATATTAGCTAGTAAATTAATTATTAAATTAGCTAGTAAATAAACAAGTAAGTAAGTTAGATAGTACGTTAGTTAGTAAATTAGTTATTAAATTAGCTAGTAAATAAGTAAATAAGTAAATAAGTAAGTAAGTAAGTTAATAAGTTAGTAACTAAAAAGGTAAATAAATATATAAATAAATATAATAAATAATAAGTTAGTTAGTTAGTTAATTATTTCGCCGCTTAAGGCTACAGAGGAGACGATAGAGTAACGCCCTTCGGCGTATCTACTTAAGTAGTTATTAAGATTCCGATCCTTCTTAACGGAAGGCGTTCTCGGCAGGCGGTCCTACCGCCGTTCCCTAGTTAGGAATATCAGACTACGGCTAGTATCGTGCTGTGTGTGTAGTACAGGTCCGTCTGTACCGTTTAGTGTCAGGTTACATAGCTACCTAGGTATTGTTAATAGGTATTCACCTTTCACCTTTAAAGGCGGACGAACCTGTGGTGCTTAGCGGGGAAGAACGCTACGAAAATAACCCCAGGGTCTGCGGCAGACCACCAAGCTTTTAAGTAAGCGGGCTATACTTACCGGTCCGCGGGAACATAGGAGGTAGTGAAAATCACTTACCGCTGGTCTTTCTTATCCTTAAAGCTTCCTTATCTGTAATGCTTTTTCTATAGCGGGCTACCTATGTACCTATGTTCCTGGGTAGGTGCAAATAGACAGACAGTTATATACCTAGGTACCTATAGGTACTTAGTAGGTATATGGTCCGTACCGCGCCCGAACCCGATACACGCAACAGCCGCGCTGTAACACGCGTAGACGCGCCGTCAGTTGTTTACTATAGTAACTGCAATTCATACATACACGTGACGTCGCGTCTGCCTGGCGCCGACCCTTCCTTGGTTGAGCTCTCAAGTCAACCTTGGAAGTCGCAGCAACTGGTACTTTACTGACTGCCTGCCCTCTTTCCTTCTTTTCTATTTACTAATAACATCTTTTCCCTAGTCACAACACCACAACACCACGTCGGCGTCAATCTACATACACATACACTCTCTCTGTCACCATCCATCCATCGCCACCACAGATCTATCATCATTCCCATCGTCAATCCTATATTATCCATCCATCCATCCACCAGCCGTCCAACCGTTTCCATCTGGTCCGTCATTTCGCTCGCCGTTAATCTAGTCCGACCGAGACGACCATCTACCGAACCGAACCGTCATTAATCTCCCATTCCCATCACCAGCATCATTCCCATCACGGCTCTTATCGCCCTGGCTGGTGACCGTGTGGAGTCTTAAGCCTCGACCGATCTGATCCTTTACTGAAGGAGAGGAAAGGAAGAGGAATCGCCCACGGTCACTTTAGAGATGTCGGTGGGCTTAGGTGACTTCGGTCTTCCCTTATAACTCCACGGTCTCTGCAGTCTTACCTTTCTTACTTGCTCGATTACTTGCTCGTCTATCGGTGGCTGCACGCCGCCTGTGACTCTCCCTAATTGCCTGTGCTCCCCATACACCTGTCTAGGCCTCCCTCTTCTTCTGGCCCGCTATAACAAACGTGTGGAAATGTTCCTAGTGCCTTCTCGGCGCAATCATGGACGAGGGCCTGTTTTGCAAGATGGTTGTGTGTTCCTGGCGGCTGGGCGGCGGCCTCTTTTTCTCTCTCTTTTACTTCACGAATGCACGTGTCTGATACTGATTGACTAGATGCCATCGAGAGACTGGGCAATGGGAACGCCGTACCTCGCTTACAAGAAGCTCGCCGTCTGTCTGCGACCTTGCTTGCCTGTTCGCTGTCTTCAGGTTTTCTTCTCCGTCCCACCTCCACTCCCTCCTCCTCCTCTTCTGGTTCATTTCAGTCTTGCTAACATCACAAATTTAACTCTTGCAGCTACCGCCTATACACTACCCACCGCCAATCGTCCCCCATCAATCACATTCCATCTTCCTGCCTCCACGGCCAACATCAATTAACCACCACCACTCGCTCAAGATTCTACGCAAAACCACTCTTTCGCTAAGCCACCTGCTCAGGATTTCCTATAAGTCCGTCCCCCTCCCTGTCCCCCTCCTCCTTAGCCTACTTCACTCTTATACTGCCTTGTTTTTCTGTCTTGCGTCCTTCTGTTGCCCTGGCTGTGCCCGTGTGGAGTCTCGAGCCTTGCTTGCAAGGAATCGCCTACGGTTACTTTGGAGATGTCGGTGGGCTTGAGTTCCGACCTCATATAACTCCACGGTCTCTGCAATGCGGTGGGCTTGGGTGATATCTCTGGAAATCTTCCCTCGTAACTCCACGGTTGCACGCCGCTTGAGCCCCGATCCTCTTTGCCTGCTGCTCCCCATAACGTCTAGGCCTCCGCTTGGCCCGCTATGACAACGTGGAGATGTCCTATGCCCTGTGGCTACGATGGACGAGGGCCCGCGCATGGAGCTCTGGCCGTCTCTTGAGGCTGGGCAGCCACAATGCCTGCTTAACCTTAACTCTCGCTACTACTGCCAATGTTTACCAACAGCACCACCAATACCAACCAGTCCCTCCTCTTCCTTACTCTAACTGCTAACTGTTCACCATCCACGATCTGCCGCCTGCCGCCTGCCACTGCATATGCATAAGGTTCACCAGCCAACCAATCTGACCGGCCTCAAATCCATCTTCTATCAAGAGACTCAGTAACTACAAAAAGGATTTGCATCAATCGGTTTCCCTCCATTCTTCCTCTGCTGTATTACGCTCGCTAACTTTGACTTAGTCTGCAGGATCCAAATCCACCCATCCATCCACCCTCCTTATACTCGTCTTCTATCTCGACCTGCCACCGTACATACCTAGGTACACCAAGAGCTCCAAAACCGCACACCGAGATACGCCGGTCCTTCGTACACACACAACACACAACACACAACACACAACACACAACACACAACACACAACACACAACACACAACACACAACACACAACACACAACACACAACACACAACACACAACACACAACACACACAAAAGAGGAGGATCTCTGCTTTGGCTACCGAGCGGAAACCGCCGCCCTGGCAGTAGCGCGGTGGGCTTGGGTGACTTTGTGTCTTCCCATGTAACTCCACGGTTACTACTTTGGAGATGCGGTGGGCTTAGGTGAATTCGTCGGAAATCTTCCTTCGTAACTCCGCGGTCTCTGTAACGCGGTGGGCTTAAGTTTCGATGGCTGTTCCTTACGGCTGGGTGGTCTGTTTCTTCCCCTGGATCCACCCCCCCCCCCGAAATGAACCTACCGTCAACATCCCTAACCTCCATTTTCTTGACCTTCTCTACTATCACCAAGCTGTCTATCTGTTCGAGCTCTCTTTCCCGTGCCTAGTCTCCTCTGCGCATGTTGACTCTTACTCGTCTTGACTAACCCTTCTCTGCCAGATACAGTCCGTCTCCCCTGAAACCACGTCTTTCTATCGAGAATACTCGAAGTCCTCTATCCTCCCGAAGACGAGGCCACTAGCCCGCCAGCCAGCCCACTACACTGCACTGCAATTGTTAAGGACACAATCACACGTCGCTCTGTCCATCTGTCTGTCTGTAAGCTCTCAGCTTCGGACTAGCACGTCGAACTGCGCCGCTCGCGAACTACACCAGTCTCGAGAAGTTGTCCTCGTCCTTACTAACCAAGCAGCTCTGTTCCGCATCCTGTCAGAACCCGCCCAGGTCTCCTCCGATCAAAGAATCTCTATCTCCTGCCTCATTCCTTCTCTTCTTCCACCTCGCCAGAACCTTGAACACAGTCTAGCACCTGCGACGGAGTCGGCAATACTGCCAGCCATTGACTTCCCAGCGCCACACCATTTGCAAACCTGCTCGACCTTCACACAGCTACCTCATCAGTCCGAGTATTAGTCGTCAAAGACACTTACAATGCACCATATTGGCGGCCCTTACCGTCAACGCTCATCGTCAAGCCTCTCCAAGTCGCTCTTCGCTTTATAAGGGCTGTGCCCTCGTCTCTCCCCCCTCCTGGCTGTTCTCGAGGTCGTAGTCGATATTGAGGTCGTAGGCTATACAAAGAGAGGCAGGCGAAGTCCAAGTCGACATCGAATCTTGGTCCGTGTCTGCCCTGCCTGTTTAGAGGCCGTCTTTTGTCAAGAAGTGCTTCTCTGGTACCAATAATTTACAAGAGGAGAGGAGAGGAGAAGACCGGAGAGTTGAGATACTCGGGGAATGGGGAATGAAGGGAGAGACAGGGAGAAAGAGAGAAGAACAGATCTCGCTGCTGTCATCTGTTGCGTTGACCGCCTTGACCGGTTCTGTTTTCTTGGATCTCGTCCTTTTGCTCTGGTGTGTTTGCATTGCTTGTTCCTGCTGACGGCGACAAGACTATTTGGCGATCGATCGATCTGGAGTTGAGCTGAAGCGCCTAAGGTTGTGTTGTGTTGTGTTGTGTTGTGTTGTGTTGTGTTGTGTTGTGTTGTGTTGTGTTGTGTTGTGTTGTGTTGTGTTGTGTTGTGTGAAGGTAAGGGTGGAAAGCAACCGAAACCGAGTGACCAAAGTAAGTTGACTAGACGCGACTATACGTAGCCGACAGTGCTCTCTCGGGGTTGGTGTGGTGGTATGTAGTACTACTCACTCATGGCTTATAGATGCAGAACATGGGCGGTCAGAGGGCATCGGTCATGAGAGGACACGCCAGTAGGGTTTCTCACCTCAGGAGGGAGGGACATCAGGGACCGGCTCGACGGTCAAGGCGGTGTGGTCAAGGGCAGCAACAGTGAGTAGTAGTCATATTAAACATCTCCCTCTCTCTGTTAGGGGGCTGATAGGCCTGTTGGGAACTGTCGTGGGGGGTAAAAACCCCCTGCTGTTAAGGCACTAGAAGCCACTGGAGCCACTGAAAGCCACTGGGGAAGCGGGGTCAGTGGACCCTGAAACTGTTTGACAGCGGGGTGGGGTCAGACAAAGGCGGGGGCGGGGCACAGGCACGGGCACAGATGTGACTCCGTACGCTGTCTGGCTGGCAACACTACTTGGCTGTAATTGTGCCGAAAGCTGTACTCCCTGACTGTCCAGGCGGGACGACGAAGACGCATAGGTACATCAACTCCTAGTCTACAGATATGTTGAGGTTTTGGCGGTGGTGATGGTCGTGTTGGAGGAAGTTTGACACCTCCGGAACGTTTTCGGGGCCCGGAACCGGAACACCCGGAACACCCGGAGTCTTATCGGCCGGGCCGACCGACATCTTCACCACTGCTTACACGTTCCTCGCAAAGAACTCGGCCGGACGTCCTAGCGAGGCAGCATCGGTGTTCCTCCCGGGCCTAGCTACAAACAACCTGATGGCGTTCGATGCGCGATGTGGCCGGGCCAAGGCTAGCTGGGACTTATGCAGACAGATCCGCCATGGCTTCCTGCCCGGTCGAGTATACAGCACGACTAGTATATAGCCGGCGTCTCCTGGTGCTGGTGGTGGTGCTGGTGGCGCCCGTTGACGTCGTCCTCGACCTCGACCTCGACCTTGACCTCGACCTCGACCACTTCCCCTGCCCCTTCCTGGTGCTGGAGATGCGGCTGCTGCTCCACCGTCTCCTCCTCCGAGGCCAAAGGTACAGAGGATCCTGTCTGCGTAGCGGGTTCCTATATGAGAGAGAGTTTTTGATGTCAATGTCGACATTCTTGGTTGTTTTCAAGAAGAGGAGTGTTTAACACAACATCAAACCAGGCGAACATAAACCAATAGCCGAGCTGCTTGTCTACATACCTCTGTCTCTGATACGGTCGAGTAAGGACGCCATCTTGTCTGTGTAGACTATGTAGTTTCCCAGCTCTACGTGCAGTGTTAGCTGGCTGGCTTGGGTTCGATATAGATACTAGAGAAAAAGGGAGCGGTTTACTCAGTGTGGCTTTACGAGGTGGAAACCCTGGAACAGCCTACCTATGAAACGAACCAATGTGCTGGTGCACCTGTCAGAGGAGAGGATTTGAACTTGAGGTTGGAGTTGTGTCTGTGTGACTTTGTTCGTCTTCATTTCTGTGTTCACTTCCTTCTCCCTTTGCTGTGTTGATTTAGACAAAGGAAATCGATCAGGGGAGGGGAGGGCTTTGATGATTCCCGTGCTGAGCGTTTGTACTAGCATTCGTTTGTCTGCCGGTCACGGAAATGTATTCATGCATATATGCATGCATGGTTGACCTGGTGATAACATGTGTAACTAACCGGTCGACCTACAGTAATTTGTTTTGCAAGATCGCTGCTAAGTCACTCTACTGATTACAAAGGCATTGTCTTCGAGGTCTATTCACCTCCTCCTTACTTTGGGCAGGACCAAGCTTTGCCTCGGAGCAACTAGATGTGGGAGATACTCAGAGGAAGTCTACTAGTTACTCAGAGACTGAAAGAGTGTTCGGATCAAGCACGTATCCATTTAAAAGCAATCAAAGCCGGGGGACCTTGTTTCTTTGTTTCTTTCCACACCTACAAGCTGCATCTGCATTAGTCGTTTGCGGCCATTACCTGGTATCTGACATGGCAGGATCATGCATCAGCCCTTTGGCAATGTCATCTATATTAACAGATGACATATAAAGGCGCCCTAGAGATACATGTTTGTCCCCAGCTTCATGCAGGCACACAGGATTCAACGGTGGATGAGGTAAACACTAATGATGCATGTGACCAGTTGACAAACAGGTACTTATGTGGCTACTTTTGTGTCTCAGACATCTCTGCATATATGTACATAGATAGTATGTCTCACCTGGCTCTCCCTCGATGTTTCGTCCCTCTCTAGAACGGACATTGATTCCCACGTGCCGCTCCTTGTCTTTGTCCTGGTCATTGTCTTTAGCTCTGTCTCTGTCTCACTCTTGTCATGTCCCCGAAACCGAGACCGCCATGAACGAAAGGGACCTATGTGTCCTCGGACTCCCGGTATCCATCATCACAGTCGAGTCGGTCTGGTCATGGGCACCCCGGGACCGCCGTATTGTCGTTGAGTTCGTAAACAGCCTATCCGTGGCCGACTTGTTTAAGCCGGTGTTCAACATCGACCTCGATCCATTGTTGGTCCGCCTCAGCCTCCTCGAACCTCCAGTCACAGGCGCAGTTACAGGCGCAGGCACAGGTTATCGTACAAGAGAACCAGAGCGGCCACGTGCTGAGAGAGACTGGCTCGATATCACTTCCGTACATATTTACCCTCAGTCTCGCCGGCAGGGCGCGAGACCCGTGCGTCTCGACGTCCTTGTCCGTCGTGAGCTGCAGCGAGTTATTACCTTGCTCATTTCCAAGCGGGTTAGGGAATGTGGAACTGCTGCTGCTCTGAACTATGTCGGCCCTCATCTAGATACAGGTGACATGTAAGTCTTCAACCTTTCACCTGCAAAGCATCTAGCCAACTACCTGTATCTGTACTGCCGCCGTGAGGGCAATGCAGCCACGTCTATTATGGGGATGGAGTTATCCTTATCACATACTATCGAGGCCACCAGTTACTTACCTATAGATCCAGCTTCCCTCGCTTACCTGCGACAGACCTAGAGCTACCAAGAAATACCTGGACTCCTCCGCCCCCTGATATTGAGAAACGACAGTCTGGTGCACCAGTCAAACTACCGCCTGGTCTCTCTGCATCTCGTCACGCACGCCTTGAGCAAGAAGAAAATGACCTGGTAGGACTAGAGGAGTTGAACTTGAACGACAACGAGGCAGTACGTGGTAAAAAAGACAGGAAGAGCCCTCAAGCGAAGGGAAGAGCGAAGGGCAAAAAGAAAGGGAAAGGGAAAGATGAGGCTACTGTACCATCTGGTATCAATACCCAGGCTCCTCCTGGCCTCTCATTTCTCTCACCCCAACGGAAAGGTCCAGTACACCAGGACAAGGTCTACTTGGAGATGGGCGACATCTTCCGCCGAGTTCAGCGCGATGCACTCGACAATATATCTCAAACTAAGAGCGGCCAATGGCACGATTACAACAACGACCACAGTCTCGCCACAACCCCCACCACAACCACGCCAACTTCTATATCAACCTACACCGAGCCATGGTCTCGGACGTCAACGCTACCACCCCTAACAGCAGCTAGCTCCAGTATGAGCAGGCATCTGGAAATCGAGAGGGAACAAGGAGAGAGCCAACAGTCTAAAGAAGGGATACAATCACTAGCTCTATCAAATGCTAGTCTTCAATCTCAACAGACACTGCCGGGTCTCTGGCGCTCGTCGCCACCTCCTATTGTTAATAGGTACAGACAGTACAAATCTATTACCTATAAGCCTTAGTGCTTACTTATACTAGCCTGCGCTACTTACTATAACGATTTAAAAAGGTAATATATAAGATTTATAGCTATAATTAATTAAAAGCCCTTCTTACTTATTAAAATAAAAGATAAATAGTTATAACGTTACAGGTATATATATAGCTAAGTAAAATACTTTATAATTTACTATTTACTATTAAATAAAATAATATATTATATATTATTATAAAGTATTTAATATTAAATACTTAATACTTAATACTTAATAGTTAATAGTTAATAGTTAATAGTTAATAGTTAATAGTTAATAGTTAATAGATAATACTTAATACTTAATACTTAATACTTAATACTTAATACTTAATACTTAATATTAACTATTATTTATTAACTATTAACTATTAACTATTAACTATTAACTATTAACTATTAACTATTAACTATTAACTATTAACTATTAACTATTAACTATTAACTATTAACTATTAATTATTTAATATTTAATATTATTTATTATATATTAAGTAATAAATATAATTTATTTTATATTAAATATAATTATTATATATAAAGTAAGTATTATTTATTACTTAATATTTATTATTTATTACTTATTATTTATTATATAATATATAATATTTATTACTTATTACTTAATACTTAATACTTATTACTTATTACTTAATACTTAATACTTATTACTTATTACTTAATACTTAATACTTATTACTTATTACTTAATACTTAATACTTATTACTTATTACTTATTACTTATTACTTATTAT
>JALQBC010000062.1:130499-158918 GCA_023375675.1 Cytospora piceicola
GACTTATTACTTATTACTTATTACTTATTATTTATTACTTATTATTTATTACTTATTATTTATTACTTATTCTTTATTACTTATTATTTATTATATAGTATTTATTATATAGTATTTATTATTTATTTATTTGTTATGTAGTATTTCGTGTTTTAATAACCTTAGCTGATTGTTTTAGTAGAATGAGATCTATATTTTCTAGATGCCTGATCTGCCTATACCTGCTATAGCGTCCTATAGCAGGTATATCCTGCATCGATGCCGGGCGTCCCCGACAGATGCAGGTGCAGAAAGAAAGGTGTAGAATATACAGAGGGTTGTCTTTCCTTGTTATACACATTCTCACATCACCACCCTCTCTTTCCTGCCACCACCGTATTTCCTTCGTCTTTTGCATCTGCGTTCGATTTGGCCACGGTCTTGCCATGCCGCCTTGTCTTGTTGTTCTGTTTGTCGTGCGCCTGACGGCTCTGTCCCTCTCACTCTCTTCCCATGCCTTTGCCTCTGCCTGCACATGTGTGTGTATGTTGTCATGCGAGGTGGCTGAGGCAGCGTTTTTCCCGGACGATCCTCCAATGCTCCGTCCATAGTTGCCAAAACTAATACTTGCACGTGTTCATCCCCAACGCCTCATCTCTACTTGGCCTGGCCAGGTCTTGACAAGTAGGAGATGGAAGCGGTGGGTATGCATGCATGAATATAGCATAGCAACATAGGCTGGTTCCGAGCAGGAGGAGGATGCCTCATCAGATGGCATGGGCTGGGATATGGGAGGATTCTCTCTACCTAGGTAGCTTTGCTAAGCTGAAAGGAAGAGGCCGAACTCAGGCATAGAAATTCAAGGATGTAACAAGGACTATAAAATGGTCAGAACGGAATAGGTGTACGGAAGCATTGTGGAAATTACAAACGTCTTCAAGATCCCCGAAAGCATGTCAAATTTTCTGACGCCATTGTTGTGTGTGTTTGTGTCTGTGTGTGCAACTGGGCGCGCGTAGTCTCTGGCCTGTTGCGACTTGCAACAAACCCATAGGCCGTTCTTGAGCTCCATCATTATTATGAAGACGCCGGTTGCTATATACCAGACGATACATGTAAGTAAGCAAGAATCATGTGGAATTGGAGACGGATGGGCGGACAAGAAAGCACCTTACAAGGCTCTGCGGACAATTGGAAATGGGGAAGGAAGGGCACCTACTTGCGTGGCAGACAAGGCGCGAGCAATGACGGGGTGGTGTCAACAAGATGATGACTGGGGTGGAGGAGTAGAAAAGACTAGTTATCGGCGCGTGGTACAGCTAGCGGTATGAGTATGGCGGTGTGTTGGAAGAGGAGAAGTGCAAACTAGACAGAGTAGGGTGGTTTGTGGTATGTTTGGTTGTTTACTCCTGTTCTCGCTCCTGTTCCTATCACAGTGGCTGAGCTGGGCTCACCTGGACTGAGCTGAGTTACAGATTGTGTCTGTCCTCGAAGATGACCGTTGGGCTCAGGACCGTCCAGTCGTTCTCAACAGTCTGGAAAAGGGGACAGGAACTGGCCAATGCAGCCTCAACGGGTGTTGCTGCTCCGAGTGAACGTACTCGAAGCAGCCCAGGTGAGTGAGGGCCGAGATCCGAGGCCACGTTGGAAGGGAACACGATAGAAAACTTGGAGGTGAAAAACTAGACGAGCAAGATGAAAGGAGCCGTGTTGGTATCCTGCTTAAGTATATAAACGACTTTGGTATTGGTATTTACTGTTTGTTATCCCACCTTCTTTCTATTTCCTGTCTACCCTTCGTTCTGTTTTCAACCGGGCTAAACTTCAACCGACTGACTGATGATGAGAAGAAGATGATGATGTCGATGATGTCTAAATGTCTCAAATCGGGTTCAAATCGGACGCATGTCTCTGCATGTCTCTGAAATCCGAACTTCTGAGAGCCATCCAAGTCTATCTCTGGTAGAAGGGGAAATACTCATATGTTTCTACTTATTATTCTCATTGTCAGAGAACCACCGAGGCTGCCTACTCGATTCAGATATTGCCATGACTAATTCCAGGTGGGCTTATAATTATTAAATATCGAACGACCAAGCAGATCAAGTCATCGGTCAAGTTTGCAGACGCTGAAGCTGGGGCAAAAAGTCGAGATGCTACTCCTCTGCGTGTCTAAGACACGCATGCATGTACACGACACTCGTCGACTGGGGCGTATATATATAATTGATTATTTGCCAATACCATTTTTATACTAGTACTTTTTTTTTTAATTTTACTTTGACCTGTATATAAAACTCGGAATAGAGCTAGACCGAAAGGGAAGTAAGTCTGTGACACATATAAATAACACACATACACTTACTTACATAAGGTATTAATCATAGGTCTATTTACTCCAGGCTAGATTGAAGGTAGGCAAGATGTATCAGCTAATAAAGTAAATATATTTAGCAGAAGTGCCTCCTATAGGCTTTGGCTGGAACATCTATAGATACCTTGCACCTGCACCTGCACCTGCACCTTATACCTTTGCCACTTGACAGTATGACAGAAACAAGGTAAGATGCGTCGAGGACAAGAAGGGACACCCTCTCGTATCCAGCAGAGTGCCTGCTATATGGATTGCTGTATTGATTAAAGAAGAGGGAGCCAGACGGCAGATAATCTAGGAGCTGGTGTGGAATGTCACCGCAGTCGTTACCACCCATGTGGTTGGTTTCGTGTCAACTAAATAAACACACACACACGCACACACACAAATCTACCACCTCGGCCGTCAGTTCATGTATTGTACATAATAACTCAGGTTTGAGGATCTTGCGCTAGCCTATCGTCGAGAGCCTCCAGCCAGTCGCGTATCTTCAGCAGCCACGTAGCCGACTTGATCCGGGCATTAGTCACCCAGGATGACTGCGACGATTCTGCTCCGGGCTGCTGCTCCTCATGCTTTTGTTCTTGCTGCTCTTCCTCTTCGTTTTGACCTTCTCCTTTCTTCCTGCGGATATTCCATGCCCACCACTGACTTGCCTCACTGTCTATATCCTGTAACCTGTCGACCATCAGCTGCGCGGCCTCGGCAAAGTTCTCCGCGAGGCTCATAAAGGCGGTGTTAGTCCAAACCCGGCGGGTCGCCCACCCCGAGTCCGAGCCAGGTGCTGCCATTGTTGCTGTGGTAGTATTAGCGCTGGCAGTAAGGCTACGGAACTCGCGGTCTGCCTCCAGCCATGTGTGATGCACAATAACCGACGCCGACCGGAGGTCTCGTACGAGCTCTAGCTGTGAGGCAAGGGCGATCACGGCCGAGTCCAAGTCGTGTGGGCTGTCGCTGTGGGGCTCTTGTGCCCGGGTGTAGGACCAGCAGGGAGCAGACGCCGGCGGCGGATGAACTGATGATGATGATGATGATGATGACGACGACGACGCTGCTACTGCCACCTCACATGGCACGCGGTGCCTCTTCAGAGTAGCCTTCTCTCTGCCAGCAACAAACGACCGCGCGGCATGGACAATGCCGGCCAGCAGGTCCTCGAGCGTGACCAGCGTCCCATGAAGCTCGTCCCAGGCGTTGCGTACACCCCCGGTGCCGTCCGCCCAGGTCTTTCCCATCTCATCCAGCTTGACGCGGAACATCTCTGGCAGTGGCACCCCATGATCATGGTTGTCGTTGTTGCTGTTGTTATAGTGGCTGCTGCGATCACTGGTGGTGGTGGTGTTGGTGGCGGTGGTGGTGGGAAGTGTACCACTACTACCACTATTGCAATATGGTAGCCCAAGCTGGTCGTCAGAAGCCTCCCACTGCCACCACATCTCCGAGGCGTCACTGACCAGCCGTGAGAACAGCATGAGCGAGGGCCATACCTGGTACATGGCCCACTGTCTGTGCAGCGACGCTGCCCTGGTCAGCAAGCCGTCGCTTATGTCATCTACATCATCAGACCAGAAGGATGAGGAGGAGGAGGAGGAGGAGGAGGAGGAGGAGGAGGAAGACGATGAAGAGGATGACGAGGTGGTGACCTCGCTGCAGCTGGCATTGACATCCCTCAAGGCGTCCACCACCACACGCTCACGGTCTCGGTCTCTCGATCGGTCAACATCCCCTTCATCCAAAACCGGCGACGTGTTTCCGTATGGCCTGTTGGCCTCGGAGTACCACTGGTCAAACCACTCTAGGCCGGGCACTGTCGACTGCACCTCGTCGCACACGAGGAGTACCGTCTCCAGCGTGCAGTCCATGAGGGTGTGGAAAAGCATGGGGTTGTTGTTCCAGTAGTTATCGTCATCATCACCATCATCTCCGCCGCAGATGGGCCCTGAGGAGGTGGTCCGGCTGAAGGCATCCGCCTCGTCGTTGTGACTGCGACTGTGACTGTGACTTTGGTCCTGGTCCTGGTCTTGTCCTACTTTTTCTCCTCCCTCCCCTGACAAGGCCGGCTGAGAACCACGCCAGGGTGCGAAGGGGTACATTGGCGAGAGGGCGGTGATGGATGCGAACCCTGCAGCCGCACGAGCCAGGTAGCCTGTAATATTCAGGGGCAAGACGATGGTGCGCACTGCGGAAGCAGATATGGGAACTGAAGTGGGATTGAGAGTCGTCTGTCCCGCCCGTTGGGCACATGATGATGAGTCCTGTCCATGTCCCTGCCCATTCTTGGTGATGGTGACGGTGGCGGCGACCAGGAGGACGAGAGTCACCATGAAAAGCCGCAGTAGTGACCACCTACTCCTCCTCCTGACCGCAAGTTCCTGCTGCTGCTGGATGAACCGGACACGCACCGTCTGATCAGGAGTCCCGTCGTGTGGGTTGCCCACAGACCTTGCCGTCTCCAGAGCTTGCCTGTCGCCCGCCTGGGCCCTCGCTGGGCGCCATAGATGAATAATGGCATCCCCTTCTACTCCTTCTCCTCCTTCTTCGTCTCCGTCTTCTGCAGTGGCAGACAAGATGTGATCTGGTGACAGGTACACCTCGATGTCGCGGTTGATGTCTGTCAACGCGGCGGGAATGCGCACAACGGTATAGGCCTGACAGTCTACAACATCATTGTTGTTGTTTTCCATTGTTTGGTTGATCTGATCTGATCTGATCTGTTTTGGTGGTGTGTATTGTGTGCTCTGTTGTCGGCTGTGAGATCCGTTCAGCTCATATCAAACAAACAAAGGAACGAGTGAGCGAGCTCGGAAGCGAACGAACCAACCTACGAACGAACGAATCAACGAACGAACGAGCCAGCGAACAAGAAAAAAAAGGGGGGGGGGGTGGTGGGAGAAAGTGAAGAGGTGCATGTATTTCTGCCTCCAAGTAATGTACTTGTAGCCTCTTTGGAATTAAAATTCCTGTAAAAGCGGTCATCAAAATTTAATCTTTGCAATTGACTGAGTTGTCGCTCACCGGGTCAAATCATGCAAGTACTTATGATACATCTA
Source organism: Cytospora piceicola (assembly GCA_023375675.1). Taxonomy (NCBI): domain Eukaryota; kingdom Fungi; phylum Ascomycota; class Sordariomycetes; order Diaporthales; family Cytosporaceae; genus Cytospora; species Cytospora piceicola. The sequence goes on from JALQBC010000062.1 coordinate 135,903, forward strand.
GGGTATACATAATTACATGTAGGCTTGTCCGGATGCGGAAAAATACTGACGGGACAATGCAGCGGGAAGAAGTTCGTATTGAACGTGGAGAAAGATAAAAGAAACATTACGAAGAATACGTGGCTTCCCTTGTTTAGCAAGTGCCATATCTCCCTTTCATCAGCTATACCTATTCAAGTACTACTTACATGGTGAAGAAGCCAGTTGGTTTCTATATACCCGTAGGTACCAGCAGATGCATATTTCCTATCCAGGTAATTATCTTTGTAAATTGTCTGTAATTATATTATAATCAGGAAAACCCCTCCTCTCTGTTTCTTGCCCACTGCCTGCCTTCGTGCCTGTGGCTCTCAGCCATGTTCCTCTCAACAAACAAACACACAAACACACGAACACGCACACAAATACGCACACACAAATCAGTTGACACACATGCGCGCGCGGTGTTTTCTCTTTTTCTTCATTACTCAACAGACTCATGTGGTGGATCTCACAGTTCAAAATACCCATCTGCCTGCCACTGCCTGCCACTGCCATCACCTATGCCTTTTCTATTTGTTGTATGAGACGTGGCTGAAAACCTCAAGTCTCTTTCTCTCTTTCTCTCATTCTCCCTCGCCCAGAGCCAACACGCACGAGACGAAAACACGAACGAACGGTCGAATACCTTTTTTTTGCGCTGGGAACCTCGGGCCTCAACATTTGTTTGTTTGGGGATGATGGCGCGCAGGAACAACAACAAGAACAATAACAAGAAGGAGAAGAGGACGGACAACCCGCGGGCTGGCCGGCGCTCATCAATCTCGTCACAAGGCTCCAACGTCTCGTACGTCTCTGTCGAGTCAAGTGGTGAGGTCGAGAAATCATTTCGCATCGAGCAGGACGCGGACCAGCGTTCCCAATGGCATACCGGTACTCAACATTGGCCACCCCAGGGCACGATCCAGCAACACGAGGTAATACACGATGAAGCCTCGAGCCCAGCCATAAACACGAGCATAAACACACTTGGACCGTTGGTACGGGCAGGTGCCCTCACACAACAGCAGGTCAACGACTTCGCGAGGGCTACCGGCCGCGTGCCATCATCATCACCTCTCACATTCCCCATCCGCGACAACAACACGGGGCGGCCTCTGGGAGGCGTCTGGCTCGAGCCTACCACGGAAGGATACCAGCTGGCGCAGAGGATGACCGGAAACCCGGGCAACAACAGCAACGACATCAACAACTACCACGCTCACAACAATAATATGCTTGGACGGGGGCTGCCGGTTGGACTGGGCGCATCCGCTGGGTCAGAGAAGGTCAAGTACTCCAAACATAGACGAACACGGGTTCACCATCGCCGCGAGCCCACACCACAAGCTCTCATGTTGTACAGCAATAACAAGAACAACAACAATGAGAACGAGGAGAAGAACGAGACGAACATCGCAAAGGCGACCAACAACAACCAAAAGAACAACGACGACCATACCCCAACCACTTCCAGACGACAGCCGAAGACGCCTAGGACTCCATCGACGCCCAAGACTCCATCTACGAACCGCGGCAGGGACAACAGGGACAGTGGCTATGGTTATGGCCGTGGTCGTGGCCGTGGACCTTCTCCTGTCGGCAGACAGTACCAGAGGCAGAGCCGCAGCGCGAATGAACGGCAGTTCAGGATCGATGAAGAGGAAGATGAGGTGGAACTGGAGGATGACGACGATAGCGAAGTGGAGAACACGACCAGCCAGGCAGACCATCAGGCGGATGGAAGCTGGCAGCCGCGTGTTGGTGATGACCGTGGCGGTGATGGTAGTGAAGATGAAGAGAAAGAGGAAGAGGAAGAGGAAGACGAAGACGAAGAGGAAGAGCAAGAGAAAGATGAGGCAGCACTTGACCCGGCGGCCCACCGCGAGTGCCTCCTCGATACCATGGTCGCCATAACCGACTCGCTGATGGCGGCGCATCAGGACCTGAAGGCACTGGAGGTGGGCTCTGGGCGCCACAGCGAGGAGAACCACGGCCACCACTCGGACGCGCGGCAGCTTGAGATGCGGCGCGCCGCACTCAACCGCCGCCTGTCGAGGGTAGCCCTCATCCTGTTGCATAGGATCAACGAGCCGCGGCTGGAACTGATGCCAAATGCCCGCCGGGACGCCTACAACGGCGCCATTGACCGGCTGTACAACATCTGTCATACCTTTGGGGAGGCGAGGTGGAACGACGCTGGTGACAACTTTCAGAGTCTGTCTGTATCTCTGATGCCTGTGTAGTTGCTTAATGGCTCTTGACTCTAGCATTCAAACTTCTTCTTCTTCATCATTGATATTCTCATCATTGTCATCACCAACGGGATATATTCTGTGAATTACACGCATGACTGACTGGTCTTCATGTCGACCTTGGCTGGGAACTTGTCCTCATCCTCAAATAGATGCGCCAAATCGTAGGCCTCAACCAGATCCGAACTGTGCTTGAGCTGCGTCAAGTATTTCCGTCGATCGTGACATGAGCTCAAGCCCTTCCATTGTAGTCTTCGTCTGAAGAGAGCGTGGGTTTTTAATCGGACCCGGCTCCGGCAGCTGGCTATCAAAGGCGTCGTCGTCAGCCTTGTATTTGGTCTCAAATCTGGATGCTCACCACTAGATGAATCAACCTGAACGTCGGCATCTCGATCGCCTGTCTCTAACTAAGTGAGTCTAGTTAGGCCATAGGCCCATGGTGACACCTGTCGGACGACCTTGAAAGGCCCTTCTCAAAAATGTTTGCGTTGCCCGATCCTCGGCTCACGGAACGTGCAAAAGTCTCTAAGCTTTGCCCATGCGAAGCCACAGTTTATCGTGGACCTCAAATTCCTCCTGGCGATGCTTGTATTTTCCATGACCTCGAAGCAAAAGTGTACTCTTCAAAATCTTGCAGGTAATAGGAATTAACGCGTTGTATGATCTGAGACCACCTGATATGAGATTGCATGTGGGGGCACGATGGGCGGTTCCAGAATGATATCGAGGGAATTGGGTTGCATAGGTTCTGTGGGGGCCTGGTTAGGATGTCAATTCTGCGACGGGCTCAACGTTGTCCTTCTTCTGGGCGTCACACTGGTAACAGCCTCGAGGGTATGGTTCCTCTAGTTGTCACCTTCCTCGGAAGTGACCGCCTTGGATTGTCACTATCATTTGTCCCTGTCCAATGTGTTGCCTTTTTCGTGAGCATCGCGCAGAAATTGGTTTGTTCAAATGAGCGGACACGACCAAAATCTCTACGCCATTTTCGTCACGGTTTTATAGCAGCTGTTCCTGTAACAGAGCCGGGTGGCCGGGCTTTGAAGCAGAGACGACGTCTCGGTTGCGGCTCGAGGTCGCCGGGCGATGACCTGAGCTAGGCGTAGTGCGAAGGTCAGTAATGATCCGTGGCGTAGATTTTGACGATATGATAGTACTCGATAAAGCATTGTCGCTTGTCGGGCGACATCTGGGCTTCGGCCAGACAAAATGGTGAGATTCGAAAGATCAGGTGCCTGAGTTGGGATATTGTCCATCAAAGTGTCCCAAGGCGGCTGGTCCAAGATTGGTTCCGAGCCTCTTCGTCAGCCTGAGCGGCTAAACAGGACAGGCCATCAAACATGAGGTGGCCTGTCAGATGATGGACAGAAAGGTTGTCCTTAGGCGACCCAGATCCTGCTCAGAAGGGCCATATTTCATATCAGCCTTCGAGATACAACGGCCGAGGAAAGTCACAGAGAGGCCTTGGCACGGCTGCCAATCGTGGCCGTCCTTGAGCTGGAAGGCCATGGCGCTCGAGACGGCCATGGATCTGGAGGAGGTATATTTGTCCTGAGGGTTCTTGTGATCGACACGAGGGTCGTACCAGATGAATGTCTGTAGGTGATCAGAACCTTAAGCTTCCTTGCTGTAGGCTCATGATGGCCACGGCGGACATATGCCGTCCGCTTATCCCTGTTCCTGGCCTAAATTTGTCCCAGTCTTCGATCATATGCCAGTAAGACGACCTTGCGAGCGTGAAGGGGTTCGGAAATATGGGATTGATAGGGAATCATAGCTTGAGTGCTGAGGAAACCCGTGGCGCCCAGATAGGTCTCTCCGAGGGCTGTGGAGCGGAGTTCGGAATGACCAATTTCCAGAAGCGGAGGTCTCTGTATGCTCCTTGATGGTTGTCTGTCCAGAATGTGCTTTCATCAATATAAAAGCCGAGAAGTTCCCCAGAGGGGGAGCCGACATGGGTTTTCATAGGCGGCAAAGAGATGCTACACTGATCAAACAGGTCCGAAAGCCATGTTCAAATGAATGAAAAGGCTCGGATCATATCACGATAAGCATGAAGGAGCCGTTCATTGAAGCGTTGAGCGTGCATGCGTGCGCCGGCGAGTTGCGAAAGCCGACCAAGGCGACCCGGGACTGCCCAAGGCCACCATGATGAGCCATCGTGGATGAAGCCATCTGAATAATCAGGATGGCTGGACACGGAAGGGATGGAAAGAAGAGAATTGTGGCATCAATGACCGTAATATATTTCTTGCCTCGAAACGATACAATGATGCCACTCTGCAACGGCAAAAGGGGTAGGTAGTCATGTTATCAGGGAGACAGCCAGACGACATGTTCAGTAGGCAAATTTCAGCAATCACACGACGCTTTTTTTGAGCGTGAAATTTCCTCCAGAAGAGAGACAAAACAAAAAGGGACAGAAAAGGGGCACATGAGACGTCCACGAAACTGAAACAATTGCCTTCTGAAGACCATCATGGACCTGGCCAACAAACCTCTTGTCTCGGCGTGCCAATGGGTATCGAGGTCGATTGAGCTTGGCCTTCTGCCACCCATCCAGCAGGGAGACCTTGATCACCTGATTCTCTAGCATCTCCGGAGGACCCTTTTGATCCCACACTGAGGGCTCAATGTCACCTAGGTACGCAGTTTCGGCCAGACCTGTGCCTTGAATGGCGGCGACAGACTGCGTGAAGAAAGGAGGTCGGTGTCATTGGTTTCGTTCACGGTCAAAAAGAGGTATGGACTCATTTCCCTTGCCGACCTTCCGGAAGTGATACTGTAGGTTCGAATGAGACGGTGTGACCATCTGTCGTCAGGGGGGTTGAAGACATAGACAGCCACAGGCACCATTCCACCAAGAGCGGTGGTTATGGACAAAGCCTTGACAACACCAGAAGACGTTCCCATGAAGTAAGCGGCGTCTTCACACTCGTGAAGGGATCCCAGGCGCACACTCTTGGGCACCTTGACAAGGGCATCTGTGGCGCTGGGGAAAAGAACAAGGTAAGTAGTATCAGAGTAAACAAGACCGTTCAACGTCAAAGGTCAAGTGGCCATGAGCACAAAAGGAATGACGACCCCTTGGAAGGTCAACAGACCGAGCAGCCAATCTGGACGTCGCTCCCAGTTGCATATCGTAGGCAGCGGTTGCCGTCGTCTTCCTCACAACAGGCTGTAAGGTCTTCTTCCTCACGTGGAAGGAAACTTGAAACTTGCCAGCATCAGGGCAGGTGGATGGAGTCATCTTCATGGTGGATGTGGGCTGTTCTGGCATGAAGCCATCCATCGCCGAGGGGAGCCACCGTGATGCCCCTTACCCTCGGAATCAGACTTGCCGTTGTAGACCCTACGATCGCGACCATCACGATCATCACCAGGAACGGTCGCGGTCTCGCCCGGTCGTCGCGGAGGAGGAATATCGTAAACATTTGGCAGTCGCTACGGCCAAAGGTGCAAAGGTGCAAAGGTGCAAAGGTGCAAAGGTGCAAAGGTGCAAAGGTGCAAAGGTGCAAAGGTGCAAAGGTGCAAAGGTGCAAAGGTGCAAAGGTGCAAAGGTGCAGAGGTGCAGAGGTGCAGAGGTGCAAAGGTGCAGAGGTGCAAAGGTGCAGAGGTGCAAAGGTACAGAGGTACGAGGTACAGAGGTGCAGAGGTGTAAAGGTGCAGAGGTGCAGAGGTGTAAAGGTGCAGAGGTGCAGTAGAGGTACAGAAATATATCGAAGAAGTACATCGGAACTCATGTCGTTTTCAATCACGGTCAGCACGGTCTCGGCCACAGTTACGATCTCGAATATGAGGCTCGTATTTGTTGGGAGCAACAAAGCCAGAAGGGCATATCAACTTAGCTGGTGTGACAGGCGATAGCCTCTCCATCGCTCTCGTCCCGACGTCGTGGGAATCATCATCAGTCTTGCCAACAGGGCGTTGACGGTCGATTATGAGGGTCTCGAGGGGCGTTTGTCGCGCAATTGAAAGCGCATATCACAGGACTCGTGCGTCGTTCATCGTGGCGGTTGCCACTGATCAAAGGTTCCCTGCTACCATTGTTAATGAGACCTCTGTCAAAACCCTCGAGGTTCGGGCTCAAGGCGCCGCCGCCTCGATCGGCTGAGTTGTTGGATCTGACATCTGGAGTGTCCGATCATGGGCGACCGGCACTGGGTGAGATATGACATGAGACTTGAAGCTGTAAGACCTCGCACGGTTAGCGGCCACTCTCAGAGCTGGCTGTCGGCTTTCCATTTGCTGCAATGAATCTATCGCGGCTTCAGCATCGTGCGCCCGTCTCTCAGTCGAGGTAATGCTCTTTGCATTGTTTGCTTGGAGGGGAGTGACAACTGAACAAGCCCTGGTCCAAAATCCTTCTCATCCATCCACCCAACCAGTCTCACTAGTCGTTGGCGTCCATGACACCATCAGGCATGGTTTCGTCCCCGTCCCAGTCCTCAGCTAGCCAACGCTCGCGCATCCATGTCGGGTACACGAGAAGCCACGTGTTCTGGTCGCGCCGGATCAGGCCAGTGGTCAGGAGACTCGTGATCTTGTTCTTGAGGGCGCGCAATATGCGGTGACGTGTCACAAGGATGAAGTTTGGGTCATCAAACTCGCAGTTGATATCACGGAGGAGAGGTGTGACCTGTAGTATTTGTAGGTTGTGCCTGTTAGACCCAGAGAGACATTAAAGGGTAGTATGTGTAAAAGAAAAGTGAGTGCGAAGGGAGGGAGACAGGAGAGCAGAGGAGAGGAGACAAGAAGATTCCCAACTGACTGCTTCCTTTCCTCTCTCGACCTTTGCCCGTCTTCCGTATCTGCACTTACATCCACGGTCTCACACTCTGACATCTGCAGTCTGTTTCTCACGATATGCCGAACGAAGGCCTTGCGCGCACCAGGACACCACGGAATGTGTAGCTTGCTCCCTCCCGGGCCGAGATACATCTGGAGTGGCCGTCCCTCGATACGCTATTATCAGTAGCGAGATGACATGTCAGCTCAGCTCGTCTCGGAGTTCGGCTCATGCGATGACTCTCAGTAATCATATATGTGTGTGTATATGCGTTGTGACATATCAAAAACTGTGCGACCCCGATGAAATAATCATATATATGAATCGAAGAAGGACAAGAGGGGGACCTGGTGATGAATTATGATGATGATGAAGATGATGGAGAAGGACAGGACACAAAGCAAACGAACAAGCGACTCACATTCACAGAGTTGGTGCCAAAACACATGACGTTCTCGAGTATATCAACACTATGAGCAGGTGGATCAAACGTCCCAACTTGATAATCGGGGATGTCAGGCGGGAAATACGGAGATTGGAGGCTCAAGAATGATCCAGGAGAGGATGGATGGAAATTGATCCATCTGATTATCATCGGCATCATCATGAAGGTCAAGCAGAAGAATGGATTATGACAGACCAACAAGAACAAACGAGACTGACTGTGACTTACTGACAGACTGACAAACGGAACAGCCGTCGATCAATCACTTGGCGGGCCGGATGAATGGATAGATAGATAGAGTCTTCACATAATGAGTGAAGTCTCAAAGGCAGTCTGGGGGAGAATGCCTGACGTGCCTGACGTGCCTGACGCTGGGAGCAGGCCTCCTTCTGTCGCCGTGCGTGCATGAACCGGTTCGACTAGATATACATCTTATGAGTATACGGTATACCTACTATGAACTATGCTATGCTACCTTATGTCGTATTGTAACATGTACTGTGCTGTACTCAGTAAGTATTGATGGAGAAATATGCATATATCCGTGAACCGTCCGTTTATCCCGAGGCGGTCAGGGAATAGCAGGACTTGACTGATCATTGTCACCATCACCACTTCAACCATTACACATCTGGATTCTCTTGTTTTTACTTACTCAGTATTCCATCCACAATCACTTGCAAGCCAAAACAAGTCTCTCTTCATGGTGCCGATTGCCCGTCATGCACATGTGCAATGCCATATGATTGATTTACCATGTCATTAACTTGTATTCGACCATCCATTCCAGTATGCAACAAGACTACACACCTACACACACACAACATACAATGTCGTCGATGCTCAACTCCCCGTCCTCACCCGATTTGTATCGAGCTTCCGCCCGTGTTGGTGCTAGTCGTGTTGATGAATACCGCCGCCATGAGGGCAGCATGGACAAGGCGGCCGCCTACAATGACCTGACAGACTCCCAGAAGGACGACTGCATTGCCTGGGTCATCAGAAACAAATACGCCCTGTCAGTTAGCCTCCCAGATATGGACCTGAAGGCCTGGAATCCAAACACGGCCCCAAACATTGACCGAGAGGAGAAAGAGGGTGACAACGACGACAACAATGACGATGCCGATCCGAGCTCCCGGGCTGCTGCTGGTGGTAGTTCCGAGATCCCTAACTGGAGACGCACTGTCGACTTCCTCGACTGGCTGTCTGGCTCTATCCGACGAGCTATCGATCACGACGAAAGGAAGCAAAAGCACGACAGAAACAGACAGGTGTGGCCGCCCGTGACGGTGGAGGATGACGACGATGACCAAGATGAAGGTAGGGAGGGGGAGAGGGATGCACTCAATACTGGACACCAGAAAGAGACAGCCAAAGTCAAAGGCAAAGGCAAGGTCCTGGGCAACTGGGATGGCAAGAAGAGGCGCGACGAACACGATGCCGAGGATGATACATTTGTCATGGACAAGGGAATGGAAACGGAAATGGGCATGAGGGGCATGACTATGGGAAACTACGGAATGTTCTCACACAAGCACAGTGGCAAAGCCTTTCCAGCTATCAACCCTACGACAGCGACAGCGACAGCGACGACGGCCATGACGCCCCCTCCTACTTCGAGCCCAAACCCTCTGATGCCGCCACCACCACCATCACTACTGGACACGCACCCAGCACAGGCGGATCGATCTGTACCGGCGATCAAGACAGCCATCAACAAGACGAACAAGAACAAGAACAAGAACAAGAAAAAGAACATGAACGAGAACGAGAACGAGAACGAGTACGAGAACAAGCCAGTCGCCTCAACGTCAGCCTCTCAGCCTCTCACAGGATTTTCCTCGCTCCCCTTCTCCTCGCCCTGGCCGTCCACCCCGACCCGAAGCTCTGGAAAACCACAAGGTGGCTACCCGAACAACAGAAAACTTCCCAAGCCGTGGCTTCCTTCAGAAGACCCGGCCGATACTGCTGGTGCTGGTGCTGGTGCTGGTGCTGATGTGGCAGTGACGCCGGCGCTGCTGAGACTGAAGGAACAGATGGGCTTCAGGGGCTTCGGATTGCAGGGCAAGGAGAGCGACAGGGACTATGGCAGTACAGGCAGCCCAGTAGACAAGGAACAGAACAAGAGGAAGAAGAGGAAAGACAAGGAGCAGCAGGGAGAATGACTTTGTTGGCCAAGGTAGAAAAAGTCCATCACCATTGTCAAGCAAACCCAGTGAACCTCCAACATGTAAACTGTAATCACGCATGTGTAATGGATCCTATCTATCACTCCACCGAACTAACCCCACGGCCCATCAGTCACAGTCTGTGAGTATGCCCATGCCCAGTTCCTACACGTACGCGCACAATGGACCATATCCCTCGATATCACCACCAACACCATCACCAGCCTCGAACCACATCCGAATCGTCCATGTTCGGGCGGTTCGAGGGAATTTCGAACCTGCCCTTCCACCCTCCTGCCCTTGATAAGAGCCAACAAAGTCATAGTCATCGTCACCATCGTAATATCTCTCTCGCTCTTCTTCCTCATCATCTTCGTACACCGCTAGCCTCCTCTCCCAGCCGAGCCGCGGCATAATAACATCGTCGTACACCTGCCTCAGGCCATCGTCCAAAAGGGTGCCAATAGTTGACTTCAGCAACTGGTCAACCTCTCCCACAACTCCTTCCAAGCCCGGACTGTTGTTGTCGGTTATGTGTATGATGGCGGCTGCTGGCGCCGAGGCAGCGTCGAGGATAGCCTGGCGGATAGCCTTGGAATAGATAACTGGCGATATGGCGTCGATATCCAGGCGCTCTAGGTCAGCCGGGGAGTCAATGTCGATGGTCCAGACCTGACCGTGGCGTAGAGGTGGTGATGATGGGGATGATGACGACGATGATGATGATGTTTCTGCCCGCCAGTCACAATCCTGCGTCTGCTTGTTCTTCTGCTTGTTCTTCTGCTGTCCAGCAGCAACCACTTCTGCGTGGATACGGATCTCGGCGGCCACGTCGATCCTGAGATACTCGTAGAGTGTCGGATCGCCGCCGCCGTGACGCGTGCTGGTATGTCGATGGAGAGGATCATCAGTCCGGCCCGCCATTGTTGTCGTCTTGATTGGCTTCTGGATCACGCCCTGCTGAACAAGGCCCTCGAATCCCTTGTTGAGGGTGCAAAAGTCCACCACGGTGGCAGTCTGGCCCTGGGAGGGCATGGGGTGCGGCATTCGTGCCTGACCTGGGTTCGGAGGAGGAGCGGCCGCGGCCATGGACATGATTGTAACTGTGGACATGGCGGTGGTAGTAGTGGTGAGAAATAGTATCTGTTGGGGATGATCTTGCTGTTTCTGTGTGTACGGGCCAAGGCCAAAGCACCACGCCAGGAAAATCGAGAATATCAGTACCGCTAGCGACGCTCCAAGGATAATGATGCTCTTGTTGACTTTCTGCAAGGATTGTTGGAACCTGTTGCCCTCCGTCTCGGCCCCTTCTGCTTGCCTGTCGTTTAAATCCTCGAGTATCTCGATCCTGCGTAGGAGTTCATCCATCTCCAGCCTTTGGGCTTGCGTCTGTTTGGTGGCGAGGGGATACACGTTAGCAAACACCATCACTCCAGATCCTACTGTCAGGAACCAGACCAAGTACAAGAAATATTTCATACTTACCATAGGCATATTGGCAGACCTGCGGGATTGCGTTTTTGACAGTAGCAGGTTGTTACTACAAATTGTACTTGGACACCGTGACTGTGGGTGCGGCTGTTAAAGGTCCCCTGAAAGCGCCTGGGGCAGGGCTCTAGAAGTCCTCTTACACCAGCTCTTTTCCAAACGCAAAACCTCTTAAACCTTCGCTTTATTATATACATCTTAATCTTATTAATTTAGCTAGAAAGAAATCGGCTGTAAAGATTAAACAATACCTTAATATAAAGGCCGATTTAGATAATAATTTAATAGAAACAGATATATTAAAAGGAGATAATAGCAATATTAACAAGTAAGTATAAGGTTAAAAATTACATTTATTTAATTTAATTATATATTAATAACCTACTAACTATACTAGAATAGTAGTGTTATAAGCTATAACAAAACACTTACTAGTAATATAAGAGTTATATTATAATTATAATATATTTATAAGTTTATATTAAAAATATAGAAATATAGTATATATTTATCTTTTAAAAATATAAAGATATAAAATAAACTTTAAGCTTTTATAATATAATATATAATTAACTCTTATACTTTAAGGTTTATAGTACTATTATATATTTACTTTTAAATTATTTATATTAAGATTAATCTTTATATCTCTGTATTTATATTATATACTGCTTAAGACCTTATATAAATAGTAGTAAAAAGTAAGACCTTTATTTAAACCGCTATTAATAAGATAGTACTGCCTTTTTTAGCCTACTTTATATATAGCCTACCTTTTTTAAATAAGCCTACCTTTTTTAAATAAGCCTACCTTTTTTTAAATAATTACTATTAATAACCTAATATAGTTACTAGTTAATTTCTTAATAACTATCTATTTATACTATAATCTTTATATATATAAGGTCTTTTAACTTAATACTTTTATTAGAATTAATTTCTAAGCCTTTAACCCTTTATTAAGAATTCTAAATAGCCTCGATTAAAGCAAACTTTAAATTTAAGCTTATTTATACCTTCTTTCTTTTTATAGGCCGTATAGCTTTAATTCGTACCTTTAACCTTTTAATCTCTTTAAAGGCTTCTGCTAACTAGATATCCTTCTTATTATAAGCCTTTTAAACCTTCTTAAATAACAGCTGTTATATAAATCTATTTATTATATAGCTATATTGCTCGAGTTAAGCCTATAAGTCGATAGCCTTTTCTTAAAGTAATCTACGTATATAAGTCTAAGCCGGGATATCTCTTTATAAGTGTTATAGGCTAAACTTAGCTTTAATTTCTATATTAATTTATATCTGTCTTATTAAGAATTCGATTTTCGAAAAGAGGGCTTATTGAAGGCTTAGCTATTAGTACTAGCTATAGCCCGGCTACTTTATAGCTAGTCTTAATATTTAAAGCTATTAGCCTTTCTTAACGGGTCTTTTCGTAGTAAAGCAGGAAACTTCTCTTACTTATAACTAAGGAATTGTTTTAATAGCCTTAGCTTAAAAGGTTCTTCCGGTAAGCCTATTTAAAAGATAAGAAGACCGCGAGATTAAAAGGTTAAAAGAAGTAAGACGTATAGAAAGGGAGGAAAAGAAAGTGTATATTATTTCGAATGTATAGCTATATAAATTCTGGTATTATATAGCTTCTATAGCTGTTTAAAACGAGTAAACAGGCATTTTATAGGTTTAAGAGTTTAGTATATAAGATATAGATTCTCTTAAGCTGCTCGATAGCTATAGAGTCTATTATCTACCCTTTTTCTATCGCTATAACCTGCTAAGCTTTAAATTCCTTTATTACTTTCATCTCTTTAAGAAACTATTAACTAAACTAACTTTCCTTTAAAAATTATAAAGAGAGGAAAGGCTACGCTTATAGTAGAGAATCTTTAAATTTACGTATTTAATTTAAGCTATTTCTGTTAAATCGAACGGCTTTTAAAACTACTTAAGATAAGACTATTTAAACCTTAACTCTTTATAATACTTACCTTATTTATATTATAACGATGTTTAATTCTAATAGCGTTTAATTTAAAGAAGGCTAACAAGTTAAAATAAGTCTTAATTATACCTGTTATAGCTTTATTAGCCTTTAAAGCCTTTAGCCTTTAGCGTTTCTAAGTTTAAATCTTAAAGTTTCTTTTAAGAAATCTTAAGATCTATCGGTTTCTTAGTAGCTAAGGGTTCTTTTAAAGGTTTAGTAGTTGCTAAGCTAATCCTTTTAACTAAGCGTAGATTAAAGAAAGGCTTAAGTTAGCTTTAATAAAGACTTATAAAGTTAAATAATACTTTTATATAAAAGTAAGCTTCTAGTAGTTCTCGAAGACTATCCGATATAGTTATAAGCCTTTAAGTTTATAACAGAAAGTACTATGTAAAATACTAAAGTCTTATATAGCTTAATATAATAAAGGCCTTATTTTTAACTGCAATAAGGGCGTTTTAAGCTTATTTTAATATATAATTCTATTATAGTCTAATTAATATAAAGTTATAAAATTTAAAATAATTTAATTTAAATTAAAAAAAGATAAGATATAAGAAGGTAAAAGAAGTTAGTTAATATTTAGATATAAAGCTTACTCGAATTTAAGTAGGCTATATAAAGGTAAGCCGGAAAAGAAGGGTACTAACTTTAAGCTAAAAACCTACTTATAGTACCTTACCTTTTAATATAATAACTAAATTTATTATCTTATATTAAATAGTAGCTATTATTAAGTACTATTACTATAATAAATGTAAGATTATAAGCTTTAGTATTTCCTTTTTACTAATATCTATTTTAATAGTTCTGCTCTTTAATACTACAAGTAAAGATCTTTTTATACTTTATTAGAATTATAAAGTATAAGATATAACATTTATAGAAACCGCTTATAATGTTAATATTCTTTATACTATACTAATTCTTAAGGTTAATAGCTTTAAATTCTTAAAGAAAGTAAAGTAGTTAAACTATAGCTTAATAATAACTTATAGTCTTATTAACCTTTAAAGTATTAAGGCTTTAGCTTATTTAAATTAAAATGTTTAATTACTTATTATTAAACTTAAAGATCTATCGTTTTATAATAATATAATGTAAATAAATAAAGAAGTAGTTTAATAATATAAGTAAAAACTATTAAGTATTATAACTATTTATTTTTTAAAGAATTATAATTATATAAAATATATAGTTAAATAACTATTTTATTTTAATTAAATCTTTAAAGTATATATTTTAATTTTATATTTAAAGCTAAACTTAAATAAATATAAGCTATAGCTATTTCTTTAAAGTAACTATTTAGCTTCTATTAAGTATTAAACGCTATAGAGATCTTTAATAACCTAGTTTTTTTTATAGCTAGAAATAATGCTTTTAATAGCTTAATAATAGAATTATATTAAAAATATTATTAAATAGATAAGTATACGTTTTAAGTAATAAACTTATAAAATAATTATACGCCTTTATAGATTAAAGTATAACCTTCTTAACAGAAGGTATATATAACTTCTGCTGTATATATATATCTAGGTTGGAGCCTTCGAATTTATTGGAGAAGACGCTCTTCCGGTGTGGCTGCAAGTTTGTGGCTGTGCGTTTGTGCGTCTGTGTCTGTCTTGTCTGTTTGTTTGTTTGTTTGCTTGTTCGTAATTAAGTTTTCGAAATGAAGATACAGACATGTCAATTTGCAACTAGATGAAGAAGCAACCGATGTACTTTTCTTTTCTCCTCCCCCCCCCAAAGACTACGCAATAAGGTGCAGAAGAAACCCCTGAGGAGCAACGGAAACAGTCCTTTGCAATGTGCCCCAACGATACTCACAAGGTAAGTCTTGCTGGTTTTCAATCGTCGGTTTTGAATCACCCGGAAAATTACCTGCCCCCCTCTCTCCCCCCTTCACAAAGGGTCAATATCTAACCTCATTTCTTCTTCTTCTTCTTCCTCAGAGGCTCTGTGGTGTGTCCCCATTCTGGAACGCTAAGATGGCCACACATGATGAGTTCCCGCTGTGTTATACCACGCTGGCCAAGCTGATGTGCGGTCTCTGCCAACGGAACTTGACCCATGGCGACGAGGTTGTCAACGGAATGCGTACGGCGGACCTCGCTAGCCTCGTGGGACCAATCCACGTCGAGGCTCAGCGCCGACACCCGGAGCAGTATGCCCTCGTGGTCCGGCCCAGCATTGTGTCACTGGTAGCGCGCCTGACTGAGTCGGCTGCTGCCCTGCGGCTTATCGACGTGGCGCTGCCGCGTGATGATGGTGATGGTAATGTTCGGGTTCCTCCCAACATGCGCTGGCGTCTAGCCATCACGTCCACCGAGTCGGGCATCTGGTGGCTCAAGGCCATGGCCATGCACCCGATCGACCGGCCCATGACTGGTCACTCCCTACACGCCATTTTCAGCCTCAGCCTTGAGTCACTCGAGGGCAGCCTCGACATGTCCTGGACCGAGGCGAGGCTACTAGCACGCAGTGGCAGCAGCGAGGAGAGAGAGGCAGGCGAGGGATTGCCAGGGTTAATTCCGCAGGAACTCATTTGGAAAGGACGAGAGGAAGGAGGAGTCCAGGCGCCGGAGGACGATGATGATGATGATGATGAGGCGGAGGAGGAGGAGGAGGAGGCCCAGCAATCGCGTAGCAGGCTCATGGACCGCCTGGAGGGAATCCAACGACGAGTCATCAGCCAGCTAGAGCGCGTCGCACTCATAGACTCCAGGTTGAGGCAGGTCACGCTTGCGCCCTACGACGACATGGATGTCAATCCACCACAGGCACGGCCACAGGCACAGGGGGAAAGTGGAAGACGACGAGGACAGCAACAACGGCAGGCACACGACGAAGATGAAGACAACCACAATCACAACCACAACAGAGTTGAGGTCGTTATCGACACGCTGCTCGATGCGCTTTCCGCTACAGTCGAGAATGCGGAGATGTGGACGAGGGAATGGCTGGAGGTGATGCGACAGGGGACGTAGAAGTCAGTATGTGTACTTATGTGTGTGTGTGTGTGTGTGTATGAGTGTGTCACAGGTAAGAAAAGAAACGAATGACGCGGACTTTCCTGGATGCTGATCAAGATGGCAGAAACATTGCATGAATCAATCCGTCTATGTCGCCAAAGAACTAACTAATCGTCCATGCCCTTGCCTTTCACTTTCTCTTTGCCTTTGCCCTCCCAACCTCCTCAGCAAACATTAGCGTCTGGATGCTCTCCTGAACCTCACCGTCCTCGGGACTGATAGTACAAAGAAAAGCAACTCGACGACGACGACAACGACGACGCCCTTGGACCACCACCTTCTTCATCTCCCCCGGCTTACCGTCATCGTCTTCATTATCATCCTCATCGGTAAAGTCACCATCAAGCACGAACCTTAACGCTCTCGGCAGCAACCCGTCGCGCCACGGCACGTGCTTATTCCCTCGCCTCATGGCCGTTAGTACTGACCGCAACGCTGTCAGCTCCTGGTTCAAAAAGACCGCCTCCTCCCGTCTGTGTCTGTCCTTGTCCTTTCCCCTGTCCCCAGAAACACCCTCTCCTCCCCCAGAGTGACTGTCACGCTCATTGCCGGCTAGGTCCACTAGAAACAGGGCGAAGCCTCCTTGGCGCAAGACAACGAGGCTGTGGCTCCGAGAGGAGGCTTCATTCGCACCCGTGGCTCTCGTCGTGCGGGCCCGTTCGGCGGCGGCAAGCGCGGCCACAACCCCGGCGGCAGTAGTTGCTGTGTGGCGGGATGCTGTGTTGCGTATTGCCTCCCCGGCCCCATGCCAGTTTTCGGCGCTGGGACTTGGACTGGATCCGGGTCTGAATGTTGGTCTGTGTGGTGGTTGGGATGGTTTTTTCGAGGCCGTCTTTTCCTTGACATTGTATCTGTCCCTGTCCTCCCGCTCTTCCAGGGTTTTGCATGCATTAATTCTGTTGTCTTCGCCTCTCCCTTCAACTTCGTCATGATCCCGGCCCGCCCAACCGTCAAGGAGGTCTATGACAGAGCCGAGGTAGAGCTCGACAGCGGATATCTCGATCCTACATTGGCCCTCACATTCACATTTATCGTCCGTATCGTGACGGCGCTTCTTCTGATGCTGCTTCCCATGACGTCCAGCGACAAGATGCATCGCCACCGCGTCCCATGTGCTTCGCATAGTAACCGACTTGCCACTCCCGCTCGCCCCGTACAGGCAGAGCATGGAAGAAGCAGAATCAACCGCAGGAACTTCGTCCTTATCCCTGATGATCATCATACTGTTGTTGTTGTCGTCATTGTCGTCCTCACCTGCCATTAGGTCCAGGTCAGTCGTCAGCCCAACGACATGGAGGATCCACTCATGGATTGGCACCATGTCTGCTTCTTTGTTGGTAGGTTGGAACACCCGGTCAAACCGGAACACGCGAGGTACTGTGTCCTTGCTTTGATGGATGTGCAACATTGGCTCATTTTGGTGCTGGTTCTGTATGCCCTCTTCCTCTCCTCTTCCTCTTCTACTGACAATTCTGATCTTTGCTAGTTCCGACGTAGGGCTCAGGGCCGGTCGTATGCAGACCGCGACCGAGAATCTATTGCCGCGGCGAAAAGGCACGGGGTGGACAGATCGGTTAAGTCCTAGGATGGGCATGCTAGACTGGTGGTGATGATGAGGATGGCGATGGTGCTCCTCTTGAGGCCGTTGCGAGAGGACTTGTAGGGGCTTTCGTCCTCCATGATCCTGTTGACTTTGTCGACCTCCCTGTGGCGGTGGAACCGGTGTGAAGCCCGGATCCAGGCTTTGGCGGAACTGAAGGATAGGCAGTGCATCAGGGGGGTGTGCTTCTCGCGCCGGGACAAAGCGTAAAAAGGTGAAGGGCTGCTGCTGCTGCTGTGCACCACTCCCTGTCGGTGTTTCAGTGCTGTGGGCCATGAAGGGTAATTTCTGTATGTGTGTGCTCTTCCCAATTCGAAAACCTTCAGCCAGATAGATGCAAACTACATGCATATATCACCCTCAGGCGAGAACGAATGTTGACTGACGGATTTCGAGGCGAAAAGAGACCAGGAGATGATAGAAGAAAGACAAACAGTCACAGACAAACCAACACAGACATGAACAGGCCCGAATTGTCTTTGTCATTCTGCAGACTCCTCGCCCCCATGTACGTATACGCATACCCGTGAGGTGATAGATTGGAAGACTTCTCCAGGGGGGCCGGCCATGCCGTCTAGAGACAGGCCAGCCTTTCGAAATGTTGACTTGGCTTTGACACTTCGTCTCCGTCTGGAACGGTGGGAACGTCTCGCGGTGGAAAGAAGGGATACCACAACTAGAGAGAAAGAGACAAAGAAGAGACAGAAAGAGATTGTCTCATACCTTGTAGGGTTTCCGATCTTTTTTTTGTTCTTCCCGTCAAACATTCTGATCAAACAGTGAGACCAATTCGCCGGTATCGCATGCATAGTCAGCTCGCCCCTCTTTATGGTAACCTTTTATTCTTTAATCAATCGTCGATCAGCTCACCTCCTTCCATTCTCACGAACTCCAGCTCAGCTAAAGCTCAGCTCACTTTGGGTCACTCATTGTCTTGTTTGTGTTTGTGTTGTCCTGTGTTGTATCCTTCGTCTAAGCCTCATTCTCTCTCCACAATACCTCACATCAATTTGCTTTCTTTCCATTTCCCCCAGCTCAGAAACCTTTCTGGTGTGATATCAGATGGCATCATCTATGGCCGGTTCCAGGGACGATAATATCCACAATCAGCCGGGAATCAAGCTGCCTCCTTCATCTCAGAGAATTGTCGAAGCCCGGCAAGTCACCAACCAGAACAACCAACGCGGCCAAACCAACAACAGTTCCCGAAAGAATGTCAGGGAGACGTCAGAATCAACAAGGTCACCCTGGGCATGGACAAGGACCCCTCAGCCTGACCCCGAGACCGAGTCTGAATCTCAATTTCAACCGGGGGGACTCTTCTTTGGTTTGAGGCATGGTCACCGTAGTCGTGGTCAAGGCCAACAAGTCCAAAGGCGACAGTCTACCAGCGCTGCTGCTACGGGGTCGTCTCCTGGGCCGTCGTCAGATGGTAATGGTGGTGGTGCCTTGAATTCTTACTCGCCATATCCGAACCTTGGCTCTCCTCTCAGTCGCCTCCACCGTGTCCGCCGCTACAGTCTAGACTCCTGGCAGAACCCAGGAGGCGCTGGTGGTGGTGACAGTGCCCATAGCAGCACGCGCAGCACCAGCCAGCCCCGACTCCAGGAGCAACTACTACTCAATCGCCCCCGGGATTACCAGGTCGTCACCGCCACAGCGGGGGAGAAATGGGCTCAGGTATATCACCACCTTGGTAGCTGGATAGCCGGGGCTTTCGTTGGGTGGTTCGCGTCTGGCAGAAGAGGAAGAGGAGGAAGACGGCGACGTCCCTGCCGCTGCGGCTGCTGTTGCTGGCGTCTGATATGCCTTCTCCTGCTAGCGCTGTCCGGTCTCGTCGTTGCTTTCCTCGCCCTTGGTCTCATATCTGTGGGCGATGTATTGTGGTTCCTTGTTCGAATGGCAGCGCGCCTGCTCTCGGCCCTCTTCACAGTGCTGGCCTCGATGGCTGCACCTACCACGGCCGTACAGGCCCCTCCTGGAGGTGCTATCACTTCTTCTTCGTCTTCTTCATCCTTACCGACGTCATCAAGTTCAGCCTCCTCCTCCTCGCAGCCGCCAGCCTTTGTGACCTGCAAGAACTGGCCTACTGCCCACAGGCCTCTGCGTCTTGCGCCCATGTTTGGCAATGGCCCACCAAATGATGGCCACGATGCCGCTGATGCACATCTTCTCAATTCGCAGTGGGTTCTGGATCAGAGTCAGCTCCAGACCCAGATCCAGACCCATGGTCAAAGTCAAAAGAGAGAGGACAGCGGTGCAATCAAGCCCAAGTACGACCTGCCGCCACTCCTCATCACCATTCAATGGGCGGGAACAGATTATGCCACCAGCCGCCGGGGCAGTACCCATGATAAAGATGTAGTCACCAGGAACAACGACAGGGTGAGACGCCTAGTGCGGAGCCTCAAGGCAAATACCGACAAGCTCCACAACAGCGTCTCGCATGCCCTAGACGAGCTGGTCCGCGAGCTAGACGGCACCCAGGACAGGCTCGTCAGCTACGGAAACAAGCAGCACCAGGCTCTAACAGAGCTGGAAGCTGGTCCTCCGCTCTTCGGCGATTCCGACGACAGGTGCCCGGTCACGTCTTCACTGGGAACCATACTCTCTACGTTGCACAGCACCGTCGACAACACCGCTGATTCCCTATACTCGTCGGCGACGGCAAGCAAGGGTCCAGTGCACCAAGCTATGGCAAGCATCCAGGACCTTCGCACGACAGTCACGGGCACAGGTACAGAAGATGCATCATCGTCCTCGTCCTCGTCATCGTCGTCGCGCCGCAGGATCCTTCTCGAGGGTGCGGCTGAGGCGGGTCGTATCGTCCAGGAGCACCGCCGCATCTTGCGCAAGGCCGTAGCAAGCCTGAGGGCCGCCGGCGAGGACATGGGCCAGATCGAGTTGGAGCTGGGGCAGGCCTGTGATGAGGAGGGGGCGGCGAGGGACAAGGTGGTGGTCCTAGAGCACAAGAGGCAGGCATGGCCTTGGCAGGATGCCTACTGGGACGGCGAGAATGAGCAGCATATGGTGCACGAGCTGAGGACGGCCGTGGCACATCTCAGGGAGCGGCTCCTGGGACAAGATGGCCACCTCCGCAGCGCTTACGACCTGAGCCGGATGATCCGCGACATCCCAGACGCGGTGGTCAGCGAGTCTAAGGTCGTCGAAGAGAAGCACACAGTCCTGAAACGATAGACGGGCAGTCAGGTGGTACGCTGCTCATGCAGAGAATCTTAACATGCCGGTCTCCATCCCAACGGGAGAAAAGTGGTCAAGCAATTTGTGCACATTTCTTACCTGATTACTGGCTGGATAGTGTGGAACTGCCCATTCCATTTTAGAAAATAATCCTGAAGCAAGTCCTCTTTTGACATCCGGTTTGCGCTAAAGCAAATTTTGTTTCTCGATAGGCTGGAATTACTATACCTTCCGTTAGGAAGGTTGATGTTTGTTTTACAAGGCGGGCGAGCACATAGAAAATTGTTGCCCTTGAGATTTATACTACCTGTTTTTGATTCTGATTAGCTCTGAATTATAATCATGCTGATTCGCTACAGTACCCGTCTAAAGGATCTGATTAGCCGTAAAAGCAGTGATTTTAGCCGTCGAACGGCTAAGAGAACTAGAGATTATAAGACCCTTTAATACCTGCCGGAAGGCTTACGGTTACTTTAAGGCCTACGATAAGACCGATTACGATAAGGCCTACGATAAGGCTTTTTATTATAGACCTTAGGTTCGAACTAAGATACATGTTCGAGTTTTAATCCGATTAAAACGTACTTACCTAAATCTAAATCTAGAGAAAAAGGGCTATTAGACAGTATATTTAATTAAATTATAGCCTTTTAGGTAGGCTTACTATTAAAGCTAATAGTTCTAATTCCTTAGGTTTCTTAGGTTTCTTAGGTTCTTAACCCGAACCCTAGCCTTTCCCTTTCTTTTTCTTTACCGAAGGCTTATATAAGCCTTTAAATTCGAATTAAGTTAATAAGTAAGTAAGTTAATAAGTAAGTAAGTAAGTAAGTAAGTAAGTAAGTAAGTAAGTAGGTCAGTTTGCTAGTAAATTAACTAGTAAGTAAATTAGCTATTAAGTAAGTAAATATATAAGTAAGTAGATAAGTAAGTAAGTAAGCTATTTAGTAAGTTAGCTATTAAGTAAGTAAGTAAGTAGGTAAGTAAGTAAGTAAGTAAGTAAGTAAGTAAGTAAGTAAGTAAGTAAGTAAGTAAGTAAGTAAGTAAGTAAGTAAGTAAGTAAGTAGGTAAGTAAATAAGTTAGCTACTTAATAACTAAGCTATTAAATATATAAATAAGTAAATAAGTAAGTAAAAAAGTAAGAAATTAAATAATTAGGTTAGTTAGTAAATTAGCTATTAAATTAACTAGTAAATAAGTAAATAGGTAAGTAAAAAAGAAAGTAAGTAGATAACTAAGTAAGTATATAAGTAAGTAGGTAAGCTAGTAAGTAAATTTACTATTAAATAAGTAAATAAGTAATTAAATAAGTAAGTAAGTAAGTTTACTAGTATATTAGCTAGTAAGTTAGCTAGTAAATTAGCTAGTAAAGTAGTTAATAAAGTAGCTAGTAATTTAGTTATTTAATTATTAAGTAAGTATATAAGTAAGTAAGTATATAAATAAATATTTTACTACTTAAAGCTATAGAAAAGACGATAAAATAATGTTTAAAAAGCGTTACTTTATTAAATTTAAAGTAACTTAAGCGGTGTATTTAGTTATTAAGTTTTTAATTCTTTTTAATAAAAGGCTTTCTTAATAGATAGTCTTATTATTATTTCTTAATTTAAAATTACATTATAATTAAAAAAGTAAATTTAATAGCTAGTATTATTAAACTATAACTATAATTATAAATATAACTATTATTATTATTATTATTACTATTATTATTATTATAATTATTATTATAATTATAAATATAACTGTTATTATTACTATTACTATTATTATTATTATAATTATTATTATAATTATTATTATAACTGTTATTATTATTATAACTATTATTATAATTGTTATTATAACTGTAACTGTAACTATTACTATAATTGTTATTATAACTGTAACTGTAACTGTAACTGTAACTGTAACTATAACTGTAACTGTAACTGTAACTGTAACTGTAACTGTAACTGTAACTGTAACTGTAACTGTAACTGTAACTGTAACTGTAACTGTAACTGTAACTGTAACTGTAACTGTAA
>JALQBC010000063.1:0-153720 GCA_023375675.1 Cytospora piceicola
ACTTACTTACTTACTTACTTACTTACTTACTTACTTACTTACTTACTTACTTACTTACTTACTTACTTACTTACTTACTTACTTACTTACTTAATTCGAATTTAAAGGCTTATATAAGCCTTCGGTAGAGAGGAAGGGAAGGAAGGGCTAAGGCTTAGGTTAAGAACCTTAAGAACCTATAGAATTAAAACTATTAGCTTTAATAGGAAGCTTACCTTAAGGGCTACGATTTAATTAAATATACCGTTTAATAGCCCCTTTTCTTAAGTTTTAGATTTAGGTACGTTCCTTTTAATCGGAATAAAACTCGAGCGTGCATCTTAGTTTAAACCTAAAGTCTTCGGTAAAAAGAAAGGGAGGGAAGGGCTAGGGTTCGGGTTAAGAACCTTAAGAACCTATAGAATTAAAACTGTTAGTTTTAATATTAAGCCTACCTTAAGGGCTACGATTTAATTAAATATACCATTTAATAGCCCTTTTTCTACAGATTCAGATTTAGGTAAGTACGTCTTAATCGGATTAAAACTCGAGCGTACATCTTAGTTCGAACCTAAGGTCTGCTGTAAAGGGCCTTATCGTAGGCCTTATCGTAATCGTCCTTATCGTAGGCCTTAAAGTGACCGTAAGCCTTCCGGCAGGCATTAAAGGCCTTATAATTGCTAGTGTATTTAGTCACGGAACGACTAGAATCACTGCTTTCAACAGCCAATCAGATCCTTTAGACAGGTGCTATAGCGAATCAGTATAATTGTAATTCAGAGCTAATCAGAATCAAAAACAGGTAGCATACATCTCAAGGGTAACAATTTTCTATTATACTCGCCCGCCTTGTAAAACAAACATTAACCTTCTTAACGGAAGGCATTAACCTTCCTAACGGAAGGCATTAAGGGGCCTAGCAGAACTCTAATAACGTAAGCACGTTTTTAATGCCGCACTACTAAACTATACCCCGCATCCTTTTCTAATTAATAAACCTAGGTAGCTAGAACTCGAAAATTTAACGCTATTAACACTTAACGATCTAATTCTTCACATCTAACTTTAACTCAATATATTTATAAATGCTTTCCAGGTCTATTTTCCCTGCGAAAACGGTTAACCAACAAAGATACCTCATGAATACAGTGTCTTCACTACAGGTAACTACGGCTCAGCCCGATTCGGATGTTCATATCCCGACAGGGGGAGTTGCCGGACGAAAACTACTCGCTATATGTACAAACATCGCCCCTAATGGGTCCCGCGACTTAACACCTTTCGAGGAAGCGATGCTCGATGAATCCTGCGCTGCCGGCGCAGGCGCAGGAGGTCGCGAGACCTTCACGCGGTCCAGATGTCTGTCATCCAAAGTTTAAGATTCTTACTCGAAGCAAGGCAGTATAAGATCGCGCTCATTCTCTTCCAAAAGATCAAGGGTGTGGTTACGCCTGACTTTTTGAAGGACGAAGCTGATATTTTACCGTTTGCTACCGCCTCATGTTTTCCAGACAAGATATGGAGGTGCTGGGAGTTGGACCCCTTCTCTAGCGTGTTGCTTGAGATTCTCCAGCTACTCGTTGAACATGGGGCCGACGTCAGGGCTATTGACGATCATGGGAATACTGCACTCTTCTACGCTTGCATGCTTGGACATCACCAGCTACTTCGCAAGCTTCTAGGACAAGGGGCTGATATCTCGACGACACACCAATTTTTCTCGTGGAGAGAGGTGACAGCGCTGAACCTAGTACAGGCCACACTCGAGGCTTTTCTATGGAAGGAATTTCAAACGCCTTTGAATCTAGACTATCCTTGGAAGTTGAGACCGGGAGATGGATGGAGATAGATTGCAAGCGATCTTTTGGATGCCGGACTACCGTGCCCACGAGACGATCCTCGGATGGTTAAGCATTTGCAGACGGCATGTTTCCAGGGGGACTTCTCATGGATTAAGAGGTTGATCGAATATGGAGTTCCAATCGACACCCCCACAGTTCAAGAATATAGCGGAGGGAGGTTCTACGCATGTGCACTTCATGCTGCGGCAGCCGGGGGCCAGGCAGATGTGGTCAAACTCCTTCTTGGTCGGGATGCCCGACCCCAAGACCTGGGCCTCTCGACTTGTGTTGAATCGGATCGCAGCGCCCCTCATTTACCGGGTGAAATATCGCCACGCAAGGCTCGGAAGCAGACGGCTTTGGCAGTCGCCATCGACGAGGCGCGTGCCTGCGCAAAGAACCCCCGTTCTCGTGTCGGGGGGCGGGGATGGTACATGCAACAGTCGGAGTTGAAGCAGCTGGTTGCTAATTACTGGGGGACGTGTCTCGTGCTCTTGAAAAATGAATCTAACCCAGGTGACCGTGCCCGTCTATTCGAGCTATCCATCGAATACGGCGAGGTCTCGCTGGTGAAGCGTCTGCTCCAGATGGGGTGTAGACTGGCCCATGTCCCCGATACCAAAAGCTTTGAGACAATTCAGCTTCTTGTCGACCACGGCTCTGAGTTCGACTCTGCTAAAGCACAGAAGTCTGCTGTCAAGGAAGGAAATTGCGAGCTGCTGAACCACCTCTTTCAGAGATGGGGCAATCGGGTGCCTCCCGGTGAAGTTGGACAGCTTGCTACGTCAGTGATCACTAGGGGTGATATGGACATGCTTGATTTCCTTATCTCGAATTGCCTTCAGGATATCAACGAGGAATTCCGCACCCGGCCCGACAAGGATGAGAATGTCGAGACACTTTTGCAAATCGCATGCAGGAGTAGGTCTAAGAAGACCATCGACTTTCTTCTTGAACGGGGCGCCAATCCTTGCCGCCCGGGGACAGGCAACGACATGTTAACGACCCTAGAAAAGACGCTCGAAACGAAAGGGTGGGCAAGTGGTGGCCTCCTGGAGATATGGTCTCTCAATCAGCTACTAGAGCGTCATATGCCGGAGGAAGCGCGAAGAATGCGAGAGCAGTGGCGAGTAAACACTCAGCGGTGTGCGCCCATTGACACCGTGATCAACAAGGACCAAGCATTCGACTACTCGGAAGACCACATGGGACCAGCGAACCCTGAATCCCAGCCGTTGCCAATGGACATGATTGACGGGGAGGAGTTTGAGCACAAGCCTTTGTCCGGTCGCGACGCATTCCGTACGATGTTCCTCCACCCTGCTACGGATACAGGGTCCCTGATTGAATGTGAACTCGTGACTTCCGACCTGAGTTTGACTCCAGACTATGAAACACTGTCTTACGTATGGGGCGACAGCTCTGTGCCGAGATATATCACGTTGGATGGCAAGGTTCTTCGGATCATGCCCAACCTGTACGAAGCCCTGCTCGCACTTCGGCTGGAGTCCCGGCCGCGACGCTTATGGGTCGACGCCATCTGTATTAATCAGTGCGACACCGACGAGCGCAACCAGCAAGTGGCTCTCATGGGCGACATATACAGGAACGCGTGCAGAGTCCTCGTCTGGCTGGGAAAGGCATGTGAGGACTCTCACCTAGTCTTCGAACACCTTGCAGAGTTCCAGAAGCACCGAGATGATGTTATATCAGGCCGTGCCAGGCCAACAGACCTTTCTGGCGAATCCCACATCAACCCGCCACACTATCGGGGGCCAACGCTTGCGGCATTTCGGAGGCTCTGTTGGCGACCTTGGTTTTTCAGGACGTGGGTGATTCAGGAGAAAGCCCTTAGCAAAGAGGCCATCATCTGCTGTGGGTCCGACTCGGCCCCCTGGGAAGATATCTTCCGGCCGACAGGATTCCTGGACGACGTCTACCACCCCCTCCGTGGCCTGGACCACAAAAGCCGAGGACATCAGCTGGGCCAATTGTACCCGTCGACTGAGGACAAGGAGTATGAGAAGTTGCTCACATATAGTCAGTTTTGTCACGCCAACGACCCAAAAGATAAAGTCTACGGCATACTTGGCCTACTGAAACCTGGTCTAGTCAAAGTGGACTACGGGCTGGATGTCCAAGAGATTTATCGCAAATTCGCCCAGGTCATCATCCAGAATAACGGTAAAATCCACCTCTTGAACTTGTGTGGAACGAAGAAGAACCTACCCGGCCTACCTTCTTGGGTACCAGACTTTAGCTCAAGACGCTCCTCATGTCGCCTTCCCCACGTGGCAAGACCACAGACCGGAGAACGGTGGCAATGGATACACAAGTATCTGACTAAGGCATTGCCCGGGCTGCGTGTCCGCAACGGCGGAAAGGAGCTCGTAGTCAAGGGTAAGGCCGTCGATACTGTTCTAGCTGTTGGGGATGAGATGCCCACAAGCATAGAATACGCCATTGGCACAGTTGCGTTCTCTCGGGTTCTCTCAGGATGGGAGCGTCTCGCCGCCGAGATCTGGTCAACGCAAGTCTCGGAAACGGGCTCGATGTCGATTGACCCGCGCACCACGGCATCTGATGTGTTCCTATCGACACTAGTTGCTGAAGACACTGTGCTCAATCTCCACTACTCTTGGAAACCCTTGGCACGAGTATTATGGTACAAACGACATGGGACGGGTGTGCTTATGGAGAAAGAGCCCCGATACTTCGAGGACGTCGAATATTGCACGGGCCTTAGCAAAGGAAACAGGGACGAAAATACACTAAGTGGATGGTACAAGAACGATTACAGACGCTATGCCTCGGATTTGGAGACGGTTGTTTATGGGAGGAAGCTATTCGTTACCGAAGGAGGGTCTATGGGGCTCGCAGATCCGCCCGTGCAACCGGGTGATAAAATTGTCTTCCTTTCTGGTTCGTATTACCCTTTCGCCATGCGACCTGGTGAAGGTAATACGTACAGCCTCCAGGGAGACTGTTATGTGCATGGGTTAGACATGATTGGTTTGTTTAACGATCCTGAGAAGCCTTTTGTAGAGTATAGTCTTAGCTAGTTATAATCTCGACATCTAAACAGGATAGTGTTGTACTCTGAGAGGCTTACCGGGTCTTAATGCGAAGACATGAGAAGTTATACAGAAAAGACCCGCCGTCAAATATAAAAAGTCAGGTAGTAGGTAGGCCCCAATTATAGGGCCGGATTGTACTATACCTGTGGAGGCTGCGGTGCAACTTTGTCCTCTTATTAACTTTAGTGAACAGATGGATTACAGTGGATGGAAGGAACGGGATCACTGCAATGTCCATGGGCATATGTAGGGCTACTCTTTTGACCGCAACGGTAAAATCGACGGTTAACAACAGAGAAACTTGCTCCAGGCTTCTCACGCGTAGACTACATTCAAATTTACGTTCAGTTATTGTAAGGGGCCCGCGGACATTTAGGGCTGCAAAACAGACTCCCTCCAACTTCCTGAGGAAACCTGCCCTGTTTATTATTGCAACTCCAAACATAGTCTGTTTCTCAAGCATCTTGTTCGGATAAGATGACACCTCCCCCCCCCCACCCTCACCAGCTATGCAACCCTGTAACCCTGAGCGTAACCTGCTTGATACACAGTACCACCCACGCAACGAAACACGATACTACCACCTGTATTGGAAGGCAAAGAAGTACACAACTTGAGCAGGGAAACGGAAGAGGATGTGAATTGCTACAACCCTCCTAAACACCTAAACACCACCGTTTTGCTTTAGTGTTTAGTGAACGCAGCAGCAGGTGTTTAAGCCGAATATATGCGGGGCATAGGAACAGGGACGACGGCGGCGGCGACGACGACGACTAGGCAGCTAGGCATTGTCGAGGCATAATAAGGCATATACATATCTATAGGACGGGGGACACAGGCTGTCGATCAAGCCGCTAACATCATGTGAGCGGGTCGACATCCGTACGTCCGGACCGCTGGAATGCCAATCCAGGTTCCAACTTTTATTGGGTCGCGATGGTGTCATAATTATATTATATGGTCACAGCTCCCCAACTTGGTATATTAACTAAGCCCCCCAGCCCGTCGCAAGGTGAATGGGTGTGACATATTCTCTCCCGCCACGTTTAATAAATCATCAAAGACTGTTAGTCGAACCTCATTTCATCATGGCTACCCCCAACATCAGGAATCTGAAAGAGAAAAATGCCACCTACGCCAGCAACTTCAACCAAGGCCACCTCGTGCTCCCGCCGGCAAAGAAATATCTCATCGGTATGGAATGAATCATCGCAAGGCCAGCCAGTCATCAGAATCCTCTGCTAACCAGCTGGCCAGTAACATGCATGGATGCCCGCATCGATCCCATCTCGGCATTTGGCATCTCCCTTGGGGATGCCCACGTTATCCGGAATGCTGGCGGTAGCGCCAAAGAATCCCTCCGGAGTATCATGGTCTCGGAGCAGTTGCTCGGCACAAAGGAGATTATATTGATCAAGCACACGGGCTGTGGCATGCTGACCTTCACCAACGACGATGCTCACGCCCTTGTGGCACAGACGCTGGGTCCTACCGCTGCCGCTGAGATCGCGACGTTGGATTTCCTACCTTTTACGAATGTGGAGGATGCCGTGAGGGAGGATGTCGACTTTCTTGGGAAGCAGTCCTCCATACCGAAGGATGTTACGATTACAGGATGGGTGTACGAGGTTGAGACGGGCAAGGCTAGGCAGGTTGTCTGAGTCTGGTTTGAGTTTGGGCCACCATCGGTGATGAGAGGGTCTACTACTACGTAATATAACCAATAGTAGAGGAACTGTGATATTATATACACACTAGACAGAGCTACCATTCGAAGTTTCCAGCGGTATTATCTGCATTGTGGTCGGCATATTCCATAAACCCGCCATTATATCAAGCTGCAACCAGGACATCAGTGGCAATATATTCCGCTAAAGTATGCACTCTAGCCTGTGGATGTGCAGGCAGCGCAAACGGTAACACATTCGCATCGCACACCCTCTCAGCCACTGTACTCCGAGTACTCGCCCTTTTCTATCGACCACCGCCTGTGCGTCACCCACCTGTCACATAGCACACCTGTAACGATCCAGCACAGGGCATATCGAATAGAGCAACTTGGTTACTATTATGTATACATGATACGTGATAGATGTAGGCGGTTCCCTTATATGACCCATCGTCTCATCGCTGCACCGCGTCCTGACCCGGCGTCACCTCAAGCCCGATCTTGACTTCGGCCGCCGCTGATGTTTTCCCTATAACATACCGCAGGTACCTAAGGCCGCCAGAATAAGCTCCATGCCAGCTGGGCCGGGGAGAACAAGATGAGGGAGATAATGTTTGATCTACCAAGCTGTGACTGGTGAGGGTGAGGTTGCCTCCCAAAAGAATGCATCATCGATGTAGGCCAACCCATCAGGCCAGTCATCGGAGTGGACGGCCAGCGTAGCCAGTGTGGCATTACTAAGCCAAGAGCGTCGACGATGGATCGAAACCTGCCTATTGTCATCAGCAGAGGAACCTGGTGAATAGAAGCCAGTTCTGTACAATTAAATCGACATCACCAGCAGCTGGGCTGGGTGAGAAGTACACGCTGAGAGGATCAGCTCCTTCCTGGCCGAGAGTGTGTACTCAACACCCAAGTTATTGTCAGTCACGCCAGGGTAGCCAAAAGCTCTAGGGAAGAGCCGTGAGGACTGGGCTACTGCTACGTACTTAAGTAGCCGGTCATGGCCAGGGAGATAGCAAGCATGGAGTAAG
The DNA here is from genome assembly GCA_023375675.1 of Cytospora piceicola. Classification (NCBI taxonomy): domain Eukaryota; kingdom Fungi; phylum Ascomycota; class Sordariomycetes; order Diaporthales; family Cytosporaceae; genus Cytospora; species Cytospora piceicola. The sequence continues at coordinate 7,601 of JALQBC010000063.1, forward strand.
CGAGAATTATCTCGATTCATTAGAGCTATATCGTATATTACAGAAGAGGTCAGCCATGTTACCCCGGCTCTTAGATGGCGAGATCAATAAACCACATTTGCTGCCACAACCTGTCACCGCCAAATACAGACCTTCCTGCACACACGACTGAGATGGGGTCACTATGATGGAGCCATGTACTACCCAGTGGCTTTCTCCCTCTGGCAGTGATGGCTATTGTGCGTCGTTACGGATTGCTATTAGGAGGTTTCTTACAACGTCTTATACTCTATCTTGTCAACTGGTGCATATGTGAACTGTCTGCTTGCACGTTCAAAACAGTTACTGACACTATAATTATACTAACGTTAGGTTATAATATAATATATAACCACTGAACCCTGTATATCCAACTATAAAATCGGGCACGGTTACTAAAATTTGTTTAGTTTATCTCTTATAAGTAGGCGAGCATGCTTTTAAGGAGCTACCTTTACATTAAGGTATAGCTTAGAGCCGTGTAGTATAAGAGCTTTTAAATCATTATACAGTTGTCTGTTAGCATCTACACTACATGTAGTAAGCTATAGGTATAGCTAGTAATAAAAATATATAAACTAATTAAATAATAAATAACATTATTCCTTATTACTTTATTATAATATCTTTATATTTCCAAATAAAAATAATGTCTATACTTAATATTATAGAACATAACCTCGGCCGCTTTTAGCAAGTAGTAATATATAAGTTTAGGTAAATAGTATATGCTTAACCGAGGTCTAAGGAAAGCCCGTTGTCTTATAGTGCTCCGCTCGATGATCCGCTCGATGAAATGCCGCTTGCTTGAGTCAACATCATCTAAGAATAGCTGAATTTTCTCAAAAACTGAGATATAATGAAGAATAACACTTCAAATTTCAACAATTCAAATAGCCCGCTTAGCTCATCGGTAGAGCGCGTCACTAGTAATGACGAGGTGAGAGGTTCGATTCCTCTAGCGGGCATCGTATTTATTTTTGCATATTTTAACTAGATACTAGTAGAGGATTATCCCTCTAGCGGGTATTACATTAGTTTTCGCAGATTATAACTACATATTATAGATTTTTATTTCTAAGTTATATATTATAAGAAATATGTTATGTATGTTATAAGTATGTTTATAAGTCTTGTTCTTTTAGTAAGAGATTCATTTTCTATAGTATTTTATAAATAGACATTGTAAACTTTTAACTTTGTAGTGTCTTTCAGCCTGTGAAACTTTGTGTTTTGATACGTTATTTACTGTCGAATCCTAGTGTCTTGTTACAAATGGCTTTATTTAGGTAATCCTCTCTCGAAGTGCAAATGGATTGATTCACCCTTGTTATATCTAGCGAATTTGTCATGATTAGAATCATAAGGCGTGTTGAGAAAAAAGCAGGAGGAAATTCAAAGTTGTTGCATATCGCCAGTGGACTGATCCGCTTGACGGTCAGATTTAAACCTCTCCAGCGAGCCAGCGAAATATTGAACATTAGAAAGGGCAGTTGACAATGGAAGACTTGCTACCCAAGACCATTTGCCCCTCCATAATGTCAGCAGCTCAGGCACAAGAGTACGGCGAATGGCCGAGCAGCTCACTTGTAAGACTTTTCATCCATCCTGCTAATCTTGATGCAGTACTTGGGCCGTTTTCATTAGTTCGGCCATAACCCAACACTCGATAGGACATGCATATTCACGAAAACAGAGGCAACGTATAAGGTAAACAGTAATAGTCGTAAACGAAAGGAAGGTGTGGAGATCTGTGAATGCTTGTCGCCTCACATGTGAAGTGCAACGAGGAACTGGGGATGGACAGTTGGAAGGCTGCGCAAAGGTAGTCGAATGGGGTTAAAGATCATGTACAACCAAGCTAGAACTCGAACTCACCTAAGTGTCCTTTTTCAAAAACCCTTTAGAATGCTCTCGGGTCAGGACAACTGTATACCTGGTCAAAATGTACCTGCCCAGTAACCTCAACCTTGGGCCACCTAGACGCCCACATAGAGGCCCTCTTGGGAAACAGCGGCGGCTCCCTCCACAAGAACACAGACGGGGCCTGAATGATCGGTACCATCATTGCGTGGTATATCTAAGCAGGACTAGTGGCAGGTTGTTGTACAGTCCAGGCCTCGAACGGGCCAATCTGGAGTCCTTCCCCGAGGTGTCCCATCTTGGACTTCTCTCACTTGCGTCCTCCCTTCTTCTCCTCCCAACTCCACCATCCAGCCTGGTCTCATCCAGTATACCTGATCTTCCTGACCTGGGTATCAATATGGGTTGCGTATCAACAGGAAGTGTCAAGTGATGCAGTGGATATCCATCCCACCACTGGATCATTCTCTCCGAGTCCATGGCATGTTCGGGGTATCTGCGAAGGTAGAGAGGTCTTAGGCCAAGAAAAATGGTGGTAAAGTGGTCAACGAACCAACGACCAAAAAATAAGAAAAAAGCAAAACAGTAGAATGCATCAAGGGGCATTCGACCCGAACGCAACCTGGCTTATACGTCCTCCTTTGAAAATCAGAAACGCCCAGCCGTGATGTGTCCAACCATATATCAAGACGCCGCAGAGGCATGGAGAAAAACAAGGCAGGAAAAAAGAAAGGCTCGCAGTATCGTCCGTGGACCCCCCCAAATGGCCATGGCCGTCAGTAGTACCAACTCTGTATCGTCCGGCAATCAGTCAACGCGTAATATAACAAAGAACAAACAAAACCCACCGCCCTCCATTTTACCCATTACACCCTTTGCATCAACCCCCATCTCCTGGAAGTACAATGCCGCTGTCTCTATCCTGAGCGCTTTTAATACCATCTACTTCATCTGCCGGCCGCAGCCGCTCGATCCGCAACTTCATAGTCTCGTCTGCATCACCATCGTCTTCAGCATCCGAGTGGCCGTATTCGTCGTCGCTACCTGCATCTCGATCGCTTGTATGGTTGTGGTCCCACAGCTCCGCCCCGTCGTAGATGTACGGCTGCTCGCCCTCGTCAGGCGCGCCGTGCCCCCCAATGTCCTCCTCGGTGATCCTCACTTGATATTCCAGAGCCCTCTTGCCGTCCCTAATAAGCTCTTCGGTCCAGCCGAGGCACCTCTTCAGGCTCTGATTCATCTTCTGGCTGTCGACCAGCAGCTCCTGGTGCTTTGATAGATCGATCTGTAGCCTCTTCTCGTCGCGTTTTTGATGCCGAGCATCCCTCATGGCGGTGCTGGAACTCGTCTGCGCAGACCCTGTAGAGTCCGAATCGGACAAGTCCGACTCGTCCGAATCCTCGTCCTCTGGATCTGGGTCGGAGCCCTCTTCGCTCAGGTTGGCCAGCGGCCTCTCTGGATTTTCGCCCATGCCAACGTCTGAGGGTACTGTGGTTTTGACCGAAGAAAGCCGGGCGGCTCTTGACATCCTCTTGTACCGCCTCAGCTCGTTCGTCTGCTTTCGCAACTGTCTCTCCAGGGTCCGGTTGATGGCCTCCAATGATGCATTTGTTATCTGCAGATCCTGCACCTTGCGCTCCCTCCTCGCATTGGCAACCAGGTCGTTGAGGGGATCGTTGCCGTTGGCTGATTTGGGGCTGGTCAGGGCCGAGCCCATAGAGTCATTGTCGTCATGCTCGCCCGCAAAATCGTCGGCAGCCTGCAGTACGGATGCCATGGAGATGTTTGGGTTCGAGAAGGCCATGGGAGACGGCAGGGGCGAGGTCAAGGGCGGGCTCGACGCCGCAGGCCGGGTCAGAGAAGGAGACTCGGCGACCAGACTGCCAGAGCGCGAGTGGCCAGACGCTTTCCGATGCGGTCCTTCAGCACTGATGCGTCTCAGATCTGGCTTGGTGCGGCCCAACTGGGGCGTCGATAATGCCAGCATACTGCGGCGCTCCGCTATCGATGGGCCAGCCGAGGACTGAAGCGCAGGTACAGGAGGAGGAAGAGGGGGAGGATGGCCTGAAATCTTGGGAGGTGACGTCGTCCTCTGTGGCATGTAGGAGGCTGCTGGGGACTGGGGGCCGCTCCCCGGCCTGGTCGAGGTCATCCTGGAGCTCGTGGACACAACAGAGCCGGACCCGGAGGTCATCATGAGGCTGGGCTGCAAGTCGGGCGTGCCATTGGCGTACAGGAACTTGCTGTCTCTGGGATCAGAAGCGGTGGTGCCGAGGGAAGGAGAGAAGGGCGCGGTGGGTACGGAGGTCGGAGCGCTGGGTTTCGCGGGAAGGTTGTCGCCATTGGCATAGAAGAATGCGGGCCCTTTCTGTGGTGGAGGAGGTTTGGGAGCGGGCGCGGGCGTTTGCTGGGCGCTTCTCGGGGCGTCGCTGGCGTAGAAGAACTTGGACTCGCGGTTCATAGATGGCGATCCATCCCCCCTTTGACGACCGTCAGCATCCAGTCCAGCGGTAGAGGCTGCGGCCGATATGCCCAGTCCTGACCTTGTATCCCAGTTGACGTCGGCTGACAGGTCTGCCGGGTTTGGAGAATTACTGCTGGCACTGTCGCCGTGACTCTGCCTCGGGCCGGGCCTTTGGGCGAGGTTGTTCGGAAAGTAGCTGGGCACAGGCGATGCATAGCTGTCCCTGCTGCCAGTGCTGCTTACGGACGCAGCACCGGTGTGGTGTGTTGTAGTGGTGGCATGGGTGATGTAGGACTCGGGTCTCGCGGATTTTCGAGGGAGAGGTGTGGCCAGCGTTACAGTCTGGCGGTGGGAGGAAGGCGCCGGGGATGGCTTGTTGGCAGCAAGTTTGGGGGTGAGAGTGGTTCGTTTTGCCAAGGTGGGCATCTGAGGATTTTGGCGTGAGGACGATGTGGGCGCAGTGGTGGTTGTGGAGGAGGCGGAGGAAGAGATGGATCGATCGTAAGGCATCCTGGCAGAGGAAGAGGAGGCAGAGGCGGCGGGCTCCTTCGAAGAGGTCCGGGAGGTATGTAGGTTCCTCATCTTGTTGGTAGTAGCATCTTGTCGGACAGCAAGAGGAGAGAATCCGCGTAATGAAAGGTTGAGGTTGAAATCGAAGTTCGAAGTTGAGGCCGAAGCCGAAGCCGAAGTCGAGATCAAGGTTGGTGGATCCAAGGGGGTAGTGGTAATAGTACCGGTAAATAGAGGCAGGTAAGTAGAGTCGGTGGAGGGCGTCTAGAATCAGGGGCGTCGACGGTTTGTGTTTCTGTTACGAGTCGGAATTTTGAACTGCGGGTACCTCTGGGGTGCAGTAGACTTCTGCATGTGAGTGACGGCCGGTTGTTCGTTCGTTGGTTTGGTTGGATCGTTCGCGTGTTCGTGCGTTCGTGCGCTCGGTGAATGTGTGTGATGATGATTATGTTGGAGGATGATGGAGAGATAGCCTTGTTTTTGTTGGTGTCTATAAGACTTGGGAGATCTTTCTGTTGTTTTAGCTGGAACAGTAATAGTAAATAGAGGATACCGGTAGATAGACAGACGGATGGATGGATAGGGTGTGGAGACAAGACAAGACAAGGCAAGGCAAGACGAGACGAGGCGAGGCGAGATTGAGGGCGCTCGGGATTGAATGTATCTATGTATTGTTTCCGGTGGAGGAGGAGGAGACAATCCGATCTGGACTGGACTGGGCTGTGACGGCGGGCTGTACGGCCGGGAAACGATGAAGACGGTAAGGGACGGTGGAAAACGAGTCGTGCCATGGTCCGCATTCAGAAGGGCATCTGGGCTAAAATGGCAGAATGGTCTTAACGGCCGGTAAACTACGCTACTGTACAGTAGCCTGGGCAGAGTTCGGGGGGTTTGGGAAGAAACGGGATGGAAAACGGAAACACCCCAATACGGAGCCCACTACCAAGTGGATTCTATGGGTCTTGCTCCCCTCTTGTTTAATATCATAGTATACTTAGTAAACCCCCATACTTATTCCCTACTTACGAACCTCATCCCCTTTTTCTATACTGTGTATTTCTATCGGGAAATACCTACCTAGGGGTACACACACACACACATACATATGTCCTCATATACAGGATATATAAATGGGCACGGCTTGCCGTATTACCGCATTACTGCCTTGGGCCCGTTGATCGGTAAACGGCACTTACGGGTACCAATTGCCCATGTACATATATACTGTCAGTTGTTAGTGGTGTCTGTAGTGTGTATAGGCGAGGCAGGCGAGGCAAGCGAGGTACCCCACGTATACAGTAGAACTGGAATCTGCAGCCTGCTACAGATTACATAAACAGGGTCCCGCCTGGTCGACGGACCCTGATCATCAGGCTCTGAACCCTGAACCCTGAACCCTGAACCCTGATCCCTTGCGTCCTGGACCCGACAATGGGTATCCTTGGATGATGGCGCCGAAACGGTGCCCATCCCCGTCCTGCCCGTATCATGCATGACTTACTTTTCAGGATGTATCTACCAACACCAACACCCAACACTAACACCCACACTTGTATCCTTCCCATGCGCCGGTGACACTCGGCTCTCTCTGCTCTAATCCCACCATGGCCCTGATCGGCGTCTCTCTCATAGTGGCATCTGTCGTCTTGTTTTGCTTGCGCCGCCCAGCATGGCTCCCCAACTTCTTCGCCAACCTGCGCCACCAGAGATCAATACCCGGTCCTCGAGACAACGATGCGGGCGCCAATGGGAACAGTGGGGCGAGTGAGAGACAGCCTGACGCGATAGAGGATACCCAGCAGGAGGAGGCGAAGAAGGAGCAAGAGGAGGAAGAGCCGGATGAGGACCAACCAACACCAAGAGCGCCTGCCACAAAAAGCGACGATGATGCCGTCCCAAGCTTCACCCTGTCCGAACCATCAACAACCCACGAGCCTGCTATACGGACACAGCAGCTCTCGACCTCGACCTCGACCCCGACCCCAACTACAATGATGCCTCCTCCGCCAACAGTGTCCAGGACGAACTCGAATTCTCGGACACCCTCCCTCATGGCGCCTCCTCCAGTACCAGCACCCCGCCGCATACCAACCCTCGCCCCAATACCCAATACTGCCACCGCCACCACCACCACCACCACCATCTCCTCCTCCTCGTCACTCCGTTCAACACCGAACCGCTCCCTCCTCTCCGCCCCAAACCGCCAACCTGGATCATCCACCCTCGCCCCTCCACCCACCCACTCCTCCATACCCAAGAAGCCCTCGAGGGACGTGACGCTGAAACCCGGCCACTCCCCAATGGACTGGGCCCGCCTCGCCCAGTCTCCCACCTCCGACCTTCGTGGGCTGCCACCCGCGACACCCTACCTGCGCATCACCCCCTCACAGCTCCGCCAGATGACGGGCCGGAAGGGCAAGGACGCGTGGTGTGCCCTCGGCGGCAAGGTCTACAACTTCACGCCATACATACCCTTTCACCCCGGCGGGGAGGCCGAACTGTTGCGGGGCGCCGGGAGGGACGGCACCAGGATGTTCGGGGAGGTGCATCCCTGGGTGAACTACGAGACCATGTTGAGCGCCTGTCTGGTTGGCATCTTGGTGGACGAGCATGAGATCAAGACGGAGGTGGGCAGTAAGATGGAGGAGATGGACTAGGTTGGTTGGCTGAGTGGACTGGAAACTACCTAGGTAGTAGCAGCGACAGTATCCTCATAGTGAGCTGGATGAAGGATGGCGCTATATTGTCCGTGGATTGACGAGGTGTCGGTAGTGACTGCCTAGTCAATTCGAGATAGGTTGCGACAGCTACAAGGCTTGTAGCTAGGACCGTTGCAGACCAAGATACCCCCCTTAGAAGATAGAACCTGGGCTTAACAGCCACCCGATAAATTCCCCGATTTGTCCCCTCTTTCCTACCTCCGCTTCCCAAACTTGAAGTTGAGTCCATCGTCACTCTCTTCCTCGTCACTCGCCTCCACCTGCCGTGTCGACCGCGTCGCCCGTTTCTTGGCCGGCTTCTCTTTCGCCAGCGGTCCTGCGGCAGGCCGCTTGCTTCCCGTTACGTGCCTAGTCCCACGTGTTGACTGGCTTTGCACTACCTGACCCTGCTTCGCACTCGCCTGTTCAGCAGCCTTGCCCTTCCTCGACCTTGAAGGCGCAGCTTCTATGTCCATGACATCCGGCAGGCTCTCATCCTCCTTACCCTCACCGTCCCCACCCCAGCCATCTGCGCTGTCATCACTGCCAATAGCATAGACCTCCCTCTCCTTCTCCTTCCTGGCAGACTGGCTCCGTCCCAAATTCTGCGTTGGTGCGATCTGGCTTTGGGATGGCGCCTGAGGTTTCCCGCCCTTGCGAGTTTGCGTGTTGGCCCCGCCCTCCAACCAATAGTCATCTCCTATACCGTACTCTTTCATCCGGACTGGCTCAAGGCTCATAATCACCCTCTGCTGCGGCCTTCCCGCAGGCTCGCCTTGCTTACGGAACTTCTTGAAGTTCTTCCTGCCGTTCCACCTTGGATCCCATCGGCCCTCCTCGATATCCTGTTCCCTGCCTCGTTGGTGCTGTGCCGGCCTGTGGACCTCCATCGACTCGACAAGGGTCAGTCGTCGGATGGCCTCATAGTCGACTTCCCCATCTCGTAGTTCACGTTCAAGACGGTCTCGCTCTGTTTGGGCCGCCACATCTTCCTCCTCGCGGTGCCGGATTGCTAGGTCGAGGATGTCATCCGGTTCCGTTGGGCCTGCTTTCTTGCCCTTGGCCTTGGCCTTGGCCTTGGCCTTACCTTTGCGTGGCGGAGGCGGGGACGTGGCCTTGTCGCCTTCGGGAGGTGCCGCTGGAGGTGTTGGCTCTCGTGGTGGTACGGGGTCTTCGCCTCTCTCGAGGCGCCGACGCTTGATTGCTGCGGCTGTGGGCGCAACGTCTTCCATGATGTCGCGGTCTGGTTCTGGCAAGGCGCGCTTGCGGCCGGTTTGGGCTGAGCTGTCTTCCTGCTGGGTCACGAACATCCCCTGGGAGGCTTCTGCCGCTGCGTCCGGTACCGTGGCGGAAGCGGGCTGTTCGTCTTCACCCTCGTCCATTTCGACGTCGAAGCCCTTGAACCTGCTCTTGGGTGCGCGCCGCTCCCGCCTGCGTGTCCTTTGTGGTGGGGGTGGTGACCCCTCGATTGCTTCACGTCTCTCCCGAACTTGATCTGATTCCATGGCCGCCCCGTTGTCGGCACCACGAGGTCGCAGAGCCTGTTGTGGCTCGGCTGTAATGCGTCAGCAGAATATTCGTTGATAGTCTTCGGCCCGGAGGGGAGGGGCATACCTGGCTCCGGTTGAGTAGGATCAAACTCGAGCGGCCTCCTCAGCTGAGCTGGCTCGACCTCAAGGATCGCGGGAAGGAAATCGCGCGGCTCGACTGGTCGGTGATCCAACCGCAGAGCGACTTGGTTGTAGAATGCTAGAAACCAGTCTCCATGTTCATCATCGGGCGGGGGCAGGTAGCGCACCACAACAACACCCTTGCCCTCACTACCGTCTTCAAACTCTCCTAGGCCTTTCTCACCGGCGATCTCCTTGACATAGCGTATGAAGTCGTCGATGTCAGTCTCGCCCGGAACAGCCTTGTTCAGCAGGGCCTTTCCCTTGGCACTCGTGATGGCCGGGAAAAGGTCCTCATATCGCTTTTCCTCGTAGAATATAAATGTGTATCCGTCCAGGATTTCCCGTCTCCTCTCGTCCGGCCTGAAGATTTCGTCGGGCTGATCATTGCCCGGGGCGTCGATTCTTGGAGGCAAGTACTGCATCGCATCCGGCCAGTTCCCGTCGAAGTCCATCTCCAGCGCACTCATCTCGGCGCCATTGTCGTTGGGCTGCGGCGTGGCGGCTTCGAGGACAGCCTCCATGAAGGCGTCATGGACGATGTACTTCCCATTGATCAGGGCCTGCAGTACTTTGGATGTATTCCTTTTCTTGCTCACGACATGGGTGGTGTTGGTGTAGTCGTATTCGGCGAGGAACTTGACGTCGATGGGCTCGAGCTTCTGCCGGATGTGGGCCCATGGATCGTGTCGCAGCTCCGATTTGGTAAAGGAAAAGCTGAGAACCACAGGCTGCCATGATATACTAGCATGGTGGGTAGCTCTGTCAGCGGCATGTTCCCGTGAAGCCTCGTCATACCCGGTTGACTTACCGGAATGTCTCCTTATAGTGTCCCAGTTTGATCTCATTACGGTCCTTGATGAGGTCGAAGCGTTCGCCCTTGATTGATTTGTCGTTGACCCATGTTCCTATCTTGGTCTTGAGGTCTTCAATTGTGACGGTCGATCGGCTCCGGAGGCTGAACTACAACGGCATGGGGCAGAAGTCAGCCAGGTGTTGGAGTGGAAATGTTTAGACGGCTGGCTGCATAGGATTGGGTACTTACGCCCTCGCCCTCCTTGACCTCGGCGACTTGTATGGTCAGGTGCTTCCTCGAGATGGTCTTCTCCTGTATGACAAAACAGCCGGCTGCAAGACGTCAGAAGATGAAAATGGAGGACAACCCCACGTGACGTAGGTAGGCGGCGAGTAGGCAGTGGGATCGAGTAACGCACCCTCCCCAGATATCCTTCCAAAGAGGTATCGCTTTCCCGGGCGTAGCCATAGTCGTCTGCCTGTGAAGAAATGAAAAAGAGAGGGAGTTAGCCGCGACACTGGAGCATGTGAAGATGGGAGCCTCAGAATTGTATGCATACCCCCAAATATGTCGCCATCGCTCTCGAGTATCCACATGTTGGATACGCAGCCGTACCAAGGAAAGAAACCGAGTGTTGGAGGAACGGTTGAGAGGGGAAAAAGAAGCAGTTCGGAATGAATGGCAGGGCCTATTTCTTCTTTTGTTTCTGGTTTTCGCAATGCATCTCGCGCGTGCGTGGTACTACTCCCGCGGAACCAAGAACTGAGGGCATAAAATATCGCTGACGCAAGTAGAGACGAATGCTAGAGTCTCCGTACAAAGTATAGAAGGGAAACGGTGGGCTGGCTGACTGGCTGACTGACTATTGCTGCCTAGAGGAAAAAGGTGGGAAAAGAAAAAGAAGAAAAAGGAAAGAGAGGGAAAGCGGAAAGAAGGAAGGTTCAGTGTTGCACATTACAGACAGGCAACCTTGAATCCCACCTACAGTAAGGATCGGGCGGTAAGATAGACAAATAGTAGGTACTGTAGATAGGGACCGCGTCGCAACAGCCCAAACCGCGCCGAGAGTCTGCCTTGGTTGACTTGGCATGTGCTCCAGTCAGAACTTAAAAGTTAAAAGTGGAAACCAACCACGTTATCACGTGGACAACCCTCCCCCCTCCCCCCTCCCCCCTCCCCCCACCTTCCCCGTCGCCAACAATGTTACCTACCTAGGTACTTAGTATACTTAGTAGGTACTTTGCATACATATACGTACCTAGGTATATACCTAGGTAACTTATATACATGGAATTATGATAAGCACTATCCAAGCATGTCACATTTATGGTAGTCCAAAGTTCTGTAACATTGAAGTATAAGAGTATAAGAGTATAAGGGTATAGGAGTGGTAGGCATAACTGCAATACAATCAATATGCGGCACGTTTACTTATGAATTTGTGATGTCGAGTTGCAAGGCACACACACCGTGCCCTCGTGTGTGCACCGACGACCCTTCTATGTACCATACCTCGCTCGCTACTTGAGTAGGTAGGAAAGGTAATCACTCCCCTTCAATGATTCTGTATCCTTCGATTTCGTCATGTCGATTACCAGCTCACCCCGGCACGGAATCCAACAACCTTGTAACCCATCGCCTCTATTTTACAGTAACTGGTATTCCTTCCCGCCGCTGGCAAGCCTTATTAAATCAACCTCCACCTTTGGACCTCGTCCTCCAAGCCGCTCCTCCTCCTCACCGGTTGATCCTGTCGAAATATCCCATCTACGCGGTCGTCGATGGTTCGCCTGTTGGGCTCTCCGTGTGAGAGTGGTGCTTGTGCTTCTTCTTACGCTCTTCCTTCTCCTTCTCCTTCTCCTTCTTGATCGTGGCCTCTGCCACTAGCTGTTCGAACGCCATGAAGTCACCTTCTTCCTCCGGAGTTCTCTGAGCCTGGATTATTGTTACAAAGACCTGTCAGAATCCCCTTTCATCCTGCGCATAGCTGTGTTGGGTTGGAATTGTTGCTGTTGCTCATACATGCGTATCGCATGGGCACTGGTTTGGGAGGGAGGGTTTTTCTTTTTTTGGGGGGGGGGGGGAAGAGCAGAAAGATGGGAAGTCAAGAAAACTCACCTTGGCGCAAATCTCGCCGATTATAACCATGGCCTGCGCTCGTTCAAGCCTCTTGGCCAGCGAGATCTTTTTGTCGTTCAACACCGTGTCGCACACCTCACGCAGCACGCTCTGAATCTCAAACTTGCTGCCCCGCCACGCAGCATTCAGGATCTTGCCCGTGACCCTCCTCTCGTATTCCATCTTCTTCTCGTCACTCCACTCCTCGCCACCCTTCTCCTCCATCCGCGCCATCTCCTCCATGGTCTGCTGCGCGTCGATGGCGCTCGATATCGTGTTCCACGTCTCCTTGACGATGGTGCCCTTGTCCTTCATCCGCCCGAAAAAGCCGCCGATGCCGAACAGCTTCTGCGACTTGAGCAGGTTGGTGCCCTTGGAAAGGTATGTCTGACCGATGGCATGCAGAATGTCGAGGCCGAACGACTCCATCTTCAGGTTCTCGACCTCGAGCCTCATCTTCTCCTGGAAGGCCTTTGTCACGTCGGGCCCCTTGTCCGTCTCGGTCCACACAGATATGCGGTCCAGCAGCTTTTTGGCCAGCGTATCCACGCGTTCCTGGCGTACGCGGGCGCGCTCCCGCTCGTACTCTGCCAGCTTCTCGCGCTGCTCCTTAGTCAGACCCGCCTTTTTCTTCTTGTCCTTCTCGCTCTCTTTCCTGTGCAGCGTGGAGTCGCCGTTTGAATCTGTCGTGTGGGTTGTCTCCTCCGAGGGGCGGTCCATGATGGCAGGTCGGATGGGGATCTTGTATTTGGGGGTCGAAGTGCCGCTACCGGGTGCCGGAGAGGCAGTGCGCGAGGGGTTGGTAGCGGAAGGTGACGAGACGGACGGTGCAGCAGGCTTCTCGCTTGCAGCAGCAGCACCTGTAGCAGCACCTGTAGCAGCAGCAGAAGCAGCAGCAGTCGGCTTATCGCCAGAAGCCTCGTCCTCGACCTTGACGGTGGACGGTGCGGGCTTCTCACTACCGTCATCCCCTGCAGCCTGTTGACTCTCCTTCATAGCCTCTGCGGTCCCGGGAAACTCAGGGTCTTCGGCGGCGGCGGCGGCGGCAGCAGCAGCAGCCTCTTCCTCCTCGGCCATGCCGGTGATGTCCATGGTGGTGGTAAGGTCCTTCATCAGGCCAATCTCGCCGATCCAGTCGATAAACGCATCGCCGCCAAATATGCTGGTAAAGAACTCGGCAGGGTCGGCAAATCCCTCCTGTGGTTTGGCATGGTCTTTTCCGTGCTTGTCGTAGGCCTTGCGAAGGTCGCCGTCGGATAGGACTTGGTAGGCTTCACCTATGGCCTGGAACTTCTCGTGCGCGCTTGGGTCATCGGGGTTCTTGTCTGCAAACCACAACAGGTATTAGTTCCGAGTCATGCGCTGCCAGCAGAACGAAATAAGGAGGAGGAGTAGGAGGAGTAAGAGGCGTAGGAGTACATGCCTGGGTGGTGGACCATGGCCATCTTGCGGTAGGCCTTCTTGATCTCCAGGTCGGTCGCAGTCGGCTTGACGCCGAGGACATCGTAATATGCCGTGTCGACAACCATGGTTGATGCTGGTGAGGTGAGATATGCTTTGACCCAGAAAGATAGATTAATCGGTATAATGAACCAGAGAAGGAAGCAACAGCAACAACAATAACTACAACAGAGGCACACAGTAGCGGTGGTGGTGCCGGGTATCAAAAAAGTGTTTGTGTTGGTGGGGGTGGTTGATGTTGGTGACGATCAGCAAGCGGGCGGATTGAGGCACGAAAGTACTTGCAGTGTGAGACTAAACCTTAGACCTTGAAACTTAGCACTAAACTACCTAGGTACCTACCAGGTAACCGTGCACACAAGTCGTGGGCCCTACTGTAACTTTGACCAACCCTGCTAAACTTGAGTAGCAGATTAAAATTATTGGGTTGATTGATTGATTTTAGGTGGGATTTACACTGCTCTAGGCAGGCTCGCGGATTTGCTCCATTTACACAGTACACCCCAGTGGGACCAAGGGTTGACCCCCTCCTCCACCTGGGCAGAACTCACAGGCTGTATAGGCGCTTTAGGCCTCCCATCCAGTCATCAAAGGGCTGAGCAGCCAGCACCTAGGCATTGCTATTACGTCGACATGGCTGACTGAGGTAACCGTTTTTTTTTTCTTCTCTTTTTTTCTCCTTTTTCTCTCTTTAAGTTTTTTTTCTTTCCTTTTTTTCCCTTTCTTTTCCCCTTAATGTACGGATACATCATAAAGTATAATACGCACTGGTTTACCTATATTGCCCAAGACGCTTGACCACACCTTGACTATAACGACAACCCCTTTCTCATTATTATGCTCCAGGGCTTTTGAAAGGCAGTCAGTTGTACCTAAGTACAGCACATCAATCGTGGCCTTGTTTACTACAGCATGCATACCTAGGTACCGAGTACTTGTGTAGGCTGCTAGGCTACAGGTACTAAGTAGGTTTCCTACTACTTCAGCCTTGGGACGCCATCAAGGCTTCTCCTAAGGTCGGCATTGGCCATGACGCGTCACCCAAGTCCGGATAAATCAATTACCCAGGCAGCTTAATGAAAGCTAGCATACTTGAGTAGCAATCTCGGGACACTATTGTGAACGATCGTGTAATATCCACCACGTCTGGATACCGAGGACTGTGTATAAGCCCCCTTCTACGTCTACATATATGGCCTTGGTTTATCACTTGCCATGGTATCATACCGTACCATTTCACCCTCACCCTCATTATCCCACTTCCACTTCCATTCCCACTGGTGTTGCGACCACCATGAAGGGGAGGGAAAGAAAAGAAAAGAAAAGAAAAGAAAAGAAGAACAATGCCTGAAAAGGACCCTTACCCAGCCGTCCACGCCACCAATCCCTACTTACTAATAATCAGTTGACTTACTGAGTGCCTCCCGCCTTCATTCTCTCGAAACACTGCCTATACGCCTCATGAATCTCGGGGACCTCATAGCCGTACTCCTTCAGCTTCTTGCAGAGCTTGGTGTGGTCCAGCTTGCAGTTGCTCCGGCCAGCCTTGATAACCTTGGCCTGTTCTTCCAGACTGAAGTTTTTCCACTTGAAGCCCGGCCTGACGATGTCACGGAAAAGACTCAAGACCTCATTATGTGAGATTGCGCCAGGGTTGGTGAAGTTGTACACGCCTGTCTCGCTATGCTCGGCCAGCAGGATCGACGCGGGCAGGAGGTCGTGCAACACGCTATTGCTGTTGGGGATGTCGACCACCCGGTCGTACTTTGCGATCTTGGTCACGAAGTTGCGGGGGTGGAGGTCGTCGGAGACGGGCATGCGTAGCCGCAGGATGAGGCAGTTGGTGTAGTACTTCATGACCTGTATTGGGGGTTGGAGAAAAAATAGTTAGTATGGACCGTCTCTTTGTTCTCCTGTGCGCCTCGCCACCTGTTCAAAACCTACCTCCTCCACATGTGCCTTGGTCTCGGAGTAGAAGCTGCCAGAGAAGTTGGCTGGGTCGGTCTCAGTGTAGCCCGGGCCGTCCCAGGGGTGCTTCTCGTCGTACTGGTAGATGCAGCCGGTGGCGAAGACGGTGCAGTGTATGCGCTTGAGGGAGCAGCAGTCGGCCAGGTTGAGGGCGCCAATGACATTGGACCGTATTGTGTCCTCCTTGTGGTCCTCACACCAGTCGACGTTGGGGCGGCCTGTGCAGCCGGCGGCGTTGAGGACGTGGGTGGGCTTAATGCGGTCGAGCTCTTGCAACACTTCCTCGCGGTTCTGCATGCGAACAGTGGTAGCGTGTACATCCTTGCCCTGCCTCTCGAGCATATCCTTCAGGTGGCCGGCAACCCAGCCCTCGCCTCCCCAGATGAGGAAGCGGTTGTTGGCCTTGGTGCCATTTGACCCGTTCGTAGCAGCAGTCCCGTTGGTGGTTCCGTTGGCGGTTCCGTTGGCAGCCATCTTGTGTGTGTGTGTGTGCCTGTATGTTTATATGTGTGTGTGCCCGGGCGTGTGTTGTAAGTCGTAGTGATTTTGTAAGTACTCTGGTACCTGTAAGGGGGTAGGCTTGCGTATACAGCGGGGTAGGGTATATCGTATCGGCCGTGGTGCTTCTTCGAGGTTGAACGGATGGATGGTTGGATATATGGAAATGTATGGTTCGGCGGCGTTGGGAAAGGGGTATCACAATAAGAAGGGAGGAGTGAGGGAAGGAAGGAAGAGAAGGACACAAAATAACAAGACGGAGAACGGAGGCCCGAGGAGGAGGTTAAATAGAACCAGTCGGGCAGTCAAGGGGGAGGGGGTGAGGGAGGGGGAAGGGCAGTCGAGCTCATCTAGGGAGCGAGGGAGAGACCTCGGAATTGCTCGATGTCCCTAGACTTGTAGATTAGATTCAGGAGAGCCGGGCTACTAGTACGGGGGGTGATGCTATTGGGCACGCATTGGCGATGGAGGGCGAGGGGCGCGGGAGGGCAAGGATGTAGACACTGTAGAGTATGTTTCTGTTTTCTGTGTATGTTCCTCCCACCTGGATCAAGATGTCTGCTTGTGCGCGTGATCATACTGAAATGTCTTTGTCGTTGATGACAGTTGACCTGTAGGAGGTATGCACGAAGTACGTACCATAGGATGTATGTACGTACATACCCCTGGACAGTGTGGATGCTGGCTGGCTGATGTGTATGTAGGACCTGCAGGTTGCTTGCTTGTGCTTGTGCCGTGTGTACCGACATGGACGTTGACTTATTGCAGATGTTGAAGGAAGGGGGGCCTAGGAGGGGTACGGGAAACAGGTACGGTATACCTGTACTGTGGTAGTGTATGAACGGTATATCAAGTACCTGCATCGAGAGACATCGCCGCCATCTCCCATGGGTGTCTGGTTTCTTGTCTCATGGTAATAAATCAAACGTGCGCAGCAGGTGTGTGCGTAGGTGTAATACAAGTGCAAGTGCGTAAGCGTGTTGCGCGTCAGGCGTATGTGGTTTGTAGTGTCAGGAGTGTAGTATGTGATAGAGATGTGTGTGTGTGTGTGTGTGTGTGTGTGTGTGTGTGTGTGGCCGGGGGATCCAACCAAACCAACACCCAGACACAAAGCTGACTGACACTGACACTGACACTGCCACTGACTGACTGACACTGAGCACTGACACTGCTCGAGCATAGCCCAGTTGCACACACGGATGCACACAGATGCCGAAAGCGAAAGGGTCGATCGGTGATTGCGTGGCTTAGCAGCTCTAAGCAGTCGGTTGAGATCTCGAGCCCCCTCACGGTTCACCAGCACCAGCGTGTATATCACAAGTAGTGTGGTGTTTGTACCAGGAGTTTGCCCGGGGGTTCCGAGAAAAGGAGAAAGAGATAGGCGGAGTCTCTCTCTCCCGAGGCTTCAAGATTTGAGACATCAGTTCTTTCGGCAATTCTGGTGAGAAGAAGTTGAGAGTGTGATTCAATGTTGGAGCTTTGTAGAATTGGCCAATCGAAAGAACAGAACAACGGTTTGCCTGCCGGTGCCGCAAAGGGCCGCAAAATGCTGCCAGGTGGTGGCGGCCCGGGCAGGACGGCCCGGCAAAACGGAAGCATCCCAATAAGTGCCTACTATGTAGGTACCTAGGTATCTGGGTAGATAGCTTGGTACCTATAGGTACCTAGGTATTTAGCTAGGTAGGTGGCCTGTATTGTCAATTCGTATTCTACTCTTCTTGCACCTACACCGTCATCAACCATAACGGCCGCACAAGGCCAATGCGAATATCTGTATTGATCAATCTCCATCTTCCAAGGCTGACATGCCTCGGGCATCGGGTGCAAACTGGACCGAAATGCAATGCAGCTGTGCCGGTGGTGGTCGATTAGCAAGTACGTGCATATGTACCTATGCCACTGCATGCACTCCTGACCTAGCAGTTCTCGCCTACCTACCTAGGTACCCAGGTATCTACCTAGCTCCCCAGCCAGGTACTAAGTACCTCCCTAGAGGTATGCACTTACCGGCCCAGGTCCCCTACCTGCCCAGATGTTTATCTAGATAGGTACCTACGTAAGGTATACCTAGGTACCTAGGTACTGTATGCTGCAGCAGCAATTTACATCATATATACACCTACCTAGGTACTTGGGTAGGTACCTATATATATCAGATATACCAGTATATGCATGTATGTATGTATATACCTAGGTACCTAGCTATGTACATGCGGACTATTCGAATCATGGTGACCTCGTGAGTTACGGATTGCAAATTGCGGGTTGCGGGTTGCGGGTTGCGGAGTACGGAGCACGGAGCACGGATAACGCTGCCGCTCTTATTGGGTCGGGAAAATTTAGTGCGCCGCTCCCTCAACGGCCGAAGCACCACACAAGCAGGACAAGCTGACAAGCAAGCGTACCTAGTGTACCTAGCTTTATTACTTGGCACAGCTGGCAGACTCTTCCAAGATTTTCTTGTTCTTCTCGAACGCGACAATTCCTTCTCTCTTCCACAACCCAATCTGCCCTAATGGGCCAAAGTCTTTGAAACATTTCCTCCTCCTCCTCCTCCCCCTCCTCCTCCTCACCTCCCGCTACTCCATGACTATCTGAACCTCCCTACTATCCAATCCTTCCTTCCTTCCTTCCAAGCTCTCAATCCAACCAACACCAAAATCGGCCGAGTCACCCGTTGCCGGAACTTTACCACCGCCTGCTCCGGTGCCCCTATTCGGACGGCCTCGCCGCTCTCTTCTCTCTTCTCTCCTCTCTATTATCTTATCTCTCTTCTTCTTCTTCCCTCATTCCATCCTTCGCTCTCTCCTAGTCTGCCTGGATTATACACGCATTTCCATCTTGCAAGCCTAGCAATTTCTTATTCAAGATGGGTGCCTCAAAACAAGTCCTCTACTTCCTTTTTCACCCCAACCAGCTCCGCAGTATAATACAATGGTAAGACCCAGGCCAGCCTGTCCTGCCTCCTCTGTTCTTGATGCTGATTATCCGCAGGAAAGTCTGGCACGAGCCTGTACACTGTCGGGACCCCAGCAAGGAGACGGCAACCGAGGCATCATGCTTCAAGTTCCTTAACTTGACCTCGCGCAGCTTCTCTGCCGTCATACAAGAACTCAACCCCGAGCTCCTCATGCCCATTACCCTATTCTACCTCGTCTTGCGCGGCCTCGATACCATCGAAGACGACATGTCCCTTGACATAAGCAAGAAGGAGCCCCTCTTGCGCGACTTCCACAAGAACATGGAGATTGACGGCTGGACCTTCACAGAAAACGGGCCCAATGAGAAGGACCGTGAGCTGCTCGTACATTTCGACGACATCATCTTCGAGCTCAAGAAGACCAAGAAGGAATATTACGACATCATCAAGGACATCACCGAGAAGATGGGCAACGGCATGGCAGACTATGCGCTCAATGGTGACCTCAACGAGTACGGTGTCGTGACCATCAAGGACTACGAGCTTTACTGCCACTATGTCGCAGGCCTCGTCGGCGAGGGTCTGACCCGGCTATTTGTCCAATCCAACCTCGCTAATCCCGCGTTGATGGACAGGCCGGTGCTGACCGAGTCCATGGGCCAGTTCCTTCAGAAGGTCAACATTATCCGTGACATAAAAGAGGACTTTGACGAGGGCAAGAGGTGGTGGCCCAAGGAGATATGGAGCAAGCACGTCGACAAGATGGAGGACCTCTTCAAGCCCGAGAACCTGACCAAGGCGCTTAATTGCAGCTCTGAGATGGTACTAAACGCCTTGCAGCACGCCGAGGAGTGCTTGTACTACATGGCTGCCATCAGGGACCAGAGCGTCTTCAACTTCGTCGCCATCCCTCAGTCCATGGCCATCGCCACCCTGGACCTGCTGTTCATGAACCCCGACATCTTCAAGAAGAATGTCAAGATCACCAAGGGCGATGCTTGCCAACTGATGACGGAGTCGACGCAAAACCTGAGGGTTGTATGCGACGTCTTCAAGCGCTACGCACGGAGGATACATCAGAAGGCCGACCCCAGGGATCCGAATTTCCTCGCCATCGGCATACAGTGTGGCAAGATCGAGCAGTTCATCGAGAAGATCTTCCCGACGCAGGATGTCAAGAAGAAGACGGCCGAGGAACAAGCCAAGGCACAACTGAAGGCGCGAGAGGTGGCCACGGACAGGACTGAGGCGCTCTACCTTATCTTGGCCGTTGTTATCGTTTTGGTTTTGATAGGAGGATTGATGGTAAGCGTCTGCCTGCACTGCACTGCGCTACACGGCCCTGGGCTACGAACGGGCTGACTGACTGACACCCATATCTAGATTGGATCGGCATGGTTCCTAGGCGCAAGGTTTGATAAGATCTCGGAAGCCCTTGATATGTCCAAGCTGTTCCCGACAGCGACGCCCGATGCACTCGGCACACCAGGGGCGGGTGTGGCCCCACTTACCGGAGGACACGAGGAACTGTAACGATATGATGGCATTTCGGCGTTCACGATGGATATGTACATGACGAAGGGAAAAATGCTAGGTGATTGCGGGTGCACACCATACTACGGCATACCTTGGTCATCTGCCCACGACATACATGAGCATTGACATACGCGATCCCAGCCAGGGCTGGGACATAGGTCTGATACTAATAACATAATACATATCTTCTGGCAGGTCGCAGCCTTAGTCGACGGCAAGAGGCTACTTTATTGCCTTGAAATTTCACTCTCACTCCCACTCCCCAGTCAACCACCCTTCCCTCACACTTACAATCACTCGGACTTGCAACGTCCGAGATGGTCATGAGACTGAACACCAGACTGAACACCAAACCAAACAAGCACAAGAGCGCGGATGTCAAATTGCAACCCTGTCTACCCCGATGACTGTGGTTTGCGCCGAAGAAGCGCGACATTGATGGAGACGGCATTCGAAGTCTGGTTTTCCGGACACATGGGTGGAGGTCGTCCTTGAGTTGTTGTCTCGCCAGGATGACCCCTATACATGGATTGCATACATTATATATCCCTCTGTGCTGCATTGTATGTATCTGATGCCTATTTGTGGAGACTGTTGCTTGGTGCGGCAGAATGCTGTTGGCCGGCTGGGGCCAAACGATTCTGGTAATAGATACATACCTATATCATCCTGGAGGTTATGCTACTCTGGGAGGTTAGTGAATGGTGGGATGGCGGGGACCCTACATTCCAGTCCTCAGCCTCAGCAGTTTCGAATATTCGAGTTGCAATAAAATAAAATTCCGTCTCCTTGTCCAGAATTTGTGTGTGCGTCACCTTGAGCTCCAAAGATGAGGTGATTCGGTTGCAAATATGGTCCTCCAGCAATATTGGTAAACACCACGGCACCATCACGGTTTCATGTGACTCAGTACCAAACCAAGTATGTATCCCCTAAGGCTTGCTTCTTTCAAGAAAGGGTTAGGGTCTATGGTTATCTAATCACTCGGTGGGGGGGGGGGGGGTGGCCCCTGCCCCTTGCCCCTTAAACGGTTGGTGCTATGACCTTCGTCGTGACCTTTGTTGTCGGCAACACCATCACTTACTCAATCAATCCCACCTTCCTCCGCACGCAGACTGCCCCTTTTTACGAGAACACCCTGGGTGGTCCTCATAACTTCTTTTCCAAACCCAGCCTTCTCTCTTTTTCCTGCTTTGTGATGGTTTGGATCTGGAACTTGATGGTCTAGACTTGGGTTGGATTGGTTGGTCTAGTCGTCAGGACCTCTTGCTGGGCCACGTTGCTTCGCTCTGCTGTGCTCACATAGCACCAAGGCGCCATCCCAACACCATCTATCCTATACCTCGTATCCTGCCATCTGGTTTCGGCCCTCTTTATCACCGGCCGTTTTGGTTATCCCGCACCATTTAGACGATGGCCACTCTACGTGTTCGCGCCGTCGACCCCTCGGCTACCAAAAGGAAGGCCATCGAGGATGCCGAAAAAATGCAGAAGTGCATTGTGCGCGAGTGCGCTGAGGCTGGAAGGAACCCGCCTCCGTACGCCTTGTCGGAACTTATCGGAAAGGGCAGCTTTGGTCGTGTCTACAAGGCCAAAGCTTCTTCATCCGGCCGCCTGGTCGCCGTCAAGATCATCAGCATCGATGATGGTGACAGTGTCGCCCCCGGAGCCGCTGACACATTCAACGACATCTTGAAGGAGGTCAACACCTTGAAGAAGCTAGGCGAAAGCGGCGCCAAGAACATCAACACCGTCATCGAGACGTTACTGGTTGGCCCTTCTATGTGGATCATCACTGAGTACTGTGGTGGTGGCAGTGTTTCTACCTTGATGCGCCCCTCCGGGGGTCTACCCGAAAAATGGATCATCCCTATCCTACGCGAGGTCGCTGTGGCCCTGTACTGGGTTCACAAAGAGGGCATTATTCATCGGGACATCAAGTGCGCCAATGTGCTGGTCACCGAGACTGGTGGCGTCCAGCTGTGCGATTTCGGCGTCGCCGGTATCATCGAGACCAAGTTCGACAAGAGGAGCACCGTCACAGGTACTTTGAATTGGATGGCTCCCGAGCTCTTTGATATGTCTGTCTCGTACGGAACCGAGGTGGATATCTGGGCCTTTGGGTCACTCGCCTTCGAGGCTGCCACAGGGTTGCCCCCGAATGCTAAGAACATGTCGCGGTTTGACCCCACCCAATTCGGCTCATACTTGAAGCAGCACGTCCCGCGTCTCGAGGGCGATCAGTTCTCACCTCAGCTGAAGGATTTGGTGGCTTGCTGCATGGCCGAGGATCCACGAGACCGGCCATCCATTGCCCAGCTCAAAAGACATCCTTACATTTACGACACGGAAAGGAAGTACCCGGCCCAGTCGCTGAAGATGCTCGTCAACGCATATCGCTTGTGGGAGGTACAGGGTGGAAACAGAATGTCGCTGTTCAATGCGGGTGGTGCCCAAGCACCTTCTGGCGATGAGCCTGCCAACCTATCTGGCGATGATGGCTGGAATTTTGACACAGTTGCCACCGGCTTTGACCAAACAGTTCTCGGTGACACTCAGGCTCAAGCCGTGTATGACGCGTATGGCCCTCGAGTCTCAATGATGCCCCCACCTCCCAAACAACAGGGCCGACGCCGTCGTCCGCCCAATATTCCTGCACTCAAGGGTCCACTCGAAAAGGCTTTTGATCCCAACACGATTACGAGTTACGAGCACAATGCTAGACTCTTCTATGGCAGGCCAATGCCTTCTTCAGCGCCCGAGATGGGTGTTGAGACGAATGAGGAAAGCACGGGTCCAGAAAAGCCGCGCGAGTCCCTGATCGATCTCGATCTGTCACTCGATGGCGACAGGCTTTCGCGCTTCGCAGACATGGAAGGCGAAACTATTAAGGCTAGTATCGCCAAGACCAAGCACCAGACGATCCGAGAATCTGGCCTGATCGACCTCGACGAGTCTTTGGATGGTGGGAGGCTATCCCGGTATGCTGATATGCAAGTGCAAATAGACACTATTAGAGCTAGTCGCCAGAGTATCAGACCTCTCGGGAGGAGCCAGACGACCTTGGACCGCCGCCGCACTCAAGATTGGACGTTTGCTGGGGCAATTGGCGAGGACCTTGCTGAAGAGCTCCAGGAGACTCAACAGGCCCAGCATGATCCCCGTCGCGAGAGTCGGCTTGGTAGGAGCATGTCTTCCATGGACCACCGCCGCACGCAGGACTGGAGTTTCGCAACCGCAACTATTCGTGATTCTGTCCAACCAGGCCATCCTCCCGAGATTGTGAGGAGTCAGTCTAGCCTCGAGCACAGACGCACCCAGGACTGGACCTTCTCAACTGCGGCACCCTCCAACGCGCGTCTCGGGGAGCAGTGGTTTCAATCACACGACGAGAACGACGAGGATGACTACATGGCACTCGATTCACTTCCAAATACTATGTCAGGTCATCATTCAGAAGACTCCTTGGCCGTGACACTTCCTCCGCGGGCAGCGACCAGCCTAGAAGTGAGCCGCTTTTCCACAGCGAGTATGATTGACCTGGACGCCAGCCTGGTTGGTGACGATGGCGAGTCCCTCCGTCCTTCGACGGCACACTCGGATGCTGCTTCGGTGACGCCAGGCCCGTGGCGACCCACACTGTCTCATCAGTCGTCGTTCCAATTCAACCTGGACGATACTTTCCCTTCGAGCACCCGGGAGCCTTCTCTGTACATCCCGGATGACGGCATCCCGAGAAGCAGTCGAGAACCGTCTCTTTACGTGTCTGACGATGCCATTCCGAGGAGCAACAGGGAGCCGTCTCTATACGTGCCTGATGGTATGAGCTCAAACGGGTCATTCTCGTCGATACACGACAGGGAGCCGTCGATCTACGTGCCCGATGACATCGGCCTTGGTGTCATACCGTCAACACCCACTTCAGGAGAGATGATCCTAACACCCCCATCCGACAGCGCAAACGATACGTCGGACGACCAAGCCGTACAAGCTGATGTGGCAATCACGGTTGAGGATTCCGATGTCGACTCGGACGCACCTATGCCGGCGCTGCCGTATATGCCACGGCCGCCTGCTGTTAGTGTGTTGCAGGGGACGAGTTCTCAGGATGAGGTGAAGGACGAGTTGCAGCGCATGATTCGGAGTCTGCACGAGCATCTCCAGTATACCACCTCTGTTCTGCGGACATTTCCTGTGAGAAGGGGCTCGGTTCAGGGCGATCATCCGCTTTCACAGTCCGAGATTCTCTTCTGAGGATTATAACGACTGCGGTGACGAAGGTGTCTGGGGTGCAACTCTTGAGGACTTGCGAGGAAGCCATTCCAAACTCTGCTCTCTCTGTTGGTCGTTTGAAAGCTAGGCGTTCAGGGCAAAACGGGGAACTAGGGGTTTGTTGCCTCATCCCATCAACAAAGCTTGATACGGGCGATATGAACAAGACGCGTATGGCGACGGCATGAATCCAAAATGCTATTGTTTAATATGTAATGACTATGGCCTTGAATGAAGCTTTTCCTTGTCTCTTCTCCTGTTTTTTTTGTTTTGTTTCTTTTTTGTCTTTTTCCCCTCCTCCTCCGCAGGAAGCGCCTCCCACAAGATATGGCAGACATGCTAAGACAAGGGCACATGCAGATGGGAGAGTAGGTGATGTATCGGTGTTGCACTTTCGGGACATAGTACATCCTGACACGTGTATGTTCCAGCGATGTTCATGTCCAAATACATGGGTGGGACGCTTTGCTTCTCTATATTCAGCATTAGGTCATTGTTCGTATTGCACGGGCACGTTCTCGGGCCTCACTGAAGTCGATAAGCAGCCCAAAGATCACGCCGATTTGTACGAGGGGGCCCCGGCAGGGGGGGGGGGGAGTGTTCCGGCACGCCTGGTCCGCAGGAAGCGCCCGTTTGCCTCAGCTCGATCTGCACGTCGACTCGATGACGGCCGACCGAGGGCAGTATAAGGTGCCAGTCAGGCATCAGTGCATTGCGGAGTAGACGCTGGCGACGTCTTGTCCTATGAAAGCGATCTCTTCGAATCACAAGACCTTCTCATGGCCGGCCAAAACATACCATTATTCTCACATAAGATGCATGTTTGCTTTTCGTCTGCCGGACGGGTCTACTCATGTTGACCTCGGGAAGGTTACAGTGCCTAGTATTTCATGGCCTCCGTTGCTGGCTTCCCCTACTTGTGTCGCTGTCTACAAGGTCCTGAGGCCCTTCACTAGCACCAGGGAATATCTTTAGCGAAATCACTTTGGCAGAAGCCCTTCGGAATATCTGAAAACTTGGTTTAAAGCATGGCCATGGCAACACAAGAAAACCATACCTCCTGCCAAGCCGATACCCAACCCGGCTCGGGTGGCCGCCTTGCTGATGTCCCCTCCTTTATCGTGCCGGCATTCGTCTCACTCCCCTTCCTCTGCGGCCTTTCCGCTGTTCCGGCATTCCGGAGAAGCAACACCCTCCATCGATGGCAGAAGCAATATGCTAGCTTCAGACACTTCGCCCCGTTCATCATACCAACCAACAAGAGAGTCGCCAAGTTGTGGACTGTCGACCTCAGCATCGTTACTTTCTGCACACTCGTTTCACGGGTGATGAACTTCATTATTCCAGTCCTGCTGAGAAGGACGGTCGACAAACTTGCCGATGATGATGCTCCGTTACCTATCAAGGAGATGATCGCGTTCGTACTCCTCCGCCAGGTAGTCACCGAGGCCATCACCTCCTTGCACTGGACGGTTCTCATCCGATTGGAGAGTGACATCTCCAGTCGCCTCATGTGCCACCTGTACGACAAAGTTCTTTCCCTTTCGGCTGAATACCACGACGGAAAGCGGCCCCTGGATACGTACAACACCATCGCCTCGGGCGGCCCACGCTTCGCCCGGTTCGTGGGGAGTATATTTTTTGACAAGCTGCCCGCGCTGGTGGATCTCATGGTCGCTGTCCTGGCCTTCTGGCGCATCTTCGGCGGCCAGCTTGCGGCGGCCATGGCGGCTATATCGGTCGTGTACCTGTGGGCCTCGGCGAAGCTCGCACCACAGAGGCAGATCGACTTCAAGAAAGCGCTTCGACTCCGCCGCGAAAGGGACGACCTAGGATCCGACGCGCTGCGGAACTGGCACACCGTGGCTGCCTTCAACAACGTCGAATATGAGAAGCGGCGGCACCAGGAGGCTACGTTGAAGTCGAGACTGGTGGGGGAAGAGTTCCGCGTCGCTGAGACTGTGGCCGGTTCTAGGAAGGACCTGGTCATGGCGTCAGGGTTGATCGTAATGTGTCTGTTGGCAAGTGTCGAGATCAAGATGGGCGGGGGCAACAGAAGTGTGGGTGATTTTGTGATGTTGTTGCAGTATTGGAACGACTTGGCGTTCCCGATACAGAACTTTGTGCACTGGATGACCTGGCTGGATGAGTTCTTCGTTGAGTCGGATAAGATGATAGAGATCATGGACGCGGAGCCCATGGTGAGGGATAAGAAGGATGCGGTGGATTTTCAGCTTAAGAAAGGTGACATTGAGTTTGACAATGTTGGCTTCTCATACGATGGAAAGCGGCCTGCGGTAAAGAATGTGTCATTCAACATCGAGGGCGGCAAGAAGATCGCCATCGTCGGAGACACTGGGGGAGGGAAAAGCACGCTCCTCAAGCTGCTGTGTAGGACATACGACACGACGGAAGGATGTATCAGGGTAGACGGCCAGGACATCAGGGACGTTCGGCTTACCTCTCTCATGAAGCACATCAGCATCGTACCCCAGATCATCGGCGTCTTCAACGCGACGCTCCTCGAGAACCTTAAGTACGGAAACCTTGAAGCCATCCAGGAGGAATGCGAGGCAGCGTGCGAGACTGCAGCATTCCACAGCAAGATTAAGAACTTCACCGCGGGATACGAGGAGAGAGTTGGCGAGAAAGGGACAAAACTCTCAGGCGGCGAGCTTCAACGGCTGGCAATAGCCAGGGTATTGCTGAGGGACTCCAAGATCGTGCTGTTCGACGAGGCCATGAGTAGTCTAGACAGTGAGACGGAGTGGAGGATTCAGGAGCAGCTGCGAGAATGGTGTGTTGGCAAGACTGTCATCATCATCGCGCATCGGCTTGCGACTGTTGCCCATGCGGATCTTATCCTCGCTGTCAAGGGTGGCGTTATCGTAGAAGTCGGCCGGCAAGATGAGTTGTTGAAGAGAAGAGGGTACTACTTCGATCTCTGGGACAAGCAGAGACTCAACTAAGAGCCAGTCCACATGTGGCAACATGTTATGGACATGAGGAATACATAAACTTACCATCAGAGCTAGCCCCATACAGTGTATGCTTGTCGTTTGAGCAGCCAATCCCCCCCAGTATGACCAGAAGACTGGAAGAGAAGGTGTCCGTACTCTGGAAGCAACGTTCAGGTGGAAACAGTGAAGTAGAAACTAAATCAAAAAAGACTTATCAATCCTGGGACTTATTTCACTTGGACTGCTTCATCTTCGGTATCTACCTGCTGTATGCCGATCCGTCTGTGGTCTTCAAGGGACCATTTCATCCGTCATCATCTCAAGCAAGAAAGAGAGAGCCAAAATATGCAAAAATGCCGAGTATCCGTCGTTCGGTATAACGCCACAACTAGCGACTCATCAAGCACCCACACGCAGCCCATTGTTGACAATCAAGGGTGTCGTGCCTTTGACATTGCCCTGAAC
This sequence comes from Cytospora piceicola, assembly GCA_023375675.1. Taxonomy (NCBI): domain Eukaryota; kingdom Fungi; phylum Ascomycota; class Sordariomycetes; order Diaporthales; family Cytosporaceae; genus Cytospora; species Cytospora piceicola. The sequence continues at coordinate 35,819 of JALQBC010000063.1, forward strand.
CTCTGACCCGGTCGCCCCCGCCAAACCCTTGATCCTCGCCACAACAGCATCAGTACTGGTGATGTTCTCCAGTGCCATGAGATACGCTGCCAGCCCGGCCACATGTGGACAGGCCATGCTCGTCCCGCTCATGACGGCGGAGGAGGTGGTATTCTGGATACCGACGCTCTCGACATTGACTCCGGGGGCATAGACGTCGATGACATGGCCGTAATTGCTGAAGGATGCTCTCTGGTCACTTGTCTGGTCGATTGCTCCCACTGTGATGGCGCCAGAGGCGGAGGCGGGGCTGTCGTTCTGTGCGTCCGTGTTATCATTCCCGGCAGCCACGACGGAAACAACACCTTCTGTGCGTAGATTGTTGATGGCTTGGTTTAGTGCGTTACAAAGCGAACTTCCGGCGGACAGGTTCATGACGGACCTTCCGGAGAGGCCCAAGCGTTTGACGGTTTGGGAGACTGTGGGTAGGTTCATTTTGTTAGTGATTTCAGTCGTGGAGAAGAAGGATAAAAACAGAAGAAGAAGCCGGCAGCAGAGACGTACCAAACTCAATTCCGGCAAGGACGTTCGACATGGGAGCTGTGCCATCCGCACCCAAGACCTTGACGCCATACAGCGCGACCTTCTTGGCCACCCCAAACGTCTTTCCCCCAATAGTGCCGGCGACATGAGACCCATGGCCATTCTCATCCGTGTTGTTGCCATCAACGATGTTGAAGGCCAAAACGGCCCGCCCCTCAAACTCCTCGTGGTCGGCCTTGATGCCCGAGTCAACGACAAAGACAGCAATGCCCGCGCCCGCGCTGTCGTGGTAGGTGTAACTCGTTTCCCCAGGCCAGGGGGAAGATAGACGGGAAAGACCAGAGGTGGCATTGTGCTGAGTGATTGATTTGCTGAGGTGGAAGCGAGTGTCAGCCTCGATGTAGTGTACCTCGTCGGAGTTGTTGATCTCCACGGCGCTGGCATCGTCGGCCTCTAGGGCCATGGCTCGAAGGGGACCAATACTGAAAGTACGGACTGCGGGACTGAGGAGGCGGTTGTCGACGGGTGACCGTTTCCCAATATTTCGCTTTGCAATAGTTGTGGCCCAGTATGCCTGGTGTGCGGCAACCGTGTCGTCGTCGACGGCATCATGGTAGACCACGACGTACTTGTTCGGTATGATGTTCTTCGCATTAGGGTTCATAATAGGGACACCCATACCCATGGATAGTGAACCAAAAGTGTCTGGAGCTGGGGCTCCAGTGACCTGGCCAGCCAGGATAGACAGGAGGATGAGGGCAAGGGAGAGGGTAGTAAGCAAGGTCCGAATATGAGGAGCCATGATGACAATTAACTGATATGTGTATGTACGTGTGGATGAATGCTTGATAAGAAGAGGGTGTCAAGGAGGTAGTCAAAAAGGATTTAGTGGAGAGAGTGCTAGACCAGCCAGAACTTAGACTCCACCTAGGTAGGGAAGTCCAGAAGGGGAGGTATTGAAGCAGGTGGCAGATTCCTCAGGAGAAGGAGGAGGATGATTTGATCAGGCAGTGTCCAAGTAGCTGTGACTCGATCAACGAGGAAGAAGTGAAGTATGTGTTAGTGAGTGCGTGAGTAAGTAAGCAAGATGAGAAGGGAAATGAACCGTTATCGGCAAGGACTATTAAATGGAATTCAAACACATGGAGGATAGAAACGGGGGACGACAAAGTGAAGGCTATTCAAGGAAGCAAGACAATAGTAGGCCAGCTGGAAGATATGACGAAGTACTCAAGTTGTATTGACAATTGGTAGGTAGGTACTAGGATGGTACTTGGGTTGGTACTTGGGGGTATATATCAAGCATTCAATAGACGGCCATGCCATTGTTCCTCGACATGTCGCCAGCAATAACCCAACTTGAGTAACTACATAGGCTCAGAGGGGGGGGGGGGGTAGGATACTTGCCTTTGTTACTTATTACAAGTATAATAGAATACAGTAATATATATTTATATATATACATATATATCACAGTACATCATGATACAGAACCAGCAGCACCTGGGCAGCAGTAGGAGCCTCGCCCTGTACCTATGTACATATTATCCATAGCCTTTGGGTGCTCAGGCGCGTGCTCAGGCGCGTACTGAGGCAATGAGGTGCTACGGAGTAAGTAGTACGAAGAAATGGGTGGTGTAACCTGCTGCCTACTTGAGTATATGTAGTGCTGGCCAGGGGATTTAAGGTGAGTGAAGGTGAGGTGATGATGGAGGCTGACATCTGGCTGACATTTCTATATACCTGAGTATTGAAATAAGGGTTAGGGTCTCTACCCAGGGTTCAGGGTCACTGTTCTAATCTTATCTCATGTTACATAAACCAGCAGCACTTGTCCTGAATTTGTCTAGCGTGCTAAACTGACTGGCTTTGCCTACCGCTGACGCCTACCGCCTACCGCCTACCGCCTACCGCCTACCGCCTACCGCCTACCGCCTACCGCCTACCGCCTCAAGTTACCACCTACCCCACTGTCACTGTCACTGTCACCATCACCATCACCGTAATGATAATGGTTCAGAACGCCCGAGGTACAGAGGGGCTAGGATCATGGGCAGGAAGGATGGAAGGATGGCTGGATGGACGGACGGACGGATGGATTCGGAAACACTTTTATTACTCTTGCAATCCACCGGAACTCACGCCCAGAACAACCCCAAACGACCCCAAACGACCCCAAAACAACCCAGAGCAACCCAGACTACCAAAACAGGGCCTCTCGGCCTCTCTTCTCCATCACACCCCATCACTCCTTCATTTCATTTTTTTTTTTTTGTATCTTTTTTTGTCTTTTTTTTGTCCCTTTTCTCACCCTTTTCTCACCCTTCTGACCCATTTGTTATTTACAGTTGAATACGGCAGTACTAGTACTGAATACGCCAACGCCAACGCCAACGCCAACGCCAGTCCGCCCCACGTTTTATCTTCATGTCCCATTTCCATTCCCATTTACCGTCCTCGTTCCCGTTTTCCCGTTTCCCGTTCCCGTCTTCATTTTTACACCTCCGTTCCCTCTCCATCGTGTCGTTACAGCAGTCTATCTATCTATCTATCTATCTGTCTGCCTGTCAGGCCGAGAGTACTACGTGGGTACCTACTACTCGGACGCCAATATCACCTTACCGGTGGTGGTCCACAGTTCGCAGTCAGGTGTCAACAGTCCACACACACTCTCTGATTGATTGATTAACTGATTGATTGATCGATCCACCATAAACAAGCCTCGGAGACTATCTCAGCCATTCAATTCATTCCATTCCAATCCAATCCAATCCAACCAGGCCAGGCCAAACCCAACCCAACCCCATTCATCCACCTGCGCAGTCGGTCAGTCAGATCTTCCTGGCAGGGACGAGAGTGAGTGAGGTGTGTGTGTGTGTGTGTGTGTTTTATGTGTGTATGAGCATTAAAAGACGACCACGACTACTACTACCTACTACCACGGGACTACTACGACGACGACAACAACAACAAGCAGTCCGTTTTTTCTTCAAGGGACCAGAACCAGGAAAACTAACCAGTCTACCTAGTCTACCTACCTGTCTATATTACCTACATATTTACACTCGGACATTTACCACCGTTTAACACAAATATTCCCTGGCCTCCTCGTCTTTCTCCTCCTCCCCTGCTTGACCAATCACTACCGGTCAAGTCTCGCCCTCACGCGACCATCTATCTATCTGGACCCAATCTCCCAACCGACCGTTTCTCTTGATTGACTGACAACACGAGTGACTTTGGTGTGGAGCGACGAAACACTATCGAAAATTCCAACAGCAATTGATTGATTGATCGAACACTGCCCTCTCCTCTCACTTCGTCCTCGTTCTCGTTCTCGACCTTGTCCTTGTCCTCGTCCTCGTCCTCGTCCTCGTCCTCGTCCTCGTCCTCGTCCCCGTCCCGGGTGCTGGATCATCAACGGAGGGGTGGCCTCGAAACTTCTCTCGGCCTTTTAATTTAACTCTCACCCACCCATCCATTCATACATACAAACATTCCATCCCATCCCATCACAGCCCATCCTGCTACATTACATTGCATACCTACAATCCCTCATCTACATACATAGTTGTCCTCCCAACTCTATCTACTTACTCCTGTCCTCTCTCCTCAATAACCCGTCGAACGAGACCAAGAAACGTGACCAGTTCCTCGCGCCGAAACATATCTCAAACTACCTCGAAACCGTCCCATTTCATCCTGCATTCCAGCCAACAAGACCACAAAAGACAAGAGACAGAACCAAAAAGTCTTTGCCATGATACAAGAGCCGCCAATCCTCTCCAACTGACTCGATTATATATCACCACACCCCAAACATGTCAGTCCAACTTGCGACCATGTTCAAAGCCACCGACACCCATGTCGGCCCCTTGTCCATCGACACACGCCGGACAAGTATCGAACGTACCTCGATCGACCGCACCCCCTCACGCGAAGATGTCGGCAAGGCTACCGTCGAACTGGCCTCCATCATGACCACAGCCTCAAACCCCGTCTCCCCCGGCGCATCGAGTCCGCCCCTGCCCCAGGGAGCGAGGAGACACGGCTTCTCTCCGCCAACGAGGCCGAGCAGCACTCCATTCCCTGAACCCGAACTTGGCCAGACCAACATCCGATGTCTCAGCTGTCCCGTCGAGGCCGAGCCCGACCATCACGACCACCTCGTCGAGTCCCCCGTCCTTGGTACTTCCGAACTGCCCGAGTCGCCCCTCACACGCACGAATCTCAACGACCTCCCCGCCGAAATACACGAGTGTATATTGGACCATCTTTTTGGTTACAAGGTATCGGCCTCGTCGAGGAGCTCGCTGGGCATGCCGAGCGTCACAAGGAGCTGGGGCACAGCCCTGAGGCATTCGCGGCGGAAGGAGCTCTCGGCTCTGGCCCTTGTCAGCAACGTGTGGAGGGTCCTGATACAAGAGCGTCTATACCGCCATATCAAGATCAAGGCGACGGTGCAGTCCCTGAACGAATCGGTGGCGTTCTTCGCAGACCACTCCCACCTCCGAGATTACGTCAAGCACATTGAGTTGTGGTTCGCCGTCTTCCAGCCCAAGCAGAACGCCCTCGCCCTCTCGAGCTCCACCTTACCCCCGGTCACGCTCGACGGCCTAACAAATGCTTCGTATGTGTTGCCGACCGACAACTGTTCCCTCGAAGAGGCCTTCTACTTTGTGAGCACCACCTTTCCCGAGGTCTGCGTCTTGACCTTGGAGGGCGGGGAGCGGAGGAAGGCCCCCAAAGTGCGCCATTACATACTCGGAGACGGACCCGAGAAGCCATTGTCCAAGGTGCCCTCTGTCACGACGCTAGTATGCAAGGGACAGTGGAACCTGATACGAACCGAGGACGATTTCGACGCCTTCGCCAGTGCCCTCCCGAATTTGCAGGAGTGGCATTGCAACTACAGCAAGGCAAAATCCAAGAGTTATCTCTGCATGGCCACCATACTCCCCAGGCTGCCTCGGAACCTGACCAGCCTAAGCCTCAACCTGGAGGGTGTCGACTACCGACGAGAGCTCTCCTTCCCGAACTACTTCGTCAAGGTTTCGAACACAGTCCATTTCTGCAACAAGCTTGCTGAAGCAACCCAGAACCTCGAGCACTTCGCATACACAGGGCGCGTCTGCCGGTCGTTCTTCGAACTACTTGCTAAGCTGGTGGATGCTCGTAGCACGAGGTTGAAGAGCATCGACCTGACAGTAAGGAATTGTTGCCGCCAAGTGATGCACTGGAACGAGTCCGGCTCGGGAATTACGGACATGCACTTCATCAGCGCCTTTGAACAGCTTGTATTGGCCGGGATCAGGTCATTGGGAAGGCTCAAGTCCGTGGAGTACTTGCGGATCCGATATGTCGATCTAGGTACCACGACCCCCCCCCCCCCCCCAACCGAAAGCCCGTTTATGGGAAGCCGTTGTGTATCAAGTACTGACATCTGGGCCCCACCCCTTTGCAGACTCCCCGGTGCCACCATTAAACCCTTATTTCATCCTCCGCGACGGCTGGTGCTCCGGCGTCTGGAGCGACGCCATCGTATCCGAACTCAACCGAACCCGTCCCGACGCCCGTTTTGAAGACCTCGCAGAATCTTTTGGTGAGGTTGGCATCAACAAGGATGGCAGGATGGTGATAAGTCCCGAGTTCCCCAGGAGCCGAGTGCTTTCTTTGAAACTGTCAAACTACGCTTACCTGGCCGGTGGAATCGCCGTCCCTTAGGGAGTCGACGGCATCGCAGTTCTGGCAAGTTGAAGACAAGAAAGAGCCTGGCGGATTACTTGACGGTTGCCCCTCAAAAGAGAGGGCGATAGGCCGAACACGAAATACAGAAAGGGTGCAGCTTTTGGAACCCTTGTTTCGACCGACGGCATATGAGTGTGGCTGTTGGAAGCAAAGCATGGCGTTTTTTTTTGGGGGGGCCTGTTTGGTCTGGTCGGCCCCTAATTCTTGATGATTCCCCTCCGTTGGTTGGCATTATCAGACATTCGAGGAATAGAGAGGCGTTTGGATTTTCTTGGTACCGTTAGGATGAGAAGGGAGTTGGGAGCCGAGTATGGAAGAGCACCACCAACAACAGCATTCGCCCTCCATCCCTCCCTCCTCACATGTCTTCGGTGCCTCTGGTCTCGCGTAGGCTGCAAGCTCGTCAAAGCTGGATGATGATATATGCTGGGAAGATCTGAAGTGTTGCACAATTGTTGCATACTTGGGTAGCTTCTTGGACGGTGGTAACTAGGACGAAGGAGATAGATAATGGATGATAAAAGACACATATTGCTGACGGCCTGAGGTTCATTTCAAAATCACAAAGGAACCCTTGATAAAAACGCAGTCTGCTTTTTCGAACGTACCGAAAATCGCTCTCGATATGGGTAGGACAGTTGACAGGCTATCTGGGTGCGGGTGGGAGAGTGCTCTGTTCTTCAGTCTCGTTCCCCTCGTCATGTAGTACATACATACCTGAAGCAGAACACTCCCCTCCCTTACAGTAGCAGATCGACTAGGCGACATCCGCAACTATAATGCCCAGTATCCAACAATTCGCCAAGAAGAAAGCCAGACTTGACATCCAAAGCCCTGGGACGAAGGTGCTCTCTCCCAGGAACTCGAGCGCGTAGCCCTGCTGCAGCCATGCGGCTTGGGTAAGAACCCAGAGTGTTAGGGCCGTAATGCCCAATTTTGGGTTGCGGAGAAACGAGGATCGTGGCAGGTAGAGTGGGAGGAAGACCAGGTACCAAAGGAAGTACTGGGGTTCGTTGTCAGCAGGACGGAAAATAGAGGGACAAGCAGAACGAGTGGGGGAAGGATAGCCAGGAGAGGGGACAACAGAATTGGGAGGGATCGTACCTGGCTCGTACAAACTTTGTTGAAGGCCACAAAAGCCCAGGTCTGTGCCAACATGGTGGCGGGCAAGTCCTTCTTCGCCATGACGAAGGGTATGAGGACGCATGACAGCAGCAGCTGCGGGATAAAGGCGACGGACTCGATCCGGATGCCACCTGAGGAGCCGTCCGGATCGGCGGATGTGAGGTAGAGCAGGATGTTGTAAGGGCTGAAGTTGTGGCGGTGGTCGATGCGAGTGACGTGGTGGAGGTAGGTGTGCTGGAGGAAAGGGTGCCCGTAGAGGCCGTACATCAGTAGGTTGAGGCTCGTGAAGGTTATGAGGCTGACGAGGGCGAGCTTGAGCCTTGCCGGGGTGAGGAAGGCCAAAGCCCTGCCCAAGGGGGAGGTCGAGGTCGGCCCGGGCGGTGATACGGGCGACACGCTCTCCTCATCCATCCACCACACGATGGCCGGGGCGTAGATGAAAGGGTATATCTTGAAATGCACGCCTAGCCCCAGCAAGACACCCACCAGGGTGACCTTCCTCGACAGGACGGCGTAGAGGAGGGCCATGACCATGACGGCCAACAGACCCTCGGAGCTACCCCGAGTAGAGATGGTGGCAACCATGGGATTGAGAAGCCAGATAGCGGCGAACTTCCTCGCCCTGGCCGCGCTCATCCCTCCACCGTGCTGGCTCATGGTCAACACCTTCACGATGAGCCATCCCGCAACCACATCCGCCACAGCGAACAGCACCTTGCCAAAGGAAAAGTAGGCAACCCGTAGCCATTGTGAGCTGGCATTCCAGGTGGTGGGGAGGATAATCCATGAGAGTAAGGGGGTGTAGCGGTAGGTTTCACGGGCGTACGGGCCATCTGGGTGGTGGTGAGAAAGGAGGCGTGCAGCGTCGGTGAAGACGAGGTAGTCGATATCGGTGTACTTGAGGGGTGAGTTTGCATCCTGCCAGAGGCCATAGAGTAGAAAGAAGACACGCAACAGAATAGAAAGAGTGTAGAGGGGTGCTGGGCCGGTGAAGAGGGTAGAGATGAGGCTGCTGTTGTGCTGGTGGTTGGGAGGGGCCATGATCTCAGTAGGAATGGAGGTTGGGGGTATAAATAATTCCCAATGCTTCTTGTTACTGATGTTGTTACTTATCTCATGTTGTACTGTTGCCAATGCTTATAAAGTGACACAAAGTAACACAACATGAGATATATTAGATGAACAGATGGGATGGTGTGGACTGTGTATGCATATGCAGGTACGGGTACCTACTTAAGTAGGTAGTATGGGGATAAGATGAGATGGGGCTTCAGTACACATGAAAAGAAAAGGGGGTTAGGGTTTCATGGGAGTGGGTCAAGCCTCAGCCAATACCATAGTAATCCCCAGCCTATGTGACCCTAGCAATTGGGGAGGGGGGGGGGGGGGGTAGGCACACTTATTGCTGACATAATCAAACACTCAACCCTGGAAACTTCATCTCATTCCGTCCACTCAAACTCACTCAAGCATACACATAGTGCTTGCTGCTCTAGTCACGAAGAGCATACGTAAACCTTACACCGAGACTATAAAGAATCAGGACTAAACAGACAAACAAATCTCGACAAAAAGAAAGGCCCAGCATGCCTCCAAAGAGGGACTACAAGGGGAATGCTAAGACCAATACGCCTAAGGTGCCCGTTGTTCGCAATCAGTACACCCCGATGTTCGAGCACTTTCGTGATGAGCTTGATGAGCATCACGATCGGAGAGAGAGGATTGTCAAGGCATCAAGGGACGTTACGGCATTGAGCAAGAAGATGTGAGGAGAATCCTGCAGTGTTTTGCATCTGGGATGCGTGTGTGTGTGTGTTCTGTTAAAGATGATGACTGACTGGCTCCATATTCCAACAGAATATTCTCATTGCAACGGTACGTACATATATATATATATATATATATATATATATATCTTGAGTTCTCACATTCATCCAATCGCCCATATTACACGTCACTGATGAAAACGCATACAGTGTGCGCAAGATCCAAGGAGAACTCCCTGAAAACATCGAAAAGGAGATCCAATCCCGCCTCCTCGAGATATCCAAGCTCCTCTCCACCATGGCCCCCGATGTCCAGGGTATCAATCGCTACCGCTACTCCCGCAGCCTCATGTGCATCGAGGAACTTATTGAGGCTCTCACCTTCGCGCAATACATGCGTACCCAGGGTCTCATGGGCTACGACGAGGCTGTGAACAAGGTCGCCGAGCTGTCCCAGTATGTTGATGAGATGGAAGTCGATACGGGCGACCCTCCCCGGCCATCAGAAGAACCTGCCTCGACTTCCCATCCGACCGTGCACGTCACCGAGGATGACTATCTAGGAGGCGTGTTTGACCTGTCCGGCGAGATGATGCGCTTCGCAACGACTAGCGCCGCCCTGACGGGAAAGATGGCCGGGAGTGCTTCTGCTACGACGACCACCGACGGACGTGAGCGGACTATCGTCGTCGATGTGCAGAACCTGGGCAGTTTCTTTGAGATGTTGCCGCAGCAGCATAACAGGAGCTACCAGAACAAGCTCCAGACCCTCCGAACGTCGGTGCTGAAGGTTGAAAAGCTGGGCTACGGCCTGACTGTGAGGGGGAGTGAGAGGCCTGCCGGCTGGATGCCAGAAGAGGGCGATGACAGACCGATGGGAGATGACGAGTAATGAGCGAAGAGTGACAAGTGTCAGGGTCGTGTGCTATGGGAATGCCGGTGACGTGTGTATCATCATTCGTTCCAGCGGGACAAGAATGAGGAGGGAGGGGGAAAAGACTCGCTCTGCGGAGGTACGTTCCGATACTTTGTATATGGCTTGTTCGTCTCTCAACGCGAAGTCTCACACTTGCTCGCCCAGGCCAATAATACCACCAAAATAAAGCGTTGCATCGTTGCTCAGAGCAAATTATGCACATCACGGCCCGATGAACTCGCCCTCTGCGCTGCTCTGATCAGATGCCCAGTGACAAGCACGTCAGCTCAGGTCTCCTGCATATTCATGCTTCATTTGGCCGACTTCTTGATAGGCTCAGCTACCCTCTTGCTGTCGGATAAAGCTTACAAAGACCGAAGCACCAACCATTCTGGGCCCTGCGCATGTGGGATATTGATGGCACCATCTGAGCCTCTCCATGGGAACTGATTTCTTTCGGGGTCGTGTGTCAGGTGGCCGGAGGTGATGAGCGGCGACTGGGAAGTATTGGCTTAGGCGACGGTGATGTTGCCAGCGGAAACACCTTGAGGGAAGCCTTGGGGTCCTTCGTCTGCCGTTCCCTCCCATTCCAAGACGAGACTTACTGGAAAGAAGTGATGCCGAAGCACACGAGACTGTCGCACATGTGCCGTTCCTCAGATGTGGCAATAGTAAAGGGCCCGCAGGCTGGTCAACATCAAGTACAACATCAGGTTGTTCCATATCGCTACCATTTCGTCCGTCATAATTGTTCTTGTTGTTAAGCTCACTGTCCGAGTGAGAATCAGGAAGCAATATAGACCGTCTGGTTGCACACTATGTAGATCCCCTAATGCTTCATAGTTCGGTATAATGCGATAACTATCATACGTATGTATATATACACCCTAGTTACTTGTATCTCGTCTCATATAGCGGCCACGCAATCGTATATTTGGAGAGGGCCACTTTGAGGTTGAAACTCCTTTGAAGAATTCCCACCACTCACGAACCACCACATGCACCCTACCAACTTGTTTTTTTTCATCCACGCATACATAATTAAGCACATCGTTTGGAACACTACAACTGCAGAGCCGGATACTGGAGAGGATCATATCAGTATCCTCTGCAGAAAATAAATGCTATTATTTCTAATTAGCCCACCAGATTACCCGGCAACAAAAATCCTTATGAGTAGCATTTACAGACTGTTGAGTTTGGAGGTTATGGGAAGAGATCACAGACTGAGCACAAGTGATGGATGGCGATATATATATCATCAAGCCAAGGCATAGATCATAACCGGAGGGGCTCTGGCACAAGTTCATGGCAAGGGCAATAGCCCTTCATACACAATATAGAGGGCTATCTGATGAGAGATAGAGACAAGAGAGACTACTACTCGAGTTATAAACTAAGCAATCTTTGGTTTTCTCGCGTAGACGAACAGATGAGGTTCCTCCCAGACCTCTTCCTCTTGACAGATGCCGGCCTCAGCCCCCTTTGGCAGGAACTTCGTCACTGCATTGTGGACAAGCTCGAACCCGACACTCTTGATGATAGCGACGGCAACCTCATGGTCAAGGCTAGACACGGTCATCGGGTGCCCCATCCACTTGATTTGCACACCCTGTACATCCAACGGCAGCGTGGCAAACACAAACAGCCCCCCAGGCTTGAGGAGCCCATATATCTTGGCGATAAACCCCTTGATCTCCTCCTGTGTGACGTCTGCGATCAGGCTGAAGTATACGCTTATGGCGTCGAGGGATTGGTGTGGCGGACTGAAGTTTCGAAAGTCGATCTGTTGGAACTGGGCATTGGGCACTCGTTCGCGGGCAGCAGTGATCATGGCCGAGGAGACATCGATGCCGAGCACTTCATGACCAGCATCTGCAAGGGACGAACAGACTGGCCGGCCAGTACCACAGCCGATATCAACAAACTTGGCAGGCTTGATGTCTGAGGCATGGAGCTGAGAGATGAGCCACTCGATGGAATGGGCTTGTTCAGGGAGACCTGCAAATGCGTCTTCATAGGCTGGACCAACAGAGTCGAAAGCTTGTTCGGCTGTGAGGGCTCTCAGGCTCTCAGGGGCCGCTGACCCTACCACTGTCGACATTGTGGCTGTACTAGTAGTGTACTGGTATAGTATTTGGGTTGTTGAAGGTGTTAACAGAATTATAACGGATGACACAGGACTGTTGGGGGTTTTATATGCTGTACGTATGTACTGAGCTAAGTATGTGGCCAATGTGTTCTGGAAGAGGATGGCGAGGGGCGCCTACTCGATTAGCATAATGATAGGAAGAATCGCTTTGACACATGGAGCAGTTACTTTTGCCAGAAGCAAACCGCCACTCGAGCCGCTTTAGGACCTGGTTGATTAGTTGTGTCTCAGCACTGCATGAGACCACCAGCGAGACACGGTCTATACCACTCTGCCACTCAGCTGAGCCCAGGGTTTATTGTCTCAGCAAATATACACTTACGTACCGTACTGTGTCTTGGATCTTCATGGCGCACCTGCAGCAAGCGATGCTCTCGATGCCCCAGGTGGCGCCCACGTGGCCCTTTGTGTATGGGTTAAACTTCCCGTCCCGGCCCGGCAGTTGAATATCCGTCTCGGATGACTTTAAGGTAATGTGAGCCGTCCTCGGTCCGTCTCGCAAGCAAAAGTCTCGAGGCATGGTGGACATGCGTCCAGTAACTGACTGACTGACTGCCAGTGAGTGGTGATGAGTCCTGGGATAAGGATCTACTTGGCTTGAGCTGCAACATCATTCAAGGCTGCAAAAAGCAACCAACGTCCAGTCTCGGTAAAGTGAATGTTCGTCGTGATCATTACTTACGTTCTGCCCCAGCAGTTTCGGAGGCAAAGACGCGTCGAGCGGTTCACCGGATCATATATACTCGGGTTACCTTCACATACATGAGTACCTCCTCTATAGCCAGAGTGGCCATAATCCGCTTTGCACTTGGAATATATCGGTACGTATGTGTGGAGACCGCAAAGTCTGGAGTCAAGCCGCCCCCAAAAGAATGGCGAAGTAACACGCGAGGATCTGCGCCCCCTCTCACTTGCATATCACTTCTCGACTTTTTTCCCTGTCCGTGCATTCCCACTCCGGAATAGCGTCAGGTACGAGAAATCACAATGGGAGAGGATCGTCCTGCACTATACATGAATGTAACGGTGACCAGGGGGAAGAATATGTATTGTATGTGTTTCGAGCATCAGGAGATGGATGGGTGTGCTCCGGCTGGTATTGGTGCAATCCTGTGCATAGTTTCAGCTCTCCGCGGCGCCTATGTCTGCCTGTCTGCCTGTCCGAATGTCTGTCTGTCTGCCTGCCTGCCTGCCTGTCTTTTTTCATCATCTGTTAGTAACCGTCTTGTTCCATTCCTCTTTTGCAACAGAGAACCGTGCTATGTGCTTTTAAATATGCATGGAGCGCGCTTTGAGTCGATATTAGCGCTGAGGGAGGACAGTGGAGGCAGTGGTCATCCCGAAAATACAGGCCGCGATGGTGGCCACGGCGGATCTGGAGGATCTGGAGGCTACAACCGCATCTCATCCAACGGCGAAGGTTCAGATCAGGGACATAGGAGTGGAAGTGGTAGTGGTAATGGTGGGGGTGGATCGAATGGCCGGCCAAACAATGGCGGTGACGATGACGACGATGACGACGACGACGACGACGACGACAAAGACAGCAGCACGACGTCGACTTTCAAACAAGAGACCACCAGTGCCAGAACTACGGCCACGACGGCAAAGACAACCGAGCCTGTGGACTCCGTCAAACCAACAGCGCCGGAGACTGCCGCCACAGAGACGTTACAGACTGTCGAGACAACTCTCAGCTCGACTGCGAGTACAACTGCTGAAACAGAGAACGTGGATTCGACGACCCTGAGTTCTTCAGCTTCAACGTTCAGTACAATCCCAATCTCGGCGGGACAGACAAGCAGCTCTTTGGTCGAAATCGATTCTCCGACGACAAAGTTTCCAGGCTCGGCATCCATTACAGAAAGTATGTACCCGGAGGGGACTACCTTGAGCGGTTCTTCGATCTCACCAACGACACCATCCGCCAGCTCGACGTTGAATTCGACCTTGAGTAGCAGCACTGCTTCGAAATCCCATTCAAGTTCGATACCTGCTATAGTTGCTGGTATTGTCGGTACGATGGCTTTCTGTCTGACTTGTGTCCGTTTATATGCTAATCTTCGTTTTCTGAATTAGTGGCCCTTGTTGCCCTACTTGCCATCATCGCCGTTCTCTTCAAGTTCCGAAAGGCACCTTTCATGCAACAAGCTCTTGCACCCTTCCGCAAACATAGGAAGGAAGGACATGGGTCATACTACCACCTTGAGAAGCCTCAGGCCACAGGTAGCATGAGGGGAGACACACCTGTCGTCGGCGTCAGTGCCATGGGTGCAGAAGTGCCAAACAGCAGATTACCCTCGCCAACACCCCCTGAGAACACGTACATAGATATTGAGATCAGGAATGCGAATGGCCTCGCTGTCAACACGACCAACCTAGGTCCAACACACCCGAGATACCCAGTCTCGCCCGTCTCCCAAATCAGTCAGGCTCTTATATCCGACATATCGCCCATCACACCATCGTCACCATCCAACTCCACCCGAGATCCCTTCACACTTTCAATGCCAGTACCAGTCCCAACGACGATATCAAGCCCACCAGAACGGGGGATGGCCCTGAGCATCGCTGGCTCCGAGATCCGTGTCGTCCGAATACCACCACGGACCTCCAGGGCAATAGCCACCAAAAGAAGCTCAGGAGCCTGGCGGCCTGGGTCGTCGCGGACCATGTCTTCTATAGAGCCTCGACCGCCCTCGCCGTCATCCCTGGGAGGAAGTAGCCTTAGGAAGGCGTCGGCGCATGTTGCTGACAGCGGGGATCATATGGCATATCATCTGTCGCTGGGAAAAAGAGGTAGCAATCTGAGTGTGGGTGGTAATAGTGTGGCCAGCAATGAGACACTCTCGCCTGATTCGATATCATGGCCTATGCCGCCGAGCAGGCAGGGTGAGAGTCCAGACCGGCGTTGAGGATAACATCCAGTAAGGAAAACAGAATCAAGGGGTCATTAGCTGCGAGGACGAGCTATGTCTATCAAGAGCAGAGGGTTCATATAGGGAAAGCACTCCAACGGTAAGGGGGCTTCCTTAAGGGCACCGAGATATAGTAATTGTAATCACAAGCTTGCATATTGGGAACAACTCCTACCGCTTACAGCAGCCGATAGCATCATAGAGATGCCTTGACCCTTATGACAGTGAAAGGCTCGAGCATCTCGCCAGGGGGGCAGTGACTGTTAGTTTTTGCCTCATGCATGAGCATCGATTGTAGCGGGGGGCTTTCTTCGTTGTTCGGATCTTGTCTAATATGGAATACTCTATCTCGTGGTTCCATCGCTCTGCCTCTCGTGAATAGTATGACATATACAGCTACCAGTTGTTGACCACAGTCACGTAGGACGTCCTTAATGTGTATTTGGACATTGCGCCGACATTTATGCATTTCTTCTACAACACAGCAACCAGAGGTGTTGGCCTGACCATGGCCCCTGAGGAAATTAGGTAAAGGTCTCCGTATGCTCCCCCCATGATCCTTCTCAACCTTAGCCACCTCACTCCTAGCCCTCCCAAATCTCCCCTGAACATCCGCGTCAGGCCGATCTCAATGTTGATCTCCTCCATCGTCTCTCGGTCCGCCTGTGCTGTGCCCTCGGATCCAAATGTAACGTCCAACTCCAGCGTAAATCTCTTGGCCTCAGGCACAAAGAACCAAGTAAACGATGCACCAATGTACGTCAACATCCCAAACAGAACATATGTCCCGTAAAGCATGGCTGCAAGCATATCAAAGCGTCACATTCCCGGCGATGAAGTTGTTCATCGAATCACTACTCGCCCCCTGGCTTGTACCATGCGGTGGTGACGACGAAGGCCACATCTCAGCTACCAGGATCCACAAACACGGTCCTCAGCCATAGCCAGAGTGTACGATAAATAGCTACACCATGACCACAGCGGCCCAACCCGAGTCGGTTTGCGTGTCCCATTGCTTGCGGTATGATGATTATATGGCAACTGCCATGCCGATGGCTCCCACAGTGAGGACGGCCTTGCGGCCTACGCGGTCGACCCCATAGAACGGCCGGGATGGTGGCGACAAACATGACGATATCAATGACACCAGTGGAAAGAAGGCAAGTTCGGTACTGCTGAGACCGATGTCGTTGAATATTACTGAGGCGTAGTATAGCACGTGTGCCAGCATATTAGCCGTCTCGTGGATGAGAGAGGGCACCGCCGAAGTATCACACTGATCCCCGTCCACCGCTGGAAAACTATTGTCACTTTACCTACAACGACCGTGTTGAACATAGGCTTCGTCTGGAACAGGCTCTTGATAGCGTTAAAATGCAACTTGAACATGTTCCACGCAGTCAGCTCCCTCCCATAGATGAGAAAATGCTCAACCACCGTCTTCCTCAAACAGGCTCTCTGCCTTGGTTCACATGAACTTCATACCGACAAGCTCATGGCCAGCAGGCAAGCCGCGCAGGCGCGCGAGAACTGTACGCGCTTCGGCCGCGCGGCAGTGGTGGACGAGCCAACGTGGCGAGAACGACATGAAGAGCATAAAAAGAAACGAGAACCAGAGCGGGCGCGACTTGGAGGCAGATAGATGGGCGTCAGCCACGCACCTTCGAATTGCGTCTCGAGGGTCATCCCACCCATGTAGTTGGTACGTTAGTCGATCCAGAAGGAGGCCATGATGCCCAACGAATATTGCTTGCTGCTGGAGGAGACCAACACGCCTCGGACTTCCGGAAGAGCAACCTCAGAGTTGCAGATTAGCACGATCATTGCCATAAATTCGACGCCCATGCTGGTGATAAAGCGCCCTGCGGGTATGGACTTGGGACCAGAAATGGTGCTGGCCGTTGCTTGAATAACGACACCGAGGACAGAAGCCGAGATGGCAACCAGAACACCGTATATTCGAGGAATTTCCCCAGCGAGGAAACCTGGGAGAAGTGTGCCCAATCAGGCGCCGAGCTCGAGAATGGCGGCGAACCAACCCTTCTTGGTCTGGTCTGCGTGGCATCGATGGGATCGTATGCGCCCATATCTGAAACTCGCATTGAGTGCGTCAGTGCGCATTGTGACTTTACATAAACAAGAGAAAGACACAGAATACTGTAGTCCATGTTCTCTGGATCCGATTGGCTACATACGCTGGTGGAAAGAAGGCATGGCCAAGACGTCACTGAACATGCCCTGGTTGTAACCTTAAAGGACGCCCCCAATACAGGCGGAAGAGGCGATTGAAAAGACAGGAGCATTCTTGAGGAAAGACATGGGCCCACTGGCAGCCATCAAAACTTCTCGACGGTGTAGTGCTGCATAGTACAAAGCGGCAGGATTGCCACCGGCCACCACCTTCACAGCCTGCTGAGACTGGTCGATCAGCTGTCACGCAGGGCTTGGTCCACGTCAAGAGAAGGTTAGGGCGGTATTACAACAAGGCAGAGAATGAGGACAGATCAATAACAAGACCTAGAGAGGTTCAGCTCAAAGATCATCGCTAGTCAGGCTTAGGAGGGAGAGAAGAGCTGTACTTGTATATCAGTGCATGCCAGGGTTCATGCACCTCAGCTTCTGCTCTTAGATGAAAACGAACGTGGGAGTATGAGATACTCCTGTCCTTCATGGCAGAGCAGCCTTTGGGATTAGCTGCCTGTAAGCCCATGGTACCGACAACGATCCGTCGGGCAAACCATGAAGCAATTGTTTGGGGTAGTTTCAACGCAGTCATTTCAGCCATTTCAGCCATTTCAGCCATTTCAGCCATTTCAGCCTGAACAGCCCTGGTAGATACCCTAGGGTACTTTCCTCAAGCCGGAGCACCTACGAAACTCCAGGCCCAGAAGAAGTGCTGTGATGCTTGGGGGAGTTTGGGGAAGCAGAGCAAGCCATACACCACGGGAGTTGGTTAGTCGCTGACGGTTTGTGTGACGCAATATTCGTAATAGCGTCGTCGGCGAAAGCTCAGGAATGAACCACGAGGCCTAAGGTCCGGGGGAGAGTTGTGTCCAGCCCCTATGCCATCCATAGAGCCAATTTGTGGTGACCCTCGGGAACCCAGGACCCGACTAGAATGTGCGTGAGAGCCATCGTCCGAGAGCATGATAGGGAGCTGTGCGCGGCGGTTGCGATTTGTTTCTGTTGCCCGAAGTTCCGTGTCCTTGACCCCGTCGGTTGTTCTACCGCAGCACAATGACCTCGTCCCACATGCATCGCTTGATCCGTTGACGCGCTTGATGTTCTGGACCGCATGGACACCAGTGTCAATATCCCACAGCATTCCGATTCTGCAGTACCTCGAAAGTCGACCGAAGTTGTCGTTGCGAAGGAGGCGGGAATATCCAAGGGGTTAACAGCCCTGTGCCACTCGGGAAGGCATGAGAGGGGTATTTGAATCTCGGGTTGACCCTACTGCTCCATTCGTATCTGAGTTCCTCCTCATTCTTCGAGACTAATCAGGTTTGACTGCTCGAGAGGTCATGAAAGATGGGGAAAGCAATGACTTTATCCTCGAGCCTGATGCTATGAGGCCGTCCTTGGACTTGAGCGGTCAAGTCGTGGCCTGTCAGATATAAACATGGACACCGGGGACCTCTGAAGCCTAGCCGGCCGCGGGGATCGTAAAGAAGGGCCTCGGAAGGGTGAAAGAAGTGGCGGAAAGGTTGAATCGACCGGGAAGTCAGCCCGCTCGCCCGATGGGAGCCGTGTGGTCCACCGTTTTGCCGTTCGGTGTCCATCTTCCATCCAGACTGAAAACCTGGGGCAGATGACAGCAATTCCAATTTCCGATATCAGGATACTGGAAGAGAAAAACACACAAGACTGTAAGCGACCAAACAAAAACGGAACTAACGCACACCTCCAAGTCGACACAAAGCCACCCCACCTCGCAACATCTCGCAACCAGACCAAGAGTCAGTTGAACGAGGCTGGGTATTGCTCATGCAGCAGCGGATACGTCGTCGCCGCAGACTCCAGATCGACGCTCGACCGGACAGCGCACTCGAGATGATGGACAGCCTCAATACTAAACACCGACCATCAAATGTGGCCGGTGCTCAGACAAGCTTGCCTCTCTACGAGGCCTTCGCGAGTTTCAATATCTCCCGTCCTGGCCGGTCGACCCCGAGACCAGATCCCCCCCACAAAGCTCAGAACATGACAGGGTCCATTCTGGATGGCACGTTGGAATAGAGGCGGGCTAGCAGGGAAGCGGATTATCCAGAAATAGACAGGGTGGATTGACAGTCTGTTTCGAAACAAAGGCACTGGCCGGTCAGCTGGGCCGCATACATACATACACCGAATGGCACACACAAGTAAGTGGTGGTATCCACCGGCACCAAGCCGAACTGGATGGCGGGTGGAACGACCCAAGCGATGACCTTGGCCAAGACCCAGCCCTACATACACATCTCACTTGCTTCTCGGGGGCAACCCGGGCACTTGGGTGGGTTCTCCAGAAATACTGGAGGCTGGCCGGAGAAGTGGTCCAGTCCAGACTGGTCGGCTGTGGAGGGCCCTATCAGAAGCTCTAAGAACCAGGGGACAGAGGGAGAGGCGGGATCGGAATTTTGTAAGGTCCGTGTTCCTTGGAGGAGTGGAAGGTTTCCGATCTCACTGTCAGTCTCACAAGCTCAGCCCAGTGAAGGGCCTCGCATCGTGGCCTCGGGTGGCCTGGGCTGGCCGCTATTCTGGTTCTGCGGGGTGCTGCACACAGACTGGAAGTCGAGAGCTTGCATATCAAGCCAAAAGAAGGGAGCTGAATCTGGAACTGTGGTGGCGGCTTGGCCCGCTTGGAGCTTGTAGCATATAGCTTGTCATGCGGAAATCTCCCGATGCGGAATTTCGTCTTCAAGGTGCAACCGGGGATCTGGTGCAACGACAGGAAAATGTGGCCGAGATAAGGACCGAAGATAAAACCCATGGCTTAACCAGCTCATACAGCGAGCGGCGTAGAGATCTAAGCGTGTGTTCCAATCTTGGTGTCGATGTTGGTGGTGGTGACGGTGGTGGCGAAGTGAAACGAGGGGTATGTTGTGCTTACACTTGCATCTAGACCGTCTTTGACGGAACTGTATATGAAATTGTTGTCGATGTTGATGTTGAAGGTTTCAAAAGTCAGCTCAGCATATGGAGATCTAGGGTATGTGATGGAGTGAAATATGGGGGCGGGTATGTAAGGGACCGAATGTTTCTGATGGTTGAAGTTGGGGTCTGATTGTGTGGGTAATAACTTTCACTAATATTTGATATCATTAATTTCTTTTTATTTTGGTTCCTGGTACTTAGTCTCTAAGTCCCGGGATCGTAACAGAGCGTAATAGAGTTTGTAGAGGCACAGAGAACTTGAGGCGGGTGAAGGCGGATGAATGCGTATAATAATTGATATTGATAATGATGATGGTGACGACGATGATAGTGATGTTGATGATACTGTGAAGTGGTAGTGAAGAAGGAGAGCAACATGGAAGGTTGGATGAGAGGAACCAAAAGTACTCCAACCCCCAATGCAACGTGGAATGGTACTTAGTCACTGCAGGAGCGAATCAGGATCGCACAAACGTGGGGCAGGACCCAAAAATAGGCAAGAGCACTAAGATCTATGGATGCTAGTTGACGCCTACTGTGTACGGATCTGGACTAGCTCGGGTGCTTTGGCTGGGCCGCTGGCAACTGCTTATTCTGTAGTGTATGAATTTTTAGACGCGCGCCTGCCTGGAAGATCCTGCCGAAGCCCGAGCGCCTGTCTGTCTGTCTGTCTGTTCTTTACCCAGGTGTTTACTGTGTTTTATGTACTGTATACTTTGATATGTGCCTTGGTCTTCGTGTCTGTTTGAGTCTCTTCGCAGCGCAGCGCAGCGCGGCACGGTACGAAAAACGAACTATTTACGGAGGTACGGATTTGATGAACCACAGGTGGCCGGTACTTACCTACGTAGGTATGTCGGTATGCATCATGTACCTAGGTAGGTATATGCCAGCCTTGTAAAACATGTTTCCAGACGTCTTCTCCGATCCCACCTGACTGACTCGTTTGAGGCTGATCAAGCTATGAAACACAACAATAAACAAGTCACCACCTACCTAGGTAGATACTCGTCCCAGGTGCCTGGGTGGTTACTGGCGGTTAGAATACCAAAACACGGTGGTATGGTACTGTACTGCCAGGTGTGACTTGTGACCAGTGAGTGCTATGTGGTATGTGATATCCATGGATGCGTAGGTACCCCCACTGACTTCTCATTTTATTTAATTGATCGATTCTGAGGTTGTTGATGTTCCTCTCCAGAATATCCCCACTGGATCTACCGGAAATTGCACATCGGGAATATCATCAGATCAGTCTGTGAATTTACTGCAACATTATTCGGTGCTCGAAAATGGCCCCACTATTCAGCCAAACCAACCAACTGATCACAGTTACATTTGATACTATGTACGGAAATCCGGGACGGATAGCAACAGATATTCTGGGTAGGTACGTCCAGACGTCCCGGGGTCTCCATCAGAAACGTGATGCGTCACTGGTCTACCTAGGTATTTACACTACGTAAGTACCTAGGCACCTAGGTAGGTACCTAGGGCCCCTCGGGTATCTACCCACCTAGCTAATAGTAGGTGGGTACCTACTGAGTACTGAGTACACCTGCTGGTCTGTGTGCTTCCAAGTGCCAAGGTTCCAAGACCTGTGCCAATCAACGCGTTTGTGGTGTTCAGTGCTTTTCCCTCATTTGCTTGGTTTTTAGCAGCAGCTCCAGGGCTCTCTACACCTATCCATCAGTCCATCAGTCAATGAATCAACCAGTTGAATTATGCAATCAATTGGTTATGCAATGTGACATTCCGTACTGATCTCTTCCATCTAAGGAACCTTTCGCGATACGCCTACTGACATGTCCACAGATACGCCTACACTGGCGCTTGACGCTGGCGCTGGCGCTGATCTTGACGCGCACGCGCAAAGAGAGACACACACACGAGGAAAGAGAAGCAACCAACCTCATCATCTACACACCTCATATCAACAAACACACGAACATGCAAAGGAACATTCAAAGCACCCATCAATCAATTGCAAGATGTTTTTTCTTTGAGGTCCAATGCCAGTGTGGAACCGTACATCATTGGGACAACAACTGAAGTATCAAATGGACGGCCCCGGGGACCCACAGAGTACATACTCAAAGTCCTACAGTAGGTATGTACAGTATGTACACACACGATCAAGAGAATATCATGATCCTGGTCTCTCGGACGGCGCCTTTTGCCCACTGCAACCCAACCCCATACGTATTGTAACCAACCAGGTACGTATGTACATACTGTGATGGAGATTTGAACTCTAAGTAAGTTCCTAATGCAATGGCAACCTGCAGGGTAATTTGCCTTTGCGTCCGTTGTCGCTGTCGTTGTCGCTATTGCTGTCATGGACTTCAGACTGACTAACAAACAAACAAACAAACAGACAGACAGACGGACAGACACAGATATGCGCACACCACGGTGGCGGCACAGACAGACAAAAGACTCCGCCTCGAGAGTGAGTGTGTTGGTGCGTCTGTTCCTCTCTTCCTTGCCGAAATATCACTCAGCAATTTGGGCGGCACACACACACTTAACCCCCCCTCCCCCAAAAAGGCTGCGTGGCGGTTACGGATTCCCAACTGAAATCCCAAAATGGACTTTACCTTTTCTTGTTTGCTATTTTTGATTCCATTTCTGTGCCCGCAGATTCACTCCCAGCCTTGCGCCCCAAGAAGACCCTCCCACGACTCGGCTCGACTCGACTCGACACGGCTCGGCTCTGCGCGACTTTGCGCGGGGATCAATTACATATCTGGGATTATTTGATTCCCCACTGCCATTCTCTCCTCTCGTCTCCTTCCGCATAATCCTCCTCCAGACCAAGGATGCTACGAGCTGGAGCCGCAAATCTCGGCATTCTTTTTCGGGCTCAAGTGCTACTGGGCGTAGTATCTACTTCCTTGTCTGATCCTACAGATCTGTCGTCCGGCAAAAAGCTCCAAACCGGCATGCATGGTTGGCATGGACCCTTGTTTGTCCCATTGCTGCCGAGCTCGGGAAACATCCATCCTACTGTATGTACGGACCACTCCCTGCCTTGCACGCTTGCTGTAGGCAGTACGGTATGGTATGTATGTTTACGGATCCGTATGAACTCGGCCGCTTACATGGCTACTGTTCCACCAAGTCGGTGCCGCCCTCAGCTACTACTGTACTTACTGTGCACACCTTTTAGCCGACCTCGATATCCACTTTGTTCCTGGACCCTGTCTTTTCTCTTTGCTCACCCCTGGCCCTGTTCCTGGCCCTGGCACTGATCTTCAACGTTGAATTCCTCTCTCTCCTCTTTTTCCGCCCGCGCGTGTGCGGATACGTACATGATGCCGGTCGTCTTCAACTTAGCCGCCCTCCTTCTACATACCACATACCAGATGCCACATACCAGATGCCACCAAAAAACATACCACCTTATTACATACTTGCATACATATATACACACGCACACATACACACACACACACACATACATACATACATACCATATTGAGCCTCAACTCGACCCACACAGCCTTGGCCCGTCGTAGCCGCCCAACTTCAGACAGACGCCATTCCGAAACCTGCCAGCCAATATCAGAGGCCCTATCTTGCCCCATCCGTTCAAGCAGATACATCATTCGGGTTTCATGACCGCAGCCGTCTTCTGGGATATACCCTGGTTTCAGATCGATCATCCCATGCTCCCCTGTCCCCCCGTCCCCCCCCCCCCGTCTCCATCATCCCCAAGCTCCGCCCACGCCCTCCTCCCGCCGGTGGGTACGTACCTTGGCGCAGGTACCGTAACAGTCTGGCTCCACTCCATCCCACCAAAGCCACACTGCAGAAAGATCGAATCCTCCATCATCTTTATCTGGGTCATATTTCTGTTGCCATTCTTGTACCTGCCCTACTCAGATCCGAATCCTCTCGGTATATTTTTATAAGTAAGAGGTGCCTCCTGCATCACCATCTGGAGTGTCTCTGTATTCAGTTTCTCAGTTCCAGCCTCTTCCTTCCACAGCCTCATCACATCTCGTCTTCTCATTTCCTATTATTTCTCCGTTGCGGTTTCGGTTTCTTGTTTCCTATTTTCCTAGTTCCCTATCCCGTTTGTCGCAAACACAAGATCTAGCCTTCGTTATTTATCTCTACATTGCTGGTCTGTCCTTCGTTTGACACGAACCGGAACAAGCCTTGCCTTGACCCAATAAAGACCCGAGGCCCATTACAAGCCGTCAAGACCTTCTTCACAAAGTCGGCCGCCCTTTTTTGTTTTCTTTGAACAGACGAGCTGGTCCCGCCAGAACAGCCAACTGCGCCGCTTGGTATTGTCCAGAGCCTCGAGCCTTGATCTTAATAATCCTCCGCGTTTATTACTTGGGGATACGACCTTTCAAACAACAAATAGCCAACCTCTCTCTCTTCGCAGTAACCCGAGCTTTAGTCGGGCTACAGGCCAACCTCCACCCACAGACACCCAAATGCCATCACTTATACCACAAACCATGGCATTCTACAACACACGGGCTGGTTCGCAGGTTCCGACCACTATGGACTACTATGGTAGCATGACAACGACAGCACCCCAGCACATGTCCATGTCCACATCTCTCCCAGGAGCAACTTACGACCCCTACGCCGTTGCACCCCTGACCATGCAGCCCCCAACCCATTCAGGCCACCATCACAGCCACTCCACAGCATCGTACCTCTCCACAGACCCTCACCACCGCGTTCCGACCTCCTCCCTGCCTGCACAGCACCGCGCATCCTCCGGTGCATGGAATGCGAATGACGACCAGACACTGCTGGGAGCCAGAGCAAGCGGACAGAACTGGGCCCAGATTCAACAGAACTACTTTCCATCCAAGACACCCAATGCGTGCCGCAAGCGACATGAGCGGTTGATGGAGCGCAAGGGCGCTGATGACTGGGATACGCGCAAGTTGGAGAAGATGGCCAAGGAGTACATGAGCCTCCGCAAGGAGATATGGGCGCCCCTGGCATTGAGGACTGGGGAGAAGTGGAACGTTGTTGAGCAGAAGGTAAATTGGAAGAATATCCACCCCTACACCCCTACCAGATGGGCTATGAAGACTAACCTTGTTCGTGAAGTGCATGTCCAACGGTCTGAAGAACCTCCAAGGTGCAGCCCGGGCCGCCGCCCGCCGCGAGCGCCTCGAGGCCGGACTCCCACCCACGGATCCCTACGCCGACGACAGCGGCATCTCCGGCATCGACCTCGAGCCCGTGGACGACCTTGACGGCGACGGTGGCTATGGCGGTGTCCCCTCTCCAGATCGATCAACCACATCATCCGGTGGTGCGGGCGGCAGCAGCACCGCTTCTCAGTCTTATTCTACGGCACCATCAACCTACGGACACCACCAGGCATATCCCGGATATCCCTCTATGGGCGGACATGGGTACACATCTAGTGTGAGCAGCTCTGGCGGTACCGCGTACGGACAGCAGGGCAATGGTGTCCCGCAAGGGCAGCACAGTCAGAGCGCGAGTCCGTACATGGAGGCTATGCATCGGATGCCCAGCGTCGATATGGGGATTGACTCAATCATAAACCGGCCCGGTGGACAATAATCGCGTCTGTCGTATTGAGTTCGAGGCCATATGTTGGAATTCTCCTCATCAATCCTCCTGACATACACACACTGCGTCACGCATATGTCCCCATACTTTCTTTCATTGGCGTCATTATGTTTCTTTTGTTGGCCCTTGGGGCCAAGAAACACGGCCTCTCACTTGCATATCACCACCATCATCATCATTCATCGTCGTCGCCGTCCTCTTTTCCTTTGTTCATTCGTCACGATCATGGGGACGGCGGCGGGAAGGGGTCAGCTTAACGGCGCTTATTGTGGCTGGTGTTTCGGGAGCATCAGAAGGCGTTCAAGGCTTTAGGTTAATTATCTGGTTCTCTTGCACTGGTCTGTTTTTTTTCTTGGTCTTTGGGAAATGGAGGGATAGAAGGCTGGTTTCGGGGGAGAACGCAAAATCAGAAACCGAGCATGGCTCAACCCCGACCGTGTGGGTGAGCTGGTCGGTGAATGGACCCGTTGCACGACGCCGATTTGGTCACGTTTTACGCCTGTTTCATTTACGTCCTTTACGCATTTATTGTATATTAGACATCATCTCATCATCGTCATGATACCACGGTGGCCCGGGGCATCTGAGCTAGCCCAGCACTTTGTTGGGAAGGAGGATGGTTGGATAACCTGGGAACAGTTAGCCATCTGCAGCTCAATGGAAGCAATGTTTGTTACTTCAACTCGAGTCTAATCACTTGATACACTGGGCTACCTGAGGATACAGTACTCTTGATGATTGTTCCGCAAGTAGCTGATCTTGATGTCGTCTGTCTTCAGCAGGGAGGTCTTCTCCAAGCCACAAGCCCGATTGACCGACTAGACACCTGGAAACCGGTTGATTGATGTCGTCGACTATTTGGAAAGTGGCTTTGCCATGGTACATATAGTATACATTGCAAGCTCTTCCTTCATACACCACCTCAATGTCAAGGCGCAGCTTCACCGGGGCGATCCCGTGAACGAACAATTCTCAATCGGCCTTCACTCATACACTATTCCACACCCAACGCGCTTTCCAGCTCATGAACCTCCATCCTCTGCAGAATGACTTTCAACAGGTACTGACACTGGAATAGGCACAACACCAACCTCGTCCTCGACATCTTCCCACTCGTCGTCGTCCTCTACCGGCTGGCCCACGATGCTCATCCACACCCTCTGCCACATGCCCTTCTTCTGCAACAGTGCCAAGCCCATAACAAACGGCAAGTGCCACACACTGGCCCAGAAGAGTCCCCTCGCACTGCCCTTGTGGCCTTCGTGCCTGTGGAACTTGATGGCCTCGCTCACCAACCAAAGATTCACGGGAAGGCTGGTGACGGCATAACTCCACTCGGTGATTCCGCAGGCGCAGATGCCTAGGCAGATGGGTATGAAAACCAGGCTGTACCGCAGCCCAACCCTCGCGTTCCGGGCGGGGTTGACCCAGGAGAGCATCTTGAGCCCGGCGGTCTTGTATTCCTCCCGGACCGGCCAGGACAATGCCATGAAGTGGGGGAACTGCCAGGCAAACAACAGCGCGGCGAACAGCCAGCCACCAGCACTCGACGTGCCGTCGCCGCCGAACTTGAACAGCAGCTCCTTCCACGACCCGTCGCCCGTGGCGCTCTCCCCAGCAGCGGCGGCCCAGCCCATCAGTGGCGGGATACCGCCGACGAGCGCACCCACCCAGGTATTGAGCCAGTGCATGCGCTTCATGGGTGTATATAAGCCCGCATACAGGGCGATGTTGGTGGCGCCCAAGAAGGCGACAGTCGGGTTGACGCCCCAGTATAGCGCTGCCGTGCCGACGAGCCCACAGCCCACGGCAAACAAGACGGCTGCTCTCGTGCTCAGTAAGCTCCGCACCAAGGGCCTGTTCCTTGTCCTGCTCATCTTGGCGTCTGTGGAAGGCTCATAGAGCATGTTCAGCGCATTGGCGGACGCCGAGCACAGAGTCGTTCCGGTGGTGAGGAAGAGGAGCGTCAATGGCGACAAGGAAGGAGCCTCGGCGAGACCGGCGGAGAGGAAGGACGGTACGGGGTACAGCGCATACGGAACCATGGCAGTTAAGACGACGAGAACGGTCAGCCGTGGTTTGGAGAGGGAAAGGAGCGCAGAGAGCTGGCGGCGGAGGGAGTCTGCAGGCTGGGCGGCGGCGACGCTGGTGAGGATGTCGGAGGCATTCTGAGGTAGGTCGGCGGAGTTGTTCGAGGAGGGGGAGGAGGGGGTTGCTCCTGGCGCTGCTGGTGTTGCTGCTGCTGCTGCTGCTGCTGCTTTTCGGGCAGCTTGTCTTCGTCGATGGGGAGCGAGCTCTTCGTCGACAGCGGGGGTCGCATCATGACGACTGGGGTCTTGTTCGCTTGGTGGCGGGGCCGGGGTCGGGGCCGGAGCCGGGGCCGAGGCCGAGGCTACGGGTTTCCGGACGGTGACGCCCTTGTGGAAGACATTGGACTGGTCGAGTAGGACATTGGGGCTGAAGTAGCTCGACCTGCTGGTGGGTGGCGAGGACGAATGCGACGGAGGAGTCGGCGATATGGAAGCAGCGGCGCGTGACAGAGAGGAACTCGAAAAGGATCGCTTGGCTTGAACGACAAGACTGAGACTGACTCCGCGATTGCACTGCCAGCAAATGTTCTGGTATGTCGGAAGGCGAGCTGGAAGTCCAATTGGTCGCATGGTTGCTCACATGTGCCTGTGCCTGTGCCTGTGCCTATGCCTGTGCCTGTGCCTGTGCCTATGGCTTCTTTCTGTGTCTACCTCATCGTCCACGCTGTCGATGCGAAGGAGTCGAGGTTTCTGTGTCCTTGAGGCGGAACTGAGTGAGCGAGCGAGCGAGCGAGCGAGTACGTGGGTACGTGGGTACGTGTGTATATGTATTGTGCCAATGTCATACGAGATGTGTGTCAGTGTCAGTGTCAGTGTCAGTGTCGGTGTCAGTGTTTGTGGTTGTGGTTGTGACATTTGTTCTGCCCTTTTCGGGAATTTCGAACTCTCCGCGGCCGGCAAAAAAGTTAGAAGCTCGGGCCAGCGGGACAAGTATCGCGGTCAAGTATCGAGGTACCTAGGTACCCAAGTACCTCACTAAATACCTACCTAGGTACCTAGGTAGGTACCTAGGTATCTAGGTATCTACCTAGACACTATTGAGTACCTCTCTAGTTAAATACCTACCCAGATACCTAGGTAGGTTACTAAGTCCCAGGTGATCAGGTTGGTACTCAAGTACTGAAGTACTCAGGTGTTTTTCTCCGTTTGTTCGCGCCTATGAGCGCTTGGCGCGGTTAAAAAGCGGCAACATCAAATAAAGTGTAACTGAAGCAACCTTGGAAGCTTTGGACTACATAGTTCTCCTTGAGTATTGATATAACATATAACCAGCATCGAAACAGACAGACAAACAGGACAACCATATGACCAAACTCTACAGACGGAATTCTAACCAGACTACAGAAAGACCATGTACATACACTCCGGATCCCTCTTACCACCAACCTTCCTCAGTCAACCCTCCATCACAGCCAAGTCACTGTCAGTACCGGTACATATGTAAGTACAATGACAGCAACAAAACCACGCCAAACGAAAATGTGAACAGGAATCTGCCTCAATCAACTTGTGTCACCTGTCCCAACGGGCTCTTCTTGGCCAGGGTAGGTTTCGCGGTATTGCCCGTCTTACCCGCCACCATTGTTTTCGGCGGCGAACCAGACCGAGTCCCAGTTCCAAGCCTAGCACCACTCCCGGCTACCAAAGTGCCCGAATTCAAAACTGGACTGCCCCCGGATGTCTGGTCCCTCGAGGTCCGTTGCCTCTTGCGCGAATGGCCGTCTGTGTTGAGTGGCTGGTCCTGCCCGCTGTTGAGGACTCGTCCTAGTCCGGCGGTAGGCGGTGCGACCTGCATGGCGATACCAAGGTCTGGTTTGGACTCCGGGACCAACCCGTCCTTGTAGTTGTCGTCGTCGTCATCTGGTGCAAGCCGATCTGGTTTGTACGGCCCATCGTTGGCTGAGGCACTATTGCTGTTCCTGTTACTCCTACGCCCAGGCCTCGAGGACTGGAAGATTGGCACATGATCTTCGTCATCGTCCGAAATCGCATTAAGAGCAGAGTTGCCGTCATTGTTTTTCCTTGTATGTTTACGAGTATTGGGCCCTCCACCTTGAATCCGAGGAGCCGTGGCCGGGGGAGTCGGAGCTAGAGGTGGGGTTGGAGATGCTGCTTCCCGAGTCTGAGATGGCCCAGTACTCAGTGGGATCCGCTGCCGAGTTGGCTTCGGAGCTGGCTTCGGAGCTGGCTTCGGAGTTACAGGTGTGAAAGACGCGACCAAGTCAGGCTGTTGCTGGGTCTGTTGCTGCTGCATATTTCCAACTCCTGGGAAGGTAAAAAGAAAGGACAGTGTCAGCCATCGTTCGCTGAGGGATCTTGGTACAATTCTGGGGAAGACAGCTATCAGGGGTAGCTGGCGCAGGTAAACTGGCCACCGCTTTTACCAAAACAAAGCAAGAGTCTGTCAGAAGCAGGTCAGAGTGCTAGACTACGTACCTGGACCGCCAGTCCCACGACCTTGGGTTGCCCGCTTCAGCCTCTGATTCTCCTTCGTCAAGCGGTATGTCTCCTCGGTTAGCAACACCGTGTCCTTCTGCAGTTCTTGTATCTTCTTCACCGGATCAAGAAAGTTCTGATCACGCTTTACGAACGCATCTTTCACCTCTTTGCTTTCCCAGTCGTTCGACTTCGAGATGGTCTCGTCGGCTATGATGCGCTCGTATCGCTTGTCGAGGTGGTCCTGGAAGTGGGCTACCTTTTCCTCTCGTATCGTCCACTTCCGAGCCACAAAGTCTACCTGACAGAAGGGACAGTGCGTCATGTTGTTTGTCTCTGGGACGTGCCTTCTCATGAAGTGCCTATACAGCCCGTGAGCATTCAAGACCGAAAGGTCCTGCTGACAGCCCGCGGCTGGACATATCTCGGGGACCACCACTCTGTTGTAGCCCGGGCCAGGAGTCGGCTTGAAGAATGATCGCCGCAGAACTTCCGGGTTATCGCGCGGGCTGTCCTTGGGTGTTCCAGTGTCTGTGCACACAGGGTTCTCACCGGTGAACGGCTTGAGCCCACAGTCATTCAGGTGCTGGAGCCGCTGTTTCCGAGGCCCAGACTTGAGGTCGATGCCGCACCAGGGGCACCAGTTGTCGCGACCTACATCTGGGGTCTTGCAGTTCGAAAGGTGCCTCCTGGCGTAGGACATGCCGAGCCTGCTGCACGGAAGGGCACAAGTCTTGCAGAAGGCATCAGAGGCCGGTCCTTCGCCCTGACCCCGAGCAATCTGGCAGGCATGCGCCACCCATGGGTCGCCCGGCGCGCCGGATCCAGTGAGCTCTGGATCTCCGCAGAAGGTGCAGTATGTCATGTTCGCATCCCGGGTGTTGTTGCCGGGGAAGCAGACGTTGTCGTGCTGGGTGCGGTCCGCCTTGCTATTAAGGGCCTTGTGGTTGCGTCCACAGCGGGGGCAGAAGCTGTACTGCTCCTCCCTCCTGTGTACAAGCTTCTTGCTCTCAATTGTCTCTGCAAGCCTGGCCTCCTTCAGGAGGTCGCCATTCCTGGTGAAGTATTCCGAGTGGTGGGTGACGAAGTGCTTCTGCTTGTCCTCATGCGGCAAGTGAGTGAAGAGTGTGTCGGGACAAAAGGGGCAGTGTGTGCCGACGTGCTTCTCTTCCAGGTGGGCGTGGAACCTGGCTATGTTGTCCGGGTCAACCGGGAAGTACGCTCTACAACCCTTGTACGGACAATTCTGGCCGCGGTTCAGAGCTATAGACCGCATCTGGAAAAGGGACTCCTGCAGTCTTCTCTGCTCCGTAGGGGTCAAGGTCTGCGTGCTCATGACGGGCACGGAGGTAGACGCCAAACCATCCGGGCCGCGCTGGCTGAAAAGTTGCTCCAGCGGGGGCGCGTTGATAGGGATCTCGGGGTGCTGGTTGCTCATGTTCACGCTCAATGGGAAGCCGTAGGACCACTCGCGGAATGCCTTGCCACGCTGGGCCGAATCGAGTGGTAGACGAGTAGGCAATAGGTCTCGTAGGAGCGGCACCCTTGACGACCCGATATCACTAAGGTCTTTGCGGTCGATATCCGGAGGCTCGAAGCCTGTAGCACGGGTTTCCACCTCTTGTTGGGTCTCACGGCCTACTCCAGGAATAGGATCGTACCCCATATCAATATCTTCTGCCATTGTGGCAGCAGGCTGGTCAACCCTGGCAGGCTGGTCAACCCAGGTAGGCTGGTTAACCCAAGCAGGCTGATTAACCCATTCGAACCGGGGCACGTTATACCCCCAAGGGTAACCCTCCGGGTCCAACCTCTTGAGCCTCAACGGGTCACCGACTCCGGGGCCATCCTGGTCAACCTTCGGCTTCAGGTAGATTTCGAGTCGCTTGAACGAGACCAAATGCACGAACTGTTGCCATGTTTTCTGCATCTCGGGCGAATCTACTGGCTCGAAATCATAGCTTGTCCTGTTCCTGAGTACCCACTCCACGGCCTTTTCCATATCCGTCGTACGCGCCAAGACTTTGTCGTACACGCGCGGGTTTCCTTGGTCGATGCAGATCACAGAGTTGTCCCGCCACTGGTTCACCCTTTTAAACTCATTCCTGATCATCGTGAGGGCCTGGGGCCAGTCATTCTTGAGGGCGTGCAAGGCAAGGTCCAAGGTAGCCAGCTCGGTGCCCTGATTATCAACAATGTCGGCATTATACTGCGACCAGCGAGGCTGGACGATCAGGGTACGACTCTGATTCAGCAAGGAATCGAGTCGGGCGCTGTTTCTTGTGTATTGGTCACCCTCCTTGACAACGGCACCGTCCTGGACCATGAATCTCGCGCGTCCGGAATTCTTAACGCCAAAAGGTACATCCCAAGGCTTGATATCGATCTGGACCACGGCATTCCTGTCGACCTCGAGTAATGATTCAAAGGCCAGGTTAAACATGTCGTCGGGAGACAAACCATAACCCATCTGGTTGTAGCCAGGGACAGAGCAAGTAGTATAATCGTCCTCTGCCTCTCTCGTGATGACCACCCCCTTGTTGCCGGCGTTGAACTGATTCATCAGCCAATACCAAGACTGACGTAGCAAGGGCATCTTGGAATGCCACTGGGTTTCGCCCATGATCAGGTTGTAAGAATACATGGGCGGTTGTGCTTTCGTCCTTCCAAGGCTGACATTGTTGTTGGCGTCGATCTCACCGTGTGACAAGGTTCTCCAAACAGCCCTGAACCATTCTTCGTAGTGGCTTGACGCCGTGATATCATTGATACTGGCCGGCTTCCACATATATGCGACTGGATACTCCTCGTTGGGGTCCTCTTGGTCCACGGCGAATTGCAGGCAAGTGTCACCATCGAGGCACGGACGAAAGGCCACCTTGTTCCCCTGACCGGCTCTGAACGGCCCGTCCAGGTATTGATAGCAGACGAAGAGGACGACTCTGGAGACGCCATCGTTGAGGGCGCTAATATGATTTGCGCGGGCTCGTAGTACTTGATTGTAAAAGTCCTGCTCCTGCTGCGCGCTTTGTCCTATTTGACCGCGTACAATTTGCCTGCACTGGCCAAACCTCTCGCCGGCGTTCTCTCCGTTGACGACTAGAATGGAAACGGTGAGAGGAATTCCGGCACCGGTACTGTCCTGGCGGTCTTCGAGTGCTAGGAGGGCATCGATCGTGTTGAAGAAGGATGTGGCGAGATTGACCTGCCAGACTTGACGACCGGAAAACCCATAGAGGAAATCCAGCTCGGGGGCATTCTGGTTGGGGCCTGCACCTCCCCGGAGAGACAGGGTATGGCCGTGAATGTTGGCAATATCACCATACTGCGCGTCCTCCATCAGAGCATCAGAGGCAGTTGATGCATCATCCTCGACGCCCTCGTCATCACCGCCTGCGGACGAGGATGCATCTCCGGAAGGAAGTCCTCCGCCGCGGAGGCTGGGTACATACTGATTCAACGCTTGAATATGGCCGTGGGCGCGTCCATGGTGATCCTGAGGTTGCTGCTGGCTGATGTTGTCATGGACCGAAGGCAGACGGTAGTAACCCTCAAAGGTTTGGTTTGGCGACACTGTGATTTGTGTTAGCCACGCAGTCTCGAAGCAACCAAGCGGTAACAATATGATCTCAGGCACTTACTGTGCGAGTTGTCTTTTCCATAACTACGCTTGTCGTAGTTGTTTAGGAACCGCAGCGGGCGCTTGTCAGCGGGAACAAACATGCCTTCGTTATCCGAGGCGGTGTCGTGGTCTTTAGTACTACTGAAGAAGGCGGGATTCAGACCGGGAAAGAGGTCTTCCATGGTCAAGGGCTCCACGGGGAATCCGAAGTAAGCCATGGTCAGCTTGGTGGAAAGAGGCGAGGCAGTCTCCCTCATTTCGTTCCTCCACGCCTCGCTCTGCAGTAGCGCCTTGTATGCAGCCTCGTCTTGCTTTTGCTGCGCGTGGAGATGTGGTTCGCGCTTCTTGTCGACGTATTCGCTGAGCTTCCGGACCTCGTACCTTGAAAAGTGCTTTCGCAGGACCTGGTCAACACTCAAGCCGGATGCAGTTGACAAGTCCGTGTCGAATTCGGCCTTCTTGTTGGTGAAAACAGCATCCGTGGGCTTGATATCCGGCCTCATACGAGCCAAGGATTCATTCCACTTCTCGTCATCGGTGACGGCAACGTGAGATATAACATCGGTAGCTTTCGCGTCAGTACTGTCACCGGCGGCCTCGACGGCAGGATCGCCACTCCAGCGCCAGAGATAACTCATGATTTTGGCAAGCTCAGTGATGGTAGATGCGGGAGAGATGTTTTAGTGGTTTCCCCCCTCAGATCCGAGAACTTGATGTGTAGGTAGGTACGAGGTGGGACTTGCACTTGTGTGGAAAGGAAACAAGATACAGGAAAATACGACATGAGAAGCTCGGAGCGGGCACGACGAAGAAAAGGGACAACAAATTCCCAGCCCCGACCGCAAACAATCACGGTCTATGCAATGATGTACAAAGGGACCTGTTCCAGGTATGGAGGATTGCCACCTCAATGCTGTTGCGCCAACCATTTCCGGCTCTGAAGTGTAGTCTTTGTCCGACAAACTTGTGTTGCCTCCTACTTGCGGGTGGTGGTCAATCAATCACTACTACTATACATTTCGAGAGAGTGTGCCTGGACAGTGCCCAACTGTGAGACTTGAAGGAAGAAAGAAAGAAAGAAGTCTAGGCTGTATTACTTGGTCGATGTTGAGCCTAAGGTGAGAATGGAAATAGTGAACAAAGGGCAGGCTGCCGCATGCGGGCAGGTTGCAGCAGGAGGAACCGGAAAGAACAGAAGACAATTGGAACTTTCCAAAACTTCCTCCCTCCGGCGTCTGTAGGAAACGTCTACTTGATTCGATACGTATGCATTGCTCTCTTTTCTTTTTCTGAATATGGGGCCTAGAGCTTCGGTGTCCCAAGATCACTGCTGCTAAATATTTGTTTCCAGCTTGAGGTGGTGAAAAGCAGACGAGCCCAGACTCTTTGTTTAGCTGTTATATTGAACTGAGTGGATGTAGTCTTTGTTCAAGCTGTCCATAACCGGCGCCGCATGCGAACAGGCGTGATATTGGATTTCGCGAAACAAAAGTCACTGGTACACGGATTAGAAAATATACATATCTGTGTGAGTGTGTTTTTCCGGACAGTGTCACTTAAGGTTGAATCTTTTCGATTAGCTACTGTCACCACTTCACATACATGTGTGCCTAGTTATATAGCAGATATGTGAGTTGGAGTGGTGGCTTTTATTGTTTATCATACAAAAAATATAGTATTGTAAATGTACTCCATGTAGATTATATTGCCGTTGTTGGATGAACTCACCAACATGTGCACAGTTCTCCCCTGTCTGTATCTGACGACACCGAAAGAGCTCCAAGAAAGGTAAATAATCGTCCATCAGATCTGCAGTGGATGCCAACCTTAACCTCTCGAGCGAAAACTGGATAAGCTTCCTACTCGTGAACCAGCCCGTTCACAATGGAAACCACTGGGCGATTCCAGTACTGTACTGACATGCGGAGCCGCCTCCCAGGCCTGTTCAAATCAAGGAGATACCAGGTGTTGAAGAGCAAGACGGTATCAACATGTCTCCTGATCAGAAGTCCCGGATAATCTTGCTAAACAACCTCTCGAAACTTGCGAAGTTTCAAAACCATAGTCATGGCTAGGAAGATACATGTATAGACAATCTGGATCGGGACTGTATCCAGTGGCGCCCCAATATCAATATGCCGGGTTGGTTATGAATTGAAGGGTTATATGACAAGGATTACAATCGAACTTTTGACATAGAATGATCGGTCAGTCCCTAGAAATATGACCAGGTAGAAGAAGTAGGAGGATGATGTATGAAGGCACCTGGGGGTCTTCCAGACTGACTTTTGCCAGGAGGGAAGATGAAGTCCTCCCAGTCGCGGCTGGAAACAATGGCAACTTCAGTATCGTATTATTTCCGAAGAAGGGCCATGCACTGAAGAACAAATGATTGAATAGGGGAAGAGTGTCAGGATTTGCTGGCATAATTCAACAAATGGCTCAATGTTGAAATAAGGGCCAATGTTAATACATATTCACATGTTTCATCTCCTTCCACTCGTCGTGATATATTTCATATTTCATCTCAGTCAGTAATTAATGCAATCATCTATAAACCGGGGCTTCGACCCGTTACACAGTCCAAACTGTATTCACTTCACCAAGTAGATGATTAATCATCGGGAGGGAGTGGCAGTAACGGGATAGAACAACGGTGACACGTCTATCATGGTCAAGACTGTGTCTGTAATTATAAGAATCTCGCCCTCAAGAGGAGGCGACTTTATATCACCCCTTCTCTGTTTTTTGGCTACTCGTTTTAGATATGACCATAGTGACCCATGAAGTAGATGCTTTCCGATGGCTGGATTGGTTCTAGAGGATCAAGGCCCCTGCTGGTGCCCTTGCCCCTCGCATCCTCCCCCTCAAGTGCTCTAGTATCCTCCTCGCCTTCAGGCTCGGTAAAACAACATTGAAATGTAAGCAAACCCTACAGAGCTTGACATTGTGACTAGATGCGGGGGAAGGGGGTGATCACCATAGCTTCAGCATACTCTGCAGGAGCTTGACGACCTGGCTATTGAATTCTTGCATTTATTTACCTTCAACCCACAATTAGTAGTAACAGCAGTAGCAGTACGCAGTAGTTACAACAGCAGCAGCACCTGTTATACGTGGGAGCTGAACTGGAGCCCAGCCAACTACTTCATCAAGTAATTATATAATCCTGAGCACCTCCGCCGTTGATTGCTGACTCTCTCTCACTCTCTCCCACTTCCACTTTCTCTTCCACCAGACTTCACCTTGCTATCCACCACCACCACTACCACCACCGAGACGGGAGACATTGGACCTCTAGTCACAGAAATAACACGCTTACATCTAAGAATAATTGTCTTATAGCAGTCCATCGCCCACTCTATACTTGATTTCTGCCCAAGCAAAGATGCTTTTCACAGACATCTTCGCCTTTTTCCTGGTCACAGCCGCAAGTGTCTCGGCTACCCCTGATGCTGCAGTGCTCGCCCACCAGAACATTACAAAGCCGTCTCTCCATGTTCCCTACTGTCCCAAGATTGGCAGTATCACCTACAACCTGTCTGTCCCTGGCTTGGCCCCCTTCCCAGAGACCAAGGTCTCCCTCTGCTACGACGCCAGCTTCATCTATATAGGATTCACCGCTCTTGAGGAGGAGAACTTCTATTGTGTGTCAACCCTAAAACCTCCCGGGATTTGACCAATATGAGCTATATTACTCAGTCGAAGATTTACTGACTGCAAGGCCCACAGACAACAGCAGCCTGGGCACCAATGGTGAGATCTACAACTATGAGGTGATGGAAGCCTTCATTGTAAGTCTCTCCCCGAGAAACATGTACAAGTGATCAACGACCAACCTTCATGCTACAAGTACCACGGCACCAACGACCCGCAGACCTACCTTGAGTTCGAGGTCGCCCCAAACAACGTCACCTTCCAGGCCTTCATCTACAACCCTTCCAAGGTCCGCGCAGCCGGTGCTGCTTTTGACCGGTTCTACATCACCGACCTGGCCGACGACGGCATCACTGCCAACACTTCGCTCGCCTATGACGCGAGCACATGGGTCTCGGACATCCAGATCCCCCTTGGCCTCTTCAACGTGGACAAGGGCAAGGGCAGGGGCACCAAGTGGCGAATGAACTTCTTCCGAACCATCACGGGGCCTACCACTTTCCCTAACCAGACTTACGGTGGCTGGAGCGTACCTGATGAAGCGAACTTTCATATGACTCCTTACTTTGGCGAGATTACCTTTGTCTGAGGAAAGAAACTGGCCTCTTCACGGTAAATCATGGGTCTTTCAAATATTGGGAAAGCGGAGGTCGGAGTAATTCTTCTGAGATGATCAATCAGGTGCGGCATGCCCTTACCTACTGGAGGTATCCTCCTCAGGACATAAAGCCTTTCCCTGCATTCCTGTACAGTTGGAGGGAGGTCTTACAGACTAGCCGTGGGTCATGTGATCATGGCTGTCGTTCTGTGCCTCCCAGTTTTCCTTATAGTTACCCATCGACACTCGCAAGTAAGGGTTTTAGGATTATATCGAAACGGTAGATTTTTACACACAAATGGCTTGACATCGGGTTTTGTTGCAGCCTGGGTGACTATTGGTATTTGCATAAGCTGGTCCACAAAGCACCGTCTGTACACCCCTTCCTTGGCATCACTTATACCTGTCGCCTTCTTATCGTCAATCTTGAATTATATCTTGGTGTACCCGGGGCTGGGACTCGCCCTTTCTATGCCAGGTCCCGGGCTTTCCTCGCCATCAGCCGGATGTTGTTGACAAAGCCTTCGATGAGGAAGTCGTAGTTGTGGGCCTCTCCTCGCATGGCCCTGCGGCCCTGCTCGATGACAGCGTCGGCATCTAGTTCGATTTCAAGCTCGTGCCGCTTGCTCATGCGCGTGGTGTTCTTGTACCAAGGTCAGATTTGGGCCCACTGTGGCGTTGAGAAGCGGGGGAAGGGGGGTTATGAGTTCAATGGAGTTCGATGGGAGGGGGGGGGGGTCAGAGTGGAGTGGGGGAGACGCACGCTGGGACCAGGCTCTGGCTGCGTGACCTGAGTGAGGTCGACCCTGTAGTTTCCCTGGGCGTAACTTAGGCGGTCCTTATGCCGATCTGCCTTGTCGCCGGCTGGGTTCATCTGCTCCAGCTCATCGACTGAGCCCTGCCAATCTGCTTCTATATTGATACTGATGCGGCAATCAAGATCGCACTGGGGGAAGTAAATGTGCAGATCGGACACCTTGGCCTTGGTGATCTTGGCCTTCACCTCCCCTGACTTCTGGTCGGTCGTAACCCGCACATTGGCAGGTTTGTTACCCATCAATTGGTGAAGGGCAGGATGAAGAACCTGGCGCAGATGGTTGGGTACTCTGTGAGATCGATCCGTTTCCCGAAGATGCACGTAGTTGATTGGAGCCCTTGGGTCAGATGAGTTCTTGTTCTTGGGGTTCTGCGGACTGGCCTCAGCGACCAGACCGTTGAGGAACTCATTGTAGCCTTTGTGTTGCAACTTATCAAGCCATCAGCATCTAATACCTGGTGTTGAAGCGCACTGACTTGACTTACCTCGGTCATGCTGCTCACGAAATTGATGTTGGCATTGTTCGACAAGACAACTTCAGACTGGACTGGGAATTCGATTCTTTGGCTGGGATTGTTCCGGTCAGTAATGTGGCCGAGCTTGGCCTCTATTTCGTACACACATCCGCGGTGATGAATATCGCCGAGATTCGTGTTGTTGACCACCAGCACGAACAAGAAATCTGCCACAGTTCTGCACATCTCATCAAAAGGGGCCTGATTCGCGATGGTCGGCTCCCATGGCCCTAGCATCGTCGGTTTCGTAGTCGTGACTGGTGCTGGTGTCGCCTGATTCTGCGGCTGGGCCTGGGCTTGTATTGGTGTTGATGCTGGTGCTGGTGCTGGTGTCGGTGCTGGTTGAGGCTGTGGTGGTTGTGCTTGGTTCTGAGGTGTGGCCTGAGAAGCAGATCGCGCTGCTTCTGGAGATACATGTCGGCTACTCGGCCGGTCCTGACGGGACACCTCAGCCTTGCCATTGACGTGTGGGTGGTTCAGAATCGGCTTGCGGACGATGAAATTGGGGTTGCTGAGCTGCTGCCTCTCGAATGTTTGTGCCCAAACTGGAAGGGCAGCATGCCTCGGCTTGCGCCGAGCCAACATCGGTGAAGTAGAAGAACGACTAGCTGTTGGGCGAGCAGACCTGAGTTGTTGTTGTTGTTGTTGTTGCTGCTGCTGTATGAGTGCGCCGTTGGCTTCAAAAGGCGGTGGTCGTGGTTCTTGTCGGTCAAGGTCCTCAGGCCTAATATCCCTGTCATCCATCTTTCGCTTGGCCGGGGTGGAAGCGCGTTCCAGCATGGTGGCGGACGGAGGTGGAGCCGCGACGTGGCTAGAGGGGCCAGAAATCGAGGCCTGGGACCGATGGCCAGCGCTAGAGGGCAGACTGGGAACGCGGGTCTTGGGGCTCACACTGAGGCTGCGCTCACGTTCGCTCTGGGACAATGACCGGCGATTTGGGTCCGCTGCTTGATGCTGGGAAGTGTCGTACATGCTAGGTGCTCTTTTCAATGGAGGCTGGTGGTTCGTGCTGACAGGACTCGCGAATTGCTGGGGAGGGTATGTGTGCTGGCTCTGCGCAGAGGTCGGGGTCGAGTTTGAGTGAACGGACTGAGACCGCTGATGCTGGGCCAAGTACGGATGTGCGCCACCAGGTGTGCCGACTGGCGGAGTCTGCGGCAGCGGCGGCGGTATCGAATGTTGCGGACCCGGGAAATAGCCCGCGGGAGGGATTCCCGGATGCCCTGCTGGTCCCGGACTGGGAATGGGAGGGGCAGGTTGGGAATAGCTGTCTCTCGGCGGGTAGGCGGTCGCGGGAGGATAACGGTGAGCCTGGACTGGGCTCGTAGAGTCTGCGTATGGGTGACCTGGGCTAGGAAACGGGTAACCCGCGCTCGCGGAACCTGCAGCAGAAGCGACGGAAGGCGTGTGCCTGCTGTACGGAGAGGGAGGAACAGGAACAGAGCCGACGCTGGGCGACCGCACGTTGTTGCTCGAGAGTGGTTGTAAGGGAGGCGGCACTGGGCGACCCGAAGCGGCGTAGGGCGTCGTGGAGGTCGCGTAAGGCGGGGGGGAGGCAAAAGGAGTCTGGTGGGTGGGAAGATATTCGTGCGATAGAGGACGAGGCGGAATATGAGGAGAAGCTTGTGGTTGCGGCGGATAAGGCGGGTATGCTGCTCCTGAGGAAGGGAGGCGCTGTTGGTATGGACTTTGTGGTTGCGCAAAAGTTGCTGAACCTGCAGATTGTTGTCGTGGCCCGGCTGATAAAGGTGGGCCGAGAGGTGTTGATGGCTGTGAGGGCTGGCGCATATGATCGGACAGAGATCGAGCAGGCGACGCTTGAATGGACTGACTGTGGTCGCGGAAGGATTGGGGAGGAACGGTCGAATTGGGAGTAGAGGGATGTAGGTGTTGTTTTTGTTGTTGCTGATGTTGAGGTGGAAGTTGAGTTGGAGGTTGATGTTGAAGCTTTGTGGGAGTTGGCGCAGTTGTAACAGCACCAGCAACAGCGCCAGTACCAGAAGTAGGAGGAACCTGCCCTGCTGGTCCTCCACCGTCATTCATTATCGACCGCAGATCCATGATGCGGTGGGGTGGCCTTCGTATTGATTTGATTTGATTTGTTTTT
The DNA here is from genome assembly GCA_023375675.1 of Cytospora piceicola. Taxonomy (NCBI): domain Eukaryota; kingdom Fungi; phylum Ascomycota; class Sordariomycetes; order Diaporthales; family Cytosporaceae; genus Cytospora; species Cytospora piceicola. Next base: position 77,524 of record JALQBC010000063.1, read on the forward strand.
GTTTGCTATTGTGCTATTATCCCAAGAGTATTATCGGCCGGTGGTGGGTCAATGTGTGGAGGATTCCCCGGAGCGTGGGATCGATTCGATATCTACCATCGGACGGGAGGGAGGAAGAAGCTGTTCGTAGCTATCGCCGTGGGTGTCGCTGTGGATGTTGCTGTCTCTTTCGCCGCTGTTGCTGTCGGTGTCGCGTGTGGTTGGCAAAACTTAAAGTACTGTAGATCCCCCGGCCTATGCCCGCTCAGTCCGGCCTCGCTCCGCCTTGCGATCGATCTTCCTTGTTCAAGATCCCCCTCTTTTAGTGTCCTACTTGGAGGGTTCCATGCTCCAATGCCGGAAACGTGTTGTGCGCAAATGTCGATAAAGGAGGCGTCGTCGAGAAGCAGTACGAAACAGGGGGATGTGTGCGCAATGGCGGGAGAAAAAGGCTCCAGAAAAAGAAGAGGTAGGAAAAATTAAATTGGGAGACGGCGCGCGGGCGCGGGCGCGGGCGCGGACGCGGGTGGTGGGCTGTAGATTGATAGGCAGATACTCGGAGGAAGCACGGGAGTGTAGAGTACTGTAGTGTAGTGCAGTGTAGTGCAGTGTAGTGTGTCGAGTAGAGATGGGCTATTGTAGAGTCGAGTCGAGTCGAGTGATGAGTGTTGTTAGATGTGGCTGGGCTGGAGCAGCTCTGAACAAACGAATTACTCTGGCGCCGGTCGCATCGTCATCTACCGTATTACCGTATCGACCGCAAAAGGTATGGTCTCGAATGGGTGTCGCCCAGGTTTGGTCTTGTCTTGCCTTCCAAGGTCGTCTCCGTCTCGTCTCGTCTCGTCTCCTCCCGTTCGGCCGAGCTTAGAAGTTGAGCGGAGCGGCACAGAAGAGAGAGAGAGAGGGGAGAAACTGGGATGATATGTATAAATCAGAAGCACATCCGATAGGATTTGATATGATATGGGATGGGATGGTATGATATGATTTGCCAGCGTTGGCCCTTGTCACACACACAACACACACACACACACATACATACATACATACACAGTACACACATACACACACACAATCGCGAAGTGAGTGCGAAGTGAGTGCGAAGTGCGAGAGGCTGATGATAGGCGGAATCAGAGACTCAAAGACCCAGAGACTCGGAGAGAGGTAGAAATAGAGCGAGAGACGCAGTAAGAGAGGATGTGTACAATAGCGGGCGCAATGAGAGACACTCAATGCGACAATAGAAACTTCCTACTAAATAAGCACACAGACAGAGAGAGAGAGAGAGAGAATAAATAGGTGAGTTGCTAGATAGATAGATCGATAGATAGACCTTGAGACACTCGAAGTTGGAGGCGATGGGCGTGGGTGTGCGTGTGTATGTAGGTGGGTGGTAGTGTGTAGATACCCAAAGTTTATGTGTAGTGTACACAGTAGTGTCGAAGGGAACGGTGGGGGGTGGGGGAGGCCTAGGGAGGTAAGTGATGGGCGAGCTGACCTGCAGTCGAGGAGTAGATTGGACTGGGCGACCTGCTGGCTGTGTACTATGTATGGTAGTACACAGTACAGTGCAAATGTACTTACCTAGGTACTTGATTAGTGCGACCTAACGGAGCAGTTGTTAATGTAAGTGCTGTGTTAACGGTACCTAGTCCACGGGCGTGTAGAGGTGTTCTCTTCTACATAGTAAACACTCACTGCTTTCAGTCGTAACACTACCTACCTACCTAGGATACCTAGGTGCTTAAGTACCTAGGTACCTACATGCCTACGTAACAGAGGTACGGACTGCCACCTAGGTAGGTATCTACCTAGGTAGGTACCTAGACCACCTGTCTACCGTCGTACTTGCCTTAGGCGAGTGTCTAGTGTACTGCATGCGGCAGTGGCAGCAGTGGCAGTGGCACTTCCACGGCAGGCACGGTTGCTTCTCTCTGTCTCGCACGGCCAACGCATTGCGTATCAATCAGAAAGAAGCATGATGAGTACCTAGGTGGTTTACCGGGTATGCACATATGCTCACGTGCCGTTCGCTAGAATGACCTTGGAGTTGAACGCGCTGGCTGTTCCAAAAGGCCCAAGCTCCTCGCAGCCACGCACGGACTGCACGCCGCGCGCACGCATTGGCCTAACACTACCTAGGTATATACCGTATCTGCACACAGCAACACCGTACTGCTACTAACACAATGCACAGACGCACCGTTTCCAAAACGTGCAACGGGGGCAAGCCTGCTGAGGTAATGTAGTACCGTATCTCAGTGGCCACCTGCCCCCTCTCATTGGCTCACAAGCTTGGCTGCAGCGGGTCCCCGATTCCAGGCAGAGCTGGCCCTGACGTGGATGCGAGAATAGCAACAGCAGTCAGCAGCAGCTCGTGCCTGCCAGCCAGCTTCTAGATCGCAACCAACATTCGCAACATCGTCGTCTAGGTCGACGTACAACAAACCGTCAAACACAACCATCACCCACCCCCACCAACCACGCAAAAGCAAAGCCTAGGGAAAACACTAACCATCTCAGGCTTTTTCTTCATCTGTGCCCATTTATCTCACTCTCTACATTGTACAATCCCACTTCCACTTCTACTTGACTTAAATTCTTCCTCGCCTTTCGCCTCCTTCCTTTGGATAACAGCATGCCCGGCCTCGTTACGGCAACCGGAGTCTTGGGCTTCCTCTCCGATGAGGAGCCTGAACTCAAGGTATTCGCCCTCCAGACTCTCAATGATGACATTGACACCGTTTGGACTGAGGTCGCTGGCGCCTTGAGTCAGATGTATGATTCCTTCTGCTCTTTTGCCCTTCTATTCTTGTCTTGTCTTGTCTTGTCTTGTCGTTTTGAGCTCAACCTGGAATCTGGTCCCGTCATGCTGACTGATATGTCTTTTACAGTGAGGCCCTCTACGAAGATGAATCCTTCCCCGAGCGCCAGCTGGCCGCCCTAGTCCTCGCCAAGGTCTATTACCATCTCCAGGCCTATAACGAGAGCATGGCTTTTGCCCTGGCAGCCGGTGATCTTTTTAAGCTCGACAACCCTGGCGAGTTCGAGGAGACCATCATCTCCAAGTGCATCGACCAGTACATCGCCATATCTTCCTCCGCCCATGCTCCTCCGACACACTCCGCCAACGACTCTCAGCCTGCCCTCGAGACTACCTTTGGTGCCACCCTTCCCGATGGCCCCTCCCTCGTCTCTCCGACAACCCCATTTTCCCAGTCCGCCCTCCCTTCAAAGTCCCTACTCTCCCGCGCCGCCACCGACAATGCCATCCTCGATCCCTCACTCGGCGCCGGCAGGATGGGTAGATCAAGCTCCATCGCCAGCTTGCCCGGGAGCTCCGAGCTTGCCCTACAGCGTGTCATCGAGCGCCTTCTAGATGCCTGCCTTAAGGAGGGTCGCTACAGACAGGTCGTCGGCATTGCCGTCGAAGCAAAGAACCTGGCCGTCCTGAGACGCGTCATCAAGCAGGCTAGCGAGGACGAGAAGCGTTCCAAGGCCAAGTCGCAGGAATCCGGCCAGGGACCTGCTGAGGAGCTCATGGAGTATGCGCTGAGCATCTGCATGGACATCGTGCAGGAACGAAGCCTTCGTACCGAGATCCTGGGCCTGATCCTCGAGCTTTTGAACGAAATACCGAACCCCGACTACTTCTCCATTGCGAAATGTGTCGTCTACCTTGACTCGGACGAGGAGGCTTCCAATATGCTGAAGGAGCTCGTGACCAAGGGGGATCCCACCTCCATCGCCAACGCCTATCAAATTGCCTTTGACCTCTACGACAACGGCACCCAAGAGTTTTTGGGCAAGGTCATCGGTGCACTTCCATCCGGCGAGGCCCCTAAGAAGCCCGAGGCCGAACACGAGGGAGAGCAGCCAGCCGAGAGCGAGCCGCTGCTCAACGACCAGGAGCAGCCTCAGCAGGACGAGGTCCCCGAGGAGTTGGCCAAGGTCTACAAGAATATCCGCGATATCTTGGACGGCAGCAAGGCCATCAAGCTCAACCTGGAGTTCTTGTACAGAAATAACCACACCGACCTCAGCATCCTCAACAAGGTCAGAGACAGCCTCGAGGCTCGGAACTCCATCTTCCACACCGCTGTCACGTTCTGCAACGCCTTCATGAACGCAGGTACCACGCACGACAAGTTCTTCCGCGACAACCTGGAGTGGCTCGGTAAGGCCGTCAACTGGTCCAAGTTCACTGCCACCGCCGCCCTCGGTGTCATACATCGTGGCAACCTGACTCAGTCTCGGAAGCTTCTCGAGCCCTATCTGCCCCGGACAAGCGGCATTAATAGCGGCTCGATTTACAGCCAAGGTGGAGCGCTGTACGCCTACGGTCTCATCCATGCCAACCATGGCGCTGATGCACTGGAGTACCTCCGCGGCCAGTTCACGGCTGCTGAGCAGGAAGTCATCCAGCACGGCGGTGCGCTTGGCTTGGGTATTGCGGGCATGGCCACCGGCTCGGAGACCATCTTCGAGAATCTCAAGGACGTTCTCTTTGCCGACTCGGCCCTCAACGGCGAGGCCGTCGGTCTGGCCATGGGTCTCATTATGCTGGGAACTGGTAATGCAAACGCATTGCAGGTTATGTACACATATGCCCATGACACGACCCACGAGAAGATTGTCCGCGGTTGCGCTCTTGGTATGGCTCTGATCATGTATGGGCGCCAGGAAGGTGCCGACGTTATGATCGAGGGTCTTCTCAACGACCCTGACCCGGCGCTCCGATATGGTGGCATTCTCACTATTGCCATGGCCTACTGTGGTACAGGTAGCAACAAGGCCATCCGCAAGCTGCTGCACACTGCTGTCAGCGACGTGAACGACGATGTCCGCCGTATCGCCGTCATGTCACTCGGTTTCATCCTCTTCCGGAAGCCAGGCAGTGTCCCCCGGATGGTCGAACTTCTTTCCGAGTCTTACAACCCTCACGTCCGTTACGGTTCCGCCATGGCCCTTGGCATATCGTGCGCTGGCACAGGCCTGGACGAGGCCATTGACCTGCTGGAGCCCATGATGAAGGACCCCACCGACTTTGTTCGCCAGGGTGCCCTCATCTCCCTTGCTATGATCATGGTCCAGCAGAACGAGGTCATGAACCCCAAGGTAGCAGCCATCCGCAAGACACTAAAGAAGGTTGTCGGCGACCGCCACGAGGACGCCATGACCAAGTTTGGTGCATCCCTGGCTCTTGGTATCATCGATGCTGGTGGTCGCAACTGCTCCATCGGCTTGCAGACACAGACCGGCAATTTGAACATGCCAGCTATCGTTGGCATGGCAGTCTTCACCCAGTACTGGTACTGGTTCCCCTTTACGCACTTCCTGTCTCTGGCCTTCGTCCCCACGTCTATCATCGGCCTGGATCACGAGCTGGAAATCCCCAGCTTCAAGTTCCACTGCGCCGCTCGGCCCAGCCTTTTCGACTATCCTCCCGAGCAGGAGGTCAAGGCCGAAGAAGGACCTACGCTGGTCACCGCCGCTGTCCTGTCCACCACTGCCCAGGCGAAGAGGCGTGCACAGAAGAAGGAGAAGGCCGCCCGGCGCGAGAGCATGGACATTAGCTCCACCCCGACCACCAAGGCGGCTGCGCCCTCCGGAGATAAGATGGACCTCGATGACGACAAGGCCAAGAAGACTGCCGACGAGTCCAGCGACAGGAAGGAGGGAGAAGGGGAGAAGGAGGCCTCTGCCACGCCAGACCCCAAGAAAAAGGCCGAGAAAGAGAAGGTTGGCTACGAGATGGAGAACATGTCCCGCGTGCTCCCTGGCCAGCTCAAGTACATCAGCTTCCCGGCTGGACGGTACAGGCCGGTGAAGAAGGTAAGCGCCCCATCCGGTCAATCTAGTCCTAGTTCAACTGCTAACAGAGACCCCAAAGCCGACTGGTGGACCTCTCCTGCTCCAGGACACCCAGCCAGATGAGCCCAAGGCACTAATTGAGGAAAAGCTCAAGAAGGTCACGACGGAGAGGGCACCTGTCGCCGGACAGACGAGCGGTGGTTCCGGCCTCGGAGGACTGGGTGGTCTTGGAGGTCTCGGCGGCCTTGGAGGCCTCGGAGGCCTTGGAGGTCTTGGAGGCAGGTCCGGTCGCAGCGCCATGATGCCCGACGCTGGCGACGATGCGCTTGCAGAGGCCCTGCGCGCAGCCATGCGTGACGGCGCCGGTGGCGGAACGGCACTCAACGAGATGTTGCGGCAGTCAGCACAGGCGCGCGGTGTGGACCTGTTTGGCTCCGGTGGCCCCAGCAGCGGCCAGGGCGGAGCTGCAGCTGCAGCGGGCGTTCTGACGGCTATCGACGAGGACGAGGACGGTGCCGAGGAGGCGCAGGTCCCTGAGGAGTTCGAGTACTTCACTGATAATGAGGACGAGGAGGAGCTGTGAAGATAGACGGCTGGATTTGTACATTACGCACGAGGACGAAGTGCATGATCGTGTGGTAGGATTGGCACGGCGCAGATAGAATTTCTTGACCTCGGAAATAGAGATTTGAGTTTTGCTCTGGATTGTTAAGATATGTTCTCGAAAAGATCTAAGTCATGCGGAAGCTCTCCGTTCGAGGAACTGGTATCTATCTATCTATGTGACAAAGTATGTATACTATTCTAAACACACAGTCCCTAGGCGACTACTCCATACAGTACAGTAAGCGAGTAGTAGGTATATACCTCGGTATTTTTAGTCTCCAAAGCCCTCACAACTAAGCGCCGCACCATGTCTGGAACACGATATAAGGCCGGAAGTCGTTGGTACCAACCTCAATCAGTTGCCATACCATACTCCTCCCTTTTGAAGCCAGACCCGTAGGCGTCACCAGTCCGCCACACGACGCTCTCTGCTGCACCACTGCTAACATTTGTAGAGGGAGTGCATTCCGGGCACACAATCACCCGATGCCAGGCGTTGGCCAAGTTCCCCCGAACGTTAAATATAGAGGCATGCGTCTCGGGCTGCACATTGTACGAGTTGTCGGTCGCTTTCACCACGACCTGGGCACATGCACCTTGCCTGGGGGATTTGAGCTGGCCGAGATAGCGCCACCTCTTCCAGGCCCAAGCCTTGTTCCCCGTCCATGTGTCGGAGAGGAGTTCGGCCTGGTCCCAGGTCTGACCACCGTCGAGACTTATGTCCACGCGGGTGATCTCACGCCCGCCACCAGACACGGCATACCCCTGGGCCGCGATAGGCTGTACCTCGTTTCCTCTAGTTGTGGACTCGACGAGTCTCTGCTTCTCAGCGAGCCAGGCCTCTTGACTTTCACGGACGCATTCGCCAACCAGGACCCTGGTAATGGCACTCGTGATAGGCATCTCCTGGATGGCCGGTGCGGAATCCCAGTTGGGGATCCGTTCGTTTGGCCCAAAACTCTTGTAGTCTCTCCTCTGCCACTGGGAGGTGGATTCCTCGTCGCTGACCACAATCTTGGAAAGCCATTTCACACTCCGCGCGGCTACGTGTCCCGGTACCACTGCGCGCAGGGGGAACCCGTGATCCCTGGGGAGGGGCTGTCCATTCATGGAGAAGGCCAGAAGAACGTCGTTCGCGGGGTCGAGAGCGGTGGAAAGTGGGATAGATGCGCCATAGGCTTCTAGGCCGGTCAGCTGGACGTGGTGGGTCTTCGGATCGGGCGGGTCATGGTCTGCTGGCGCGCTGGCGGTGACGGCCGTGTGCGATGAGAGGTCTGCGACGCGCAAACCGGCGTCATTCAATACATCCATCAACCTGACCCCTTCCCACTCTGCATTGCTGATGGCGCCCACGCCCCATTGCAAGCCGTTTGTCTGGCCTGTGTGGCGCGTCATGTCGCTGCGCCTGTTGCCGGAGCATTGGAGGACGGCTGTAACCCTATGAGTCCTGAAGCGGGACTTCAACTCCGCCAGTGTGTATGTCCGCTCCTCGCCGTCGGGCAGCTCGACGGTCAGGGCATGCTTGTCCACACTGACGCCCTCGATGACGGGAACCCACATGTGGTTCCTCACGTAGAAGAGCCCAGTCGGCGTCAGAAAGTCTCGGTCCAGCTCTTGTGTGGGCGGCTCGGCGTTGCATGGCCTTTGTGTATGCTCGAACAGGCGAGCATCCCGCCGGGGGTCTTGCGCGAAGGGATCCTCGACTGTGTCGGCTGGCGGGAGGCCGTCGACCAGGTCCTCGTTGTGTATATACCCTATGAGGTATCCCTCGAGGATTTCCTTGACATGCGGCTGCTTATGGATGCTGAATATGGCCCAGTAAGGGTCTATACTCTGGCCTGCTGCGCGCAAGATAACGTCGCCGCCTGGATGTGCAGACACCCAGTCTGTTATGTCGTAAACCTTGTCTTGGTGGGTCACCCAGGGGTTGGGATGGGAGGCGTCGTGTTCGCGGATATGCGATAAGTGGTACCGAGGCAGGGAGGGATCGCGGTTCGCGTGGAGGGTCGATGTTGACTCCGAGTGGTTGTCGTCAGCTTTGGCTGTGTCGTGGCCAAACGCAGCGAGGATGGAGATGAGGCCAGCGCCTGCTAGTATGGCTGCGGTAGGGAAACGAGCATTTGGTGTTTTTGTTCTCTTGCATGACAGAGGCACTGGTACCGCGGGCACCGTCGAAGAAGCTGGCTTCGAAGCAGAATATAGACGGCTTGTGGCACGTATGGATCGTCGTTGGCTTGCGCAAACTTGGCTGCTTCCCGGGATCATCCAACTTCTCGACACCTGAACCTGAGGGCTGCGGACCTGGTGGAACACCTCGGTGGCGACTCTGAGACGTCTCGGATGCTGTACTGACATCGTGATGTTTATAGTGGCAGTGATCGTGGTGGTGCTGTTCTACCTGTTGAGGCTGGCATTGTCAGTCTGTGTAACATGGGACGACGACAAGGACGAGGACCATACGATGCGATACGGCAAGACTTCTGGAGTAAATTAGAACATACCTTCTTCGTCCTTCTTCACGTCACCCTCCAACATATGACATACTGCTGCCGCCCTTGACGAAGAGAGGTGTCTCTGCCCAAGATACGCGGCCTCTTGTTTTCTTTTTCCTGCCCTTTTCTCCCTTCTCCTTCCAAGGTTCGCCTGGCTTTCCTTCCTCCCCCTCTTCCCCCTTCCACCTTCCTCAAGCCCTTGCAAGATTTGCGAAGGTTCGTGGAGTTTTCGATCGTTCTCAGTCAGGAGACAAGCTGTTGTGAGTCAATGACACTCGAGGGGCTCCAAGTCGGCCGCGATACTTAGTTCGATTCGGCTTGGTGATCAGAAGTTTCAGATGCAGAGATTTGCGTATCACTGATGCAATGGAAACTAACCGCCTCGGCTGTCAAGTTCAACGGTGTTTGCATAGAACTCACTGCGACTAGTCATGATATTGAAATATATCGATGGTCATCTCCAGGACCTGCCGGTAAACACTCACCTTCTGAGCCGTGCCGTGCCGTGCCGTGCCGTGCCACTTGTAGCGCGGTTGCTTCAAATAATCGGGAAGATGAAGCCATATTCGTGGTTATTATTATCTCTGGCTTATATACCTACTTAGGCATGTCTTCTGGCACGATGCACAAAGAATACAGTAGGTACGAAACAAAACCAATACAGAGTTGGCTTGAGTCGGGCGATATCGTCGTACGTTTTTACATCTAGATCGACCTACTTAACTACTTATTTAGGTATCGTTATCTCCAATGCTACCTCCCCGTTACCTGCATATGCCCGCCACGTCCGAGCCTGCAACAAGCCAAGGCCTCCTTGGATGTATATGTAGATGCATGTGCTGATGAGTCTATGGGGCATTGTTTGAATATGAAGCTGCCATTTCTATATAACCATGTATTACTATGACCTTGCTTTCCCGTCATTCCCGAGGTCATTCCTCTTTCTTGGCCCGGCCCGTGTCGGCCTTCTCTCTTCTCCTCTTCTTCCACGCAGCAATCTCGTTCAGCAATCCCATCACTAGCGGCACGCCCACCGGCCCCAGGAGCGGCAGGTACACCGCAATCTTGTGCTCGTCGGGAAAGTAGAGCTGGCCGACCATGCTCTTTTCGAAGAAGGCCCTCTCGGCAGCTGCCTCGGCAATTTGGGCATGGATGAGCCCATCCGAAGTCCCTAGGGACTCGCACGCCAGTCGGAGATGCCGGATAGTCGTGGACACGCCATCGGCAACGGACTGCGGGATGGATATCGACGGCAGGGCAAGGGAGAGACGGGCTAGTGAGCCCAGAGTGCTCGATGCCCGGAGGAGCAGGTCTGCCGAGCGGATACGGGAGAGCGTGGAGAGGCGGAGCGGCAGGGAACCAGATGTAGGCGTTCCGAGGAGGGAGAGCAGGTGGGTGGTAAAGGTGAGAAGGGGTTGCTTGAGACTCTCGGCGGCAACATGTTTCTTATCACTGGGCATATTGAGGAGGTACACAGTGCCCCATTGGGGGATGAGCCACGAGTGTGCAGTCTCGGAGACGGCAGTCTCGCCTGCAGCGGCATCTTGGTGGGTAGGCGCCAGTCCAATGGTCTGGTCGCCGGCGAAGACGATGAAGTTCACAGTAGGGGCGCCGCCGATGGATGGTGACAGCGGCCACTCGGCAGCGTTGATAAAGGCGGATAGGTCGTCCTTGCTCAGTACCGGTGACTGCACGCCGGGAGCGGCGTAGAGCTGGACCTGGGTATCAATGGTAAAGTTGTGGATAGGCCCCAAGAGATCCAGGGCTGGCCTCATGTACTCGTCGATGGCGGCCTCAATGTCCCAGCTGCTGGGGGCAGGCCCGTCGGTGAACAGCGAGAATGTGAGATGGTACGTCGGAGCATACCTGAGAGAGCGGGTAGTGCGCTTCGCTATGGTATCAGCAGCCTCGGCGGACAGACCCTGAGGCTTGTGCTCAGGCGCTGCCGAGGACGTGGACAGCAGGTATGATATGACTGCCTGTTCCTCGGCAAATGTGGAGCGCAACTCGCTCGCGACGTATGCAGCCAGGGACGAGGAGGACGAGGTCGGAGATGGGATCGAGTTCGGCGGGTATGTGACATCGAGGATGGATTCGTAAGGATGTAGTGACGCTGTGGTCGACTCTCCTGGCTGAAGGCGTATGACGAGGGCAACGTGTTCGGGGCTGGCCGAGCCATTAACGGTGCTGGCCCGTGGATCTAGTTGTAGCCGCAGGTGATGGCCGGGGAAGTCGTTGAGGTCGTCGAGAGCATGTTGCGTCAGGCGCAACAGGTTTTGGGCTTCTTGTTCTTGGAGCTGGTTCGCCTGGATGGAGATGCGCAGAGGAAAGACTGGCCTGCAGGCCTACACACACACAAAGACAGCAAAATAGAATGTCAGTTCATAAGCCCTGGCTCGCGGAAGGAAGAAGTCTCGAAGGAGGCGACGTACCTTACCGTCGGCCCAGTCCATCATGTCGTCCAAGGGCAAGCTGGCCCGGGGGATGGTAGTTGTGCGCCACCATATTGGCAGACCCAGACAGAGGACAATGAGCCAGAATGTTGATATTATGAGGGAGCGTCTCCGGATGTCTGACGGCTTCTCGGGCGGGGGTTGCTTGCGGCCGGAGGTTGTTGGAGCGGGAGGAGGAGCTGCAACGGCCTCAACGGTCGAGGACACGACATCAGCGGTGTCAGTGGTGGTATCGGTGGTAGCATCGACGGTTTCAGTTGTCACGTCGACATCATGGGCAGCTGTAGCAGACATGGCAGCGCAGGTCGCTACATGGCATCGCGACTTGGGCGTGTATAAAGGAACGATAGTTTACGGAGAGAAGCTTTTAAGGTTGTCAAGATTGTTGAAAGCTATCACTCAATTCAGCCTTACAGGAGGAAGAGGCCCCTGAAACCCCTGTAAGTACAGTGGGTGGACAAAAATACCGATCCCGACGCGATTTTTCGCGCTAATCTCGTACCGACTTTTCAACTCTTACCTTTTAAAGTTCAACCACGATAACACTACAACACCTACAAGGCCTTAAATAGCACTATTCTCTTTATATAAAGACTAAGATTATTACAGAATATTATTTAAGGCAAACTCGACGATATCTTTTTACTAAATATAACGTACTCGAGGGTACGATGTTTAGAATAGTCTTTCGGTATAACACTTAAATCGGAGCTAAATCTTCTTCCGGCTATAACGCACTTAAAAAGATTACTAATAATTAAATTAAATAAGTCTACGATATCGTTAAAAAGTAACCTTTTATTTCCCTTTAAAACCTAATTAAAAAAGCACGTTTAAGGTATTATATAAAGACTTTAATTAAACGCTTTAAAGACGATAGTATTAATTACGTTAAAGCACTTCGACGGCCTTTTATTATAAAAATAGTAGCTAAAAAACGCTTTATATATATTTATCTTTATATTTAAAAGCCTCTTTCCTTTTAAAAACGTATTATTTAATTAGATAAATTAACTATTGCTTAAAAAAATAATAATTATACGAAGTATATATAATACCGCCGAGTAAGTTAACTTACCCTTTTTACGCTAAGTCGATTTCTAATAACTACGATTTTTCTATAAAGTAAACGACTATTACCTTAAAACGTATAACTAAAAGCGAAGCTATTACGATATTCTTAAATATTTTAAAGCGTTTTTTTATTTAATAAACAGACTTTTCTTATACCTTTAATAAGAAATCCGAACTTTACTTATAACGGTATAAATTTAATATAAATACTTAAGCTTTATAAAGAAACTTTAAAAACTATTTATAAGCTTAAGTTTATTTTTTAATAAAATAATACTTCTATTTATATAATACAGATTATAATAATATAGCTAAAGTAATTTTATAATAAAAATAGTATAGAATTACTTAATTACCTTTTTTATAGTTTTAACCTTAATTTAATCGAAAACGTATAAAAGTTACTTAAAAAAGAGATTAATAAAAGGTACTTCGAGCTTACTATCTTTAATATAAACTAAAACTTATATATAAAATTAGTATAGGTAGCGATTAAAGTATAAAAAAAGATTAAATAAAGTATATTTCGAAAGCTAGCTTTAAATATACTATAACAACTTAAGGCTATTATTAAGGCCGGAGGCTATTATATAAAATACTAAATAGTTATAATTTAAATACAATTAATTTATATAATTAAAAATCTAATTTGTTAGTAAATTGTATATAATTTAGAAGATCTGTTATATTTAAAAGTAGTTAAGTTAATACTATAATTTAATATAGTTTAGCTAGGATCGGTATTTTTGTCCACCGACTGTACAAGCCCAGACTAGCTACCTAGGTGCCTAGGCCTGGGTACCTATGTAGTTAGGTAGCGTACGCTAGAGCATTGGTCTGCCGAGCAAAGTGGGGCGTAATATCTACCTAGGTACCTACTTAGGTAGGTACCCATTACCCTCTGCACCACAGTACGATCCGCGGCAATAGATAAGAACAGATATGTAATTATCAATCATCGATAAGCGAAGGTTGAACTTGGGTACATATCTGTCTATATACTTGCATACAGGTACTTAGGTAGGTATGTAGTCTACTCAAGTATGTATAAAAGTATCTATCTCTGCTATTGTGACATGTAGTCCAGTCTACCTAAAAACCTAGGTATGTATATGATATATACCTAAGTAAGTATACAGGCTTGCTTATACCGGAGTATAAACATTTCTGTCTAGTATATACAGACATGCCTACCTACCTAGAGTGGGTAGTATCTCCGGAACCTGGGAACCTACGGACAGGTTAAAACACCAATGGTGTGCCCCCTCACCCGGTGCAATTGGCCAACTACTGATCTTCCTCTCCCCCCCTTTTCCCTTCTTTTTGGAAACCGATTCATCAAATTGCTTTGATGAATTGGACGGATGGAAAGAAAGATGGGAATACTCTTGAATGCCCGAGCCGAGGCGTATACGATGGATGGGTGGATAAATTACCACAGTAACCTCACTGGCGACATATCGTGTCATGCCATGTCATGCCATGTCAGTCCCGATGGATGATATCAACGACAGCCATCACCAGCAAGCACACCACAACAACAATATTGTACCCCCCTTTACATTCCCCTGATTACGTAGTGATCCTCTCACTTCTTCCTTCTTCCTCAGACTGACCGAACGACCGACTGACTCACCATTCTACCAACCAACCAACCAACCGACAAAGAATTGAGTTCTCCAGTCTTCTTTCTCGGACCACACGAGTGCGACCACCACCACGAACATTGATATGATACCATTGACCACGACCATTCATTGATCGTGAACCGGACTGCACACCTGCGACATTCTGCACCTCGCCGGACTCTACCATCTCATCGCTTCGCTCGGCGACCTTCTCGCGGTCCCGTTCCACAGCTCAACGCCCACGCCGCCCGGTTACACCTACTTACGCATGTCTTGATAAATTGCCGTGCCTGTGTCTCGCCCTATAGTTGATACTTGCCGTGCTTCCTCCCGCCTGTCGCTTGTCGGCCCTCGCCTCTTGCCTCTTGCCTCTTATTTGTCGTCCCGCATTTTGTGCTGCATCTGTGTTCCGGGGCCAGTCACTCCTCACTGTCGACGGTGGAACTGTCCCGGAAGTATAAGTCAATAATGCCTGGTATGTCTGTTGAAAAGCGCCTCGCAGTACCCATATTCTCAACAATGCGTCACGAGGGCCATGGCTGCTAACGCTCTTCTCTTCTTGTTGTCGCAACCAGTCCCTCTCGCCGTCGTCGCCCCGGCTGCCGTCGCCGCAGCGGCATACATCAATGCCAAGGCTCAGTTATGGTACGACTTGAGCCTGCTCGCCTGTGTAGTACCCATGGCGGTGGGCATGTTCTGGCGGGAGCGGCGTGGGGACCTCAGCCTCTTTTACGACCTTGAGTACTGGGCAAGTAAGTCGAAAACAGCAGACGCGCCGTTCTTGCGCTTTGGGAACAAGAGCTGGACCTATAGGCAAGGGCTCCACGAGGTCCTCCGCTACGGAACCTGGCTGCGGTCCAGGTTCGACCTCAAGAAGGGGGAAATCGTCGCCATGGATTTCACGAACTCCGAGGTCTTCGTTTTCGTGTGGCTGGGCCTCTGGAGTATTGGGGCCAAGCCGGCGTTCATCAACTACAACTTGACGGGCCACGCACTGGTGCACTGTGTGAGGGCAGCCACCACCAAGATCATGTTGATCGACCGTGCGGTGGCGCATCACGTGGACGACTCGGTGCGCAAGGAGCTGTCGGGCGTACGGCTTGAGGTATTCACACCGGAGTATGAAGAGGAGGTCCGGATGACGAAGCCTGTGAGGCTGCCGGATGAGGCCAGGAAGGAAGAGGGTCTACATAATATGGCGATCCTGATCTACACGTCCGGCACAACGGGGCTGCCCAAGGCTGCCGTTGTCAGCTGGGGCAAGGTCCATGCCGCAGGCGGTTTCTCGGCGAGGTTGATCAAGACGAGGCCCGGGGATGTTTTCTACACTGTGAGTCCACCCTGCTCGCCTGTTGTGTTCTTATTCTCCATTGGCACCAGCCGTATTTCTCTTGCTGATATTGAGGTCTAGTGCATGCCTCTCTACCACTCTTCCGGCTCCATACTCTGCTTTTCCAACGCTCTTTTGATGGGCGCTACCGTGGCGCTGGGGGCCAAGTTCTCCACACGCACCTTCTGGCAGGAAGTTCGCCAGCACGACGCTACCATGATCCAATATGTGGGCGAAACACTTCGGTACCTACTCGCAGCACCGAGCGAGGTTGACCCCGAGACAGGGCGGGCTCTGGACAAGCAACACCGAGTACGTGTGGCGCTGGGGAACGGGCTACGTCCAGACGTTTGGAACCGCTTCAAGGAGCGGTTTGGCGTGGACTACGTTGCCGAATTCTACGGGGCCACCGAGGGCAGTTTTGCGACATGGAACCTGAGTCGAAACGACTTTGGGATGGGCGCCGTGGGAAGGAACGGTTGGCTGTATTTCATGATCGTGGGGTCCGGTACGGCCATAGTCGAGGTGGATTTCTCGACGGACCTGCCCTGCCGCGACCCCAAGACGGGCCTGTGCAGGGCTGCTAAACCGGGCGACCCGGGCGAGTTCTTGTTTCGCCTGCCGGAGAAGGACCTGGAGCGAAGGTTCCAGGGGTATTACGGCGACCAGGCGGCGACACACGGGAAGATCTTGCGGGATGTTATCAAGAAGGGAGACTCGTGGTTCCGCACGGGCGACGTCATGCGGTGGGATACCGAGGGAAGACTGTACTTTCATGACAGGATTGGTGACACGTTCCGATGGAAGAGCGAGAACGTGTCGACAGCAGAAGTGTCGCAGGTACTCGGGCTGCACCCGGCGGTCGACGAGGCGAATGTCTACGGCGTGCAGCTCCCGCATCACGACGGAAGGGCGGGCTGTGTGGCGCTGATCCTCAACAACAGCAACATCAACGGCCTCGAGCCGGTTGGGACCAGTGCCGAGTTGCTGAACAGCCTGGCGGCGCATGTCCACGAAGGTCTCCCGAAATACGCAGCACCCGTCTTCCTGAGGATCACGAGACCAGGCAGGATGCAGACGACTGGGACGAACAAGCAGCAGAAGCATGATCTGCGGACAGAGGGGGTGGACCCTGACAAGACGGGCGGCGACGAGGTATTTTGGTTACAGCAGGGGAGATACGTGCCGTTCACAAAGACGGACTGGGATGGGTTATATGGTGGCAGGGTGAAACTGTGAATCTATTAACCCAGAAACAGACCGGCTTGTTGATCAAACAGTGCACCAGAGATTTGGAAGCAATGGACCATATGGAGTTTCTTTCTGTTCACTGGTGGTTGGCCTTGGGGCTTGAGAAGGGCCTGGTTACTTCAGTTAAGTACTTAAGTGTAGATCCGTATGGTGTTGTTGACTTTTGTTAGTTGACTATTTTCTTCTGATATGATGTGTGGAGGTTATTCGGAGGTAAGTATTTTACTTCATATACATGCATACACGTACGAAAGTAGACCACATGGCTTCTTACCTAGGTAGCTACACTGACAGATAGACAGATGGCGAAGGAAATAGATAAGTAGAACAGACATCAAATCGCGATGGTAGATACATATGTATGATGCTCCGGATGCGGAGGATTCATCATGCTGCAGGATTTAGAGCAAGAGGCAAAACTGACGAATCATTGAGCTCACCGATGGCGCCATTCCCATGACGGCTCCTCCACTTGTGTCTCTCAGATTCCCCACGCTGACGGGATCGACAAGGAAAATGGAGGGGCATATTGGATGGAGCTTGGGAACCAGCTGTTTGGCCTCCTGATAGACCAGTCAACGCCAGCCCAAGCATTTTGAATTTCACCATCAGCACGAGACTTTGCGTCTTCGGCGCTATTATAGGTACATTAGATCAAAATTAACTCAATGAACGGGGCGCATCAATGATGCGGTAGGATAGCAGACTATCGAATCTGTTGGTGTGCACAGTGTGTTGCATAATGCTCCCGGGGGAGAGAGAGAGAGAGAGTTAACCTAGGGAGTTAGTCGTATACATGTACTTCACTTAGTATATACAACGAGAGGGGTCAACTGGTAGGTACAGTCGATAGACAAAAATAACGATTCTACTTAAACCACACCAAATCACAGTATTAACTTAACTACTTTTAAATATAACAGATCTTCTAAATTATATACAATTTACTAACAAATTAGATTTTTAGTTATATAAATTAATCGTATTTAAATTATAACTATTTAGTATTTTATATAATAGCCCCCGGCCTTAATAATAGCCTTAAGTCGTTATAGTATATTTAAAGCTAGCTTTCGAAATATACTTTATTTAATCTTTTTTTATACTTTAATCGCTACCTATACTAATTTTATATATAAGTTTTAGTTTATATTAAAGATAGTAAGCTCGAAGTACCTTTTATTAATCTCTTTTTTAAGTAACTTTTATACGTTTTCGATTAGATTAAGGTTAAAACTATAAAAAAGGTAATTAAGTAATTCTATACTATTTTTATTATAAAATTACTTTAGCTATATTATTATAATCCGTACTATATAAACAGAAGTATTATTTTATTAAAAAATAAACTTAAGCTTATAAATAGTTTTTAAAGTTTCTTTATAAAGCTCGAGTATTTATATTAAATTTATACCGTTATAAGTAAAGTTCGGATTTCTTATTAAAGGTATAAGAAAAGTCTGTTTATTAAATAAAAAAGCGCTTTAAAATATTTAAAAATATTATAATAGCTTCGCTTTTAGTTATACGTTTTAAAGTAATAGTCGTTTACCTTATATAAAAATCGTAGCTATTAGAAATCGGCTTAACGCGAAAAGGTAAATTAACTTATATAGCGATATTATATATACTTTATATAGTTACTGTCTCTTTAAGCGATAGTTAATTTATTTAACTAAATAATACGTTTTTAAAAGGAAAAAGGCTTTCGGATATAAAAGCAAATATACGTAAGGCGCTTTATAGCTACTATTTCTATAATAAAAAGCCGTCGAAGTACTTTAATATAATTAATACTATTAACTTTAAAACGTTTAATTAAAGTCTTCTTATAGTACGTTAAACAGGCTTTTCTAATTAAGTTTTAAAGGTAAATAAAAGATTATCTTTCGATAATATCGAAAACCTGTTTAAGTTAATCGTTAGTAATTTTTTTAAGTACGTTATAGCCGAGAGAAGATTACGCCTTAATCTAGATATTATAATAAGTAACGATTCTAAATAAAAAGCTTATAAGAACGTTGTATTTCGTAAAAAGGACTTGCTTAGTCTAGCTTAAATAATATTCTATAATAATTTTAGTCTTTATATAAGGTGAATAGTGTTATTTAAAGCGACGAGGTTATAGCGATACTATCGTAATTATAGTTATAAAAGGGAAAGTTAAAAAGAGGGTGCGAGATTAGCGCGAAAAATCGCGTTAGAATCGTTATTTTTATCGACCTACTATATGATACATGGACATCGATGGCTTAGATTCCTGCTCAAGTAGCTACCTAGGTAGCTACCTAGGCAGGTATGTATCTATCTATCTATGTACTTTACTAATCCGCCATTTAACCCCTCTCTCCAAGGACTCCCTTTCCGGATCATATGGACGATCGCCAGTGAGAATATGCCCACTTCTGTCTGGTCCACTCGTGCCACTCAAAACAGATAGGAACAAGACGACGTTTATTCTCCCCTTTCAAGGTTGCATGTGGTCCCGACTGAACGGAACGCACGCTGAATACCTAGCCCACGCCATGTGCTACACACGCACGCGCGCCATAATCGGTCATATCACAGCAGTGCATCAGTGCATCAGTGCATCAGCGCATCAGTGCAAGCAAGGGAAGCCCCGCCTCCACCGTCACGGCAGCTCGTGGTGGGCTCGTGGAAAAGTACTTACTTTACTGTAGAATGGTAGTGGTCTTGGAAGGTGTAGTGTGGTAAATACCTAGGTAGGCTCTAGTATATGAAGACACGGTCCCCATGTGCCCCTCCTCCTCTCCTCCACCTCCTCCTTCCCTTCCCTTTCCTTCCCATCCCATCTCTCTCCAGTCTGAACCAAACATCACTTCGACTTGTTTGTTGTATTTCCCCAACATTCGTCCATCTATATCCTCTTATTATTTAATACTCTAGATACATATCCCAATTCCCTACTCACACAATGGCCGAACAGCGTGCTGCTCCGTAAGTCGGCGTCATCCCAATATCCCTCTATTGCTTACCGCCATATACTCTTTTCCTACCTGCCTCCCAGCCAGTGCATGGTTACGGAGGGGGGCAACGGGCAGCTCCTCAGCCAACTAGAAGCCACCTAACCTGCCTGACCTGACCGTCTGACTGACATATCGTGTCCTCTCACAGCCTCCGCCTGGGCACCGTCGCCCCCAACTTCAAGGCCGACACCACCAAGGGCCCCATCGACCTGCACGAGTACATTGGCGATGGCTGGCTTGTCTTCTTCTCCCACCCCGAGGACTTCACCCCCGTGTGTACCACCGAGCTGGGCGAGATGGCCCGCCTCGAGCCCGAGTTCAACAAGCGCGGCGTCAAGCTGCTGGGCCTGAGCGCCAACACCGTCGACAGCCACGAGGGTTGGGCCAGCGATATCAAGGAGATCAGCGGCAACACCCTGAATTTCCCCATCGTTGCCGACAAGGAGAGGAAGGTTGCCTACCTCTATGACATGTAAGCCACTTTCCCTCGCCTTCCCCCTCTTCCCTCCTCCTTCTCCTTTTTGTGGGATCGTTTCGCATAGCGGTACTCCTGTTTACTGACGCATGCCACGGTGGCGTTTTCCAGGCTCGACTACCAAGACACCACCAACGTCGACGAGAAGGGCGTCGCGTTCACCATCCGCTCTGTCTTCGTCGTCGACCCCAAGAAGACCATCCGCACCATCCTGTCCTATCCGGCCTCCACTGGTCGCAACAGCGCCGAGATCCTGCGTATCGTCGACTCCCTGCAGACCGGCGACAAGAACAGGATCACAACCCCCGTCAACTGGGTTCCCGGTGACGATGTGATCGTCCACCCCTCCGTCAAGAACGAGCAGGCCAAGGAACTGTTCCCCGACTTCCGCATCGTCAAGCCATACCTGCGATTCACCCCCCTGGCGAAGGAGAAGGCTACCGCTGGGAAATAAGCAGTTCGAGGCAGACAACTCTTAGTCGAATCGTGTCAGGAACGTGGGCTGCTTCGATGTAGATCGCAGTCAAAAAAGCTTCTGGGAACTGTCTCGTTGACGCTTTGGAGCCACACCTCTCACACCCGGGGACTTGCAAGAGTAGTATTTAATCAGAAGCAAAATGAAAAGACATTGTGCGTACCACTTGGGACATCACAGGCGCATTGTGAGGACCACTTGAGTCTCGCCCACGTTATACTAGCCTCGAGGCTTGAAAGTGGACATGCCATCGATGACCTTCCCCCCCTTTTCACCCCTCCTTCCCCCGGATGGAGACGCCCATAAGGGCACGTGGGTGACAAAACGGGCATATACGGCACCACGTCAGCCGTGTCCAGGCCTACAAATGTCTGTCAAAGAGGAACAGGAATAGCGGTCTGTCTAAAAAAATAGGCTGCTATCGCTAGATATATAGGTCTCTAACCGCTTCGGGTAAGCGGCCACCCGGTAGCCAACTGCTAGCCAGCCGACAGGCTAGCTATTGTGCGGCACTAGCCGGCTAAGCTAGCCGCTATATAAATCTGGGTGTTAACTACTTAACTTTACGATGCCTTTAACCTACGAGAAAAAATCGTAAAATATATACGGCTTTAGAATTTTATAGTATACGACGAGGCGAATCGAATGAATTAGTCTACGGCCTGTAAAGTGCCTGTTTAAATAAGATGTATAGTACCGGCGTAGTATAGACTGTCGCTTTACACGTATACGGTATTAACCGTACCCGGGTGCTTATTAAACAGCCTAACTTTACGATACCTTTAATCTATAAGGAAATTTTAGTTCTATTACGCGATAGTACTGTTTAAAAGCCTTTAATCAGGAGAATAGAATAAATAAGTTTACAGCCTTTAGAGATCCCGCGTAGTTAAGGAATCTAATAATATACCTAAGCCTTATATGTAATAGTAAACCCGGGCTTTATATAAGTAGCACTGTTAATAGCCCTGCTAACAGCCCCGCTAAACGGTTAACTTTACGATACCTTTAACCTATAAATATAATATAGATTAGGTATATACTTATATTATTCGAAAGCCCTGATTTAAGAGATTTAAATATAGTAAATTACGGTTTATATAGTATCGTTATAGGCTAGTAACGTAGTAGTAAATATAGCGGTATCGTAACCCTTATATACTTAGTACTACTAATAACCCTGCTAACTACTTAACTAACCTATAAACTGCCTAACTTTATAATGCTTATAACCTACGAATAAATTTTATTTCTGTTAGATAATAGTATCGTTTAATAGCCCTGGTTAAGGAGGATTGATTAAGTCGGTTTTATATAGAAATAGATATAGTTGTAGCTGTTAAATTAGAGTACGATGTAAAGTGTTATAGTATCGTGAGATCTAGCCGTTAACTACCTAAGTTTACGATGCCTTTAACGTACTAAAACAAATCATATAAGGTGGGCGATAGTATCGTTATATAGCTTGGAACGAAGGTAATTAAATAAATCGGTTTAATTGCTATAGAATGTTTGTAATTACTATTAAATTTAGTATAAAACAGGATTTCCGGCAGTATTTAAACCCGGTCGGACTAAAAAAAAAATTTAGAGGTGTATAGCCTAGGTACGTCGAGGGCTGTTTCTGGCTTAAATACGAGATTTCTCGGGTTAAATCGATTTAAATCGATCTAACCTAGTCTCGAGTATTTAGGCTAGATAGCCTAAGGGTATAGAGATTAGTTAGGCTAAAAGCGACTATTTAGCACGTAGCTAGTGGCTTGTTTTATATATACCGCTAGTTTTTATAGCTTAAAACTATAGCCGATAGGACGAAGTTATCGCGACCTCGCTGTCAAGGAGATTAACGTCTAACTATAGTGTTTCCCTCCTCTTACCACGCTACCGTGCTATCGTGCCTTTCTCCTTTCCTAGCCTGTTATTTTCTCTTTCTTATTACGTTATTATGCCTGCTACTATCGGTATTCGCGTATAAAGGTTCGTAGGATTTATATTACTGTCTTTCTCGTTAGTATTTATAAGAATATCTCGGCTTAGCTAGGGTAAGGGGTAAAAGGGGTAGGATAATAGGAGGGAAAACGTACCGCGGGAAAGATCTTCTGCGATATTTTGTAGCCGTCGCTGTTCGAAGGGAGTAGCCGGCGCTGCTATTCTGCAGCTGTCGTTATTCGAAGGCCGCCGCTGCTCTTTTATAGCCGGCGCTGTTCGATATAAGTAGCCGCCGTTGCTATTTTATAGCCGGCGCTGTTCGATGTAATGACTTTCGAGAGACCTTCTCTCTTTTTTTAAGGTAGGGCCTTTAAAACCCCCCCCTCTTTTTTAAAGGTAGGGCTTTTAGGTAGGCCCTTACTATAGTGAACTCGGTGGCCTTATGCTATATAGCCTGCGGGGTTAAGAACTAGGTGGTTTTTAGTGCTAGAAATATAGTTCCGGGCCCTTTACCTACCGTTTCAGGGGTGGCGGTATCGAGGGTATCGCTAGCGATAAGATTAGCGGTAAATATATAGGTAAGGACGGTTAATATAACTACTGCGTAGGCGGGAAGGTATGCTGCTGTATAGAGGTTATCTAGCCTTATATTTATAGTATCTAGGCTAGTATTTCCTAGTTTTATTTAAAAACGGCTATTAACCTTAGGTCTAACGATACTATAGCCCCTTTTCCCTTACCTTTTCCCCTGCCTCTCGTACTAAAACCCTTTTTTTATACCGGCTTTGTTACTCGACTAGTAGCTGCTGTAATAAATACTAACCTTTACGAGGTATTTAACGATAGGGGTAGCTGTAAGCTGCCGAGGGGGTTAGTAGCCTAACTGTTTAGCCGTTATTAAGTAGCCTAGGAGAGAAATATAGCCCCGGCTTTATCGCGAGAAGGCTTTCGAGTAGTAGAATCGTTAAGGGGGTCGTTAAAGGGGTTGTTAAGATAAGTAGCTAAAAAGTCGATATCGTAGTTGTTAAGGATTACTTCTAGACTTTAGCGAAGTGCCTTTTAGCTAAGGAGGGTTCGGGGGTCGATTTCGGCTTGCTTTTAGGCGAGGGCTTCGGAATACGGCTATGCTTTAATTAATATAGAAATCAGGTAGCTAATAAAGCTTTTTACTATATACTCGACGAGCTACTAATAAATATTTACGTTATCCCGAGATAATTTAGCTATAAGCCTTAATATAGCAGCCTTTTCTAATATAGCTATTATTTCGTGCTTATACGGTAAGCCTTACTAGCTTCGGAAACGACTAGTATATATATTACGGTAGCTTTCCCTATGTTTTTCGAGGCTTTATAGCTCTCTAATAGCTAGTATAAACTAACGATAAACCTGCTTTAAAGCGGCTTAAGATACCTTTCGGGATAAGGGCTTAAAAAAGGGTATATTTTCGATAGCGATAAAGGCACGGCGGTTTTCTTTCCTATACTTAATAAGATAGTTTATCTTCTTCGTACAGATAAGCTGCTTTATACTAATATATAGTTTAAAGAGGTTATTAAGCCGGTTACGAAGATACCGCTTTAAGTTAGAATAGGCAGCTTCGACCCGGGAACTCGAATAAATACCGTAATTTCTATACGATTCTGTAGTATACCTAGCCTATTTACGCCTTTACAGTATATAGTGTCTATAAAAGTATTTAAGTAAGGCTTTTAACTGTTAGTTTATTACTGTAAAATAGGGTAGTGAATGTATAGATTTACCGTATAAAATCTTTAACTAGGGTTTTTTATTATGCTTAAAACCTGACTTCCGAGGTCTAACGCGTTAGATTAACCTACGTCTGTAGAAATCTATTTTATGTGTTACGGTAGCTGCGCTGTTAATTGCTATACGTAGCGTCGATAGCAGTAGTGGCTATAGAAATAGGGGGGGAGCTGGGGCGGCTGTTAGTGATAGTATTATTAAAGGGGTTGTCGTAATCTGTAGGGTCGTTAATAAGGTCTGTATTGTTTAAGGCCTTTTACCGTTGAAGAAGCCGTACGGTAGTGGCTACGGTATAGTCGACCTCGGCTTCGAATCGTATATATTTAGAGGTTAAGTCTTTATCTTCTAGGCTCGGGAACTGTAGGCTAAAAGGTAGGATATCCGGCGTATCTTTAACCTTTTTACGGTTAAGGCCGTCGAGGTTCTGCTTATTACTAACCTACTTCTTTTTTATATAGTACGCGATATTCTTGTTAACGTGTTAGATATATAATTGCTGCTATAATTTAAAGAAGATGTCGGCTGCTATATTCTTAAAGGCCCGGTAAAAGTTACTGATAATAGTACGTAGTAGCTTAACCTATAGTTCTAGCTAACTAGCGAGATCCCGAATCTAGGCGAGAACCTATATAAAATCGTCTTTTATTTCGTTAGAAGTAAGGGTAAAGGCGACGGTATAATTCGTGTAGAAAGAGGTAATGCCGACGATCTGGTAGAGTAGTATATTAAACCGGTTGACTTATAGATTAGTTAGTAGATATTACGGCCCGGGAGAAAAAGGGATAGATGTAAACAGACCTTATATATATTGTTTATTATAAGTAGATTAAGGTGCTTCTTTTATATATTCAGGCACTACTAGAACGTTTAGAAAACCTTTAATATACGCCCTTTATCGTTACGATTAACTTTATAGTATATCCTGTACCTATGCCTGTTCTTTTCTAGTTAAGCGAGAAATAGCTGTGTAGTAGTAAGGGGCCTATATTTAGTACGGCGTAGGCCGGCTTATATGTTTTTAATATCTTCTGTAGTAATAGGGATACGTAGTAAAGGGTTAACCGAAGGCTTTTGTACAGGCCTTTCGTTAGGCTTTAGATCGGGAGTTTCAATGCCGGAAAACGTACTGTCTTTTTATAAAAATCTCGGGTTAATAGTATTAAGAGAGGGATTAGGTAGTAGTACCTTATTAGATGGCTTTAGGGCAGGTTCCGGCGAGGTTTTTTCTAGGTTACTAGGGTTAAGGTTACTTTAAAGGAGGGCGGCGATTTATAAGGCTGTTATCTGCGTAGTATTTAATAGCCGTTTAATCTGTGCTTTAGCGACCTCTATATAGTATCGTCGCTACTATCGCCTGAAGGTAGGGTTAGAAATGAGGTTAAAGGCGCCGGGGTAGTTATATACGTTATATATATATATAAGCGCCTATGTGCTAGTAGTAGCGTATCGTACGACTTTTACGTAGTGCTAATAGCTAGTCTTCTGCGTAGTAAACTACTCGATGCGTTGTTATTTAAGGCCTTTTTTTAGAGGTTTGTAGGTAGGGTTGTGAATTTTACCTTTACTACGGTAGCTATAACGGAAGTCGTAGCGTGTAATAGTGCCCTTTAAGTTATATAGCTTATAGGTTTTAATACGGGCGTATAAGGTTTATACGATTAAATAGGCGGCTAGATATTAGGTGGCCTTAAGGGCTTATAAGGCTGATTCTGTTAATAGGTACTAGCCTTCGATAGAAAGGTCGCTAGCGTATGTAGTTTTATTAGCGGTAGGCTAGGTTTCGGCCGTTAGGCGTAAGAGTATTATTTTAAAGGCTTTCGAGAGCGGGAAAAAAAAAGAAATAACTACATAGATAATAAAGATTAAGTTTCTATATAATTTAATACTACTCGCGATACGCTGCGATAAGAATTGATTAATTTGTTATAGTGTTAAGGGCGAGGGTAAGAAAGTTAGTAATAGTGTTAGTTAGTTAGTTAGTTAGTTACGCGTTAGCGTTTAGGAAGTTGGGGTTATAGGCGATTTAGTGATTGCCTGGGTGGCCGGGTAGCTGGTAGTTGGCTGCCGGGTGTCCGCTAACCGAATGAAGTTAGAAGCCTATATATCTAGCGATAGCAGCCTATTTTTTTAGACAGACCGAGGAATAGGAACAGGAAGGTCAGCATAACAAAATGCATGAGCAGCCCCCATCTTCTCATCCTTCTACCCCCCCTCCCCTTCAGATCCTCCTACCGATCCTTCCAGTGTTGGGTCTGACTTGCATCACAACCATGTTAATACCTCTTGTTGTGGTCTTCTGCTGGTCAAGAGAGGCGGCGCAGTTGGAGCCGGCAAAAGGAAACGATGATGAGTGTTCACGGGTGGAGGTAGACATAATTGTGATAGTGTAACAGCGGTAAAAACTGTCACTTTGTATACCTGAGGTATGTAGCCACCTAGGTACCTACTACCTGATATGCCTAGGTAATGTATGTTACCACCCCCCGCCCCCCTCCCCCGTATAGTACCGTACTACCGGTTCTTGATGCAATGCGATGCGATGCGATGCGGTGCGATGCGATGCTAGGTGTGACTGAAGTTGTGTATACGACACGGCTTCTCGAGGCCGAAGCAAAAGATAGGTAGCGGACACTGAGAACCTCGTGTGACCCTCCTTCAGGGAGACCCGGGTGGCTTATTGTTTGGCTTGCAG
The DNA here is from genome assembly GCA_023375675.1 of Cytospora piceicola. Classification (NCBI taxonomy): domain Eukaryota; kingdom Fungi; phylum Ascomycota; class Sordariomycetes; order Diaporthales; family Cytosporaceae; genus Cytospora; species Cytospora piceicola. Next base: position 104,476 of record JALQBC010000063.1, read on the forward strand.
CAGCTGAGGGTTCCAAGACTTGCAGCAGGAGAAAAGGGGTCAATGGTATCTGCAGGAGGCTCAGCTTACCTGAGTGAGTATCAGTATCTACTTAGGTACTAGGTATGTATCGGCCTTGTTTCCCCCTTCACACCGGTCAATCCAAAGACCCGGTATCTACGCAGTACGTGCCTCAGTTTACTAGATACCAAGTACCCTAAAGGGTACTGTAGCTCTGGTATGTCTTCTTACTCGACCTATTGGATTTTGCCTGCAGGTGGTTTCAGCGCAAATGCGAAGTATTTAGGCAGGGAACATTACTTAACAACACGTAGGTAGATAGATAATGGAAAGACTCGGGAGAGAGAACCATTTTCCTTATTCTACCGTACTACCCCCATCCCCAACCGCCCGCCTCCATTCCCATCTTCTGGGTCAACCCTGACCCAGACCCTGACCCTTTTAGCGAAACATTAGCGGAAAGACCGGTTAATCCGGGCTATGTACTTAAGACCTACCTAAGTATACATACCTACCTAGGTAGGTAAGTACTCTAGACTAACCACACTAGCGTGCTATGCTACAGTGGGGCGCCAAAAGTCCCCCGACACTCACCCTTTTTACACCAAAACTCGCCTACTTTATTTATATATAACAAATTAAATAAAATAGCTATAAATCTGCAGTCTTCTGAATTTAAGAAATATTTATAAAGATTATAGAAATATTAGTTAGGCGACTTAGTAATATTTTTTTTCTCTATTTAAAACAGTTATAAAGTTAAAGTAAAGTATTAGAAAACTATCTTTTATCTATACCGATTTTATAGCAGGTACTATAGGCTTTTAATAGAGCTTTTATAGCGTATAAGCTGCTAAATAGCTGTTAGTATATCGAGATTTAAGATTTTAAAATCTAGTAGTTTAACTTTAACTTATTATATTTTAACTAAATACTGATTTAAAACTCTAATATTTTAATATCTATTAGCTTAAGTAATTTACTATTTATAAGATTTTTTTCGACATTTAATTACTAATTAAGTATAAAGATAAATCTAGTCGAAAAGTATAAGGTTTAGTGGGTTTTTAGTGTGAAAAAGGGTGAGTGTCGGGGGACTTTTGACGCCCAAGTGTAGGTATGTAAATCCCACCTGCACTTCCCCAGCAGCCCAGCAGCAGCTTAGCCAGTGCCCAGATGCCAACAATGTCCAGCTAAAACACACATAAACATTAGTGGCCGAAAGCGGGTCAGCTACCGTGGTAGCGCTGTAATCTGTTCAGCGGCAGCAACCCAAACAGGCGAGCACAGAAGCACAAAGGCAGGGGGCAGGAAACAGGACCCAACCTTTGGAACCGGAACAAGAGACACGCGTATTGTGTGTGTGTGTGTGTGTGTGTGTGTGTGTTGTATGAAGTTTTATGGCATCAAGTATGCACGATGCAGACCACGGACTAACAGTACACGGAATATACTTACCATAGCACTGACAGTTTGTACAAAAACAACGAAACGAAACGAAAACAACAAAACGGATCAGCCGACGGAACGAAGCCACTCCAAACCAAACCGGACACAGTCCAACTCAATCCTCCTCTTTCTACTCCTTTCTCTCTCTCTTTCTCCCTCTCTACGACACATCACCTACATCAATCCTACTACCACACCCGCCCCCTCCCCCGTTCCATCTACCGAGCCTCGATCGACCTTGCGCTGCCGCATTCGATCTTGTCTTCCCTCTTCTCCTCCAAGGCGCATCAAAGGCTCAACCAACGACAACTGCGCTCATCCTCGAGACGAAAACCCACATCGATTGCGACCTCCTCCCTGGCCCTCGCAGACAGGACAGAAGATCAGCGGATCACATATATATGTGCAGAGATACCCGATACCACCTTGATACAGCCACAGAATACACCGCGGGAAGACACAAATGCAGATACAGATACAGAGATACAGATTAGGTATACACTGCTGCATACAGATATACACTGCAGGCTGATATCTACAAGGACCTCCCCGATCCGGACCAGATAGTCTCAGCCTCCATCCGAGTTTTGCGCCGTGCTCGCCCTTTCCACCGACAGCCACTCGAGCTTCTCCTGACAGTGACATCGCGCCCATTCGCTTCAACTCCCCCCCCCCCCCTCGCTCTCCCCCACGCGCCGACTGGCCCAGCGAGATACTGTACAAACGTCTGGGGGAAAGAGAAGGCTGTTGAATGGGGTCGGTAACAATAGTACATTTGGATAGGTATGGGTCTGTGTGTACCTAGGTACAGAGTAGAGTATAGAAAGCCGGACTGCGGGACAATCCCCCCCTTCTTTGTTGTCTGGAAACCACCCGCCTCGCCTCGCCTCCCCACTTGTGGTACTGCTGTCTTGTGTTGCCGTATAACACTGTCATCTACACTGCAGTGACTGCAGTAACTGCACACTACAGCTGCGGATCTTGTTCCATAACCATCGTATGTAGATACAGGCATACGGGCATATATGGAGGGATACAGGGCCCATGGATGTCTGTGCGCGATCCACTACTTTCACAATCCGACTGAGTGTCCTTGCCGCTGGCGCCAGAGCGTTCGTTCTAAGGTTCCAAGGTTGTCACATACATACATACATACATACTTACATTACATAACATAACATAACATACATAACATACGTATACACACACGTACACAGGCGCACACACACTCTCTCGCCAGCGCCAAAGAAGACCATATCCTCCGGCCTGAACCGACCTCTTCCGTCTTGTCTTCTCTTGGCAACAAACCTTCGACCGACCGACCGATCAATCAATCAACACTTCCACTACCTATACTCTCTGTGTACAGTACTATCTATACGTACACGGAATAGCTCCTTCAAGACCTTCTCCGACTTCGCCCCGCCCCTTTCAGCCTTCTGCTGCGACACAACAAGGCCTGTTCTCTTCTTCTTCTTCTTCTTCTTCTCCTCTGAAGTGGCTTCCACGCTCTGTTCTGGAAGCGAGGGAGATTACCTCCTGCAACCAGCGACCAGCGATCTGTGATCTGCGACCTGCAACCACAGGCCTCAGGGGTCATCACGCTGCGCCAAGAAAAGGTAGGGTCCCGACATACCTGTTTGTCTGTCTGTCTGTCTTTCAAGGTTGTTCTATCTGTCCGCGATTCTGCACACACACACACATATACACACACACACATACGCACTTCACAGCACGCACGCAAATGCCTGCCTTACTGTTTACCCGCCGTGATCCTTCCTGATCGACTTGCTGCATAATACTTACACTACTCATCCCTCCGTATGTATGTATGGTGTACCTCCCCCGCCCCCAGTTTGAAACCTTCGCTGTCCTTGCTGCTGCCCGGCCCCGAAGAACCTGGCGATGATGCATGAACGAGCGAGCGAGCGAACGAGCTGTTGTCCTGCTCTCGGCCCCCTTTCCCCTTCCCCCTTCTCCTTCTATTCCTTCTCGAAAATCAAGTCTCAGTCTTCGCCCCATCACTTGTCAGTCTGCCTGTCTATCTGCCTGCCTGCCTTGCCACATATGCAACCTAACTTGACCTTCCAACGTCGTTCGTCGTCATCCTGTTCCTCCTCGTGTTGACTCTACACGCACACCCTCCCCCCCGGCCTCTTCTCCTTGTGTAAATCAATCCCGCGCATGTCTTCTGATATCCCACCCCCTTCCCCTTTTTCCCCTACCCCCTTCCCCCTACCTCTATCCTCCCAAAGCCCACAGCGCCATGTATGCATATGGTGTACATGACATATTTCCGAGCTTCCAATTCCCTCCTCCTCCCCAAGTGGTCCCCGGGATATAATGATCCTAGTCACAGCGTGCGTGGGTCCCGCCGCCGTGGGTCAATCCTCGACTCATCTGGGAGGGATACCACGTTGACATGACTGCCCCTGTCGCCCCAAATAAAGTCCTCTCCCATCCCTCCCCCCACTCAACTCGGTTCACCGTGTCCGACTCTACATACATGTCTCTTTTCTGCCTTCCTCTCTCCACTGTACCCCTTTCGAGGCGGTCTGTTTTGTCTGTCCCTTCCGTCGTGTCTTTCCTCCAACTCTAGCTTCAGAACCACTAATTATGCCCCTGATTCTCGTTCCCTCCATGACGATATTCTGATATCCATCTATCCTGCCCACCCCCGCTCCCCACCTCCTCCTTCCTCTCTCCTCCTTGCCGCGGTCCACGCTTCCGTTGGTTGTCTCCTCCCTGCCTCGAATCGAGCTTGGTGACGCATCTCGAGTCTCTTGCAGGTAGTGAGTCCCGGCCTTGAAAGTTTGTGGCCGGGGGTTGCGACTTGCCAGTTCAGTTGTATTGAGCAGCGTGTGTTGGGCGTTGACACGGCCGTGTTGCCGGGCTGACGACGATGAACAATGCAGACCACCAGCATCAAGGAAGCCAGGTTGGTGATACCTCCCGCTTCTCCGACTCCGAGAGCGAGATCGACGAGCTACGCAACCGGGATCGGTCCCCTCCTCCGCAATCGTCCAAGTCTCCTTCCGACATCTTGACCAGCTTCTCTCGGGGCTTCGCCAAGTTGAAGCGCCAGCCCTCGCAGCTGGTCCTGAAACACAGCAGGGACCAGTCAGCGTCGACCCCGGAGCCGAACACTTCTTCCGCCCCCGTCGTTCCCACCATTCGATCCCCCGCGCCGCCACACCACCAGCATGCCCGCAGTCTGAGCCTCCAAAACAGTCTCTTGAAGCCGCTGCCAGAACCCCCACCACCAAGTCCGGGCCCCGCCCCTCAGGCCGACCAACACCATCCACCTCAGCATCCTCAAGCCCATCAGGCTCCGCACCATCAACACCAGAGCAGCCTCGCCACCATCCTCGGCACCAACGCATATAGCGACCCCACCAATTCGACGAGCGAGTCCGAGACGGACAGCCGCACCAGCACCATGGACTCGAGCACTTCGGAGGCACATAGCTACATGGCGGGATTCAACAACAGGAGCCACACGAGCCTCTCGAGCGCAAGACACGACAGTGGGGATGATGGGCAAAGGGACAATCCGGCGCCCAGGAGCATTGGTCCAAACTCTGCAGGCCCTTCCCCGAACGTCAGTCAGTCGCGAACACCTGCCATGGCCGGCTCGGGGTCATCACCAGCATCAGGCTTGCTCTGCAACGTGCATCGCACGACCGGCCGGGAACCCCATCCCCTGGTCGGCGCAACGACGACCATCGTGGGAGACAAGCTCTACGTGTTCGGCGGGAGGATACTGTCGCGGAGCCGACCTACACCGTTGACGTCGGACCTGTATGAGCTCGATCTGATCCGTCGGCATTGGACAAAACTCGAGACGAACGGAGAGGTCCCACCACCGCGGTACTTCCACTCAATGTGCGCCCTGGGCGATACCAAGATGGTGTGCTACGGCGGCATGTCTCCCGCACAGAACACGGCAGGCGTCGATGGCCAGGGCGACGTGACCGTCATGTCTGATATCCACGTCTATGACGTCCCGACCAGGAAGTGGACTTTCATACCGACCTCAGATGCGCCCCAGGGACGATACGCCCACTGCGCGTGCATCCTACCGTCATCAGCAGCCTTTTCATCGTACAAGGCGCCGCTGTCAGCGCTCCAACACAACCCCTCCACGGGCGCGAACGAAGGACGGATCGGCATCAACATCGACGGCACGGGCGGCGCGGAGATGATTGTCGTCGGTGGCCAAGATGGTGCTAATCACTACATCGAGCAGATCAGCGTCTTCAACCTGCGCTCCTTGAAGTGGACGTGCACGCAGTCCCTGGGGAAATCATGCGGCGCATATAGGAGTGTTGTCGCACCCTTGACTCCAGCGGTGAGCGCCAAGATCGGCAGGGCGAGCACGAATGGCATGCAACGGCAGGACGGAAGCATCGGCCAGGGAGCCAGGGAGCCGGGCTCTTCGATGCTCATATACTCCAACTACAACTTCCTCGACGTGAAGTTGGAGTTGCAAGTTCGGTCCAGCGACGGTGTGCTGAGCGAGAAGCCCATGTCAAACTCGTACTCACCCCCTGGGCTTAGGTTCCCCAATGGCGGCATTATAGACACGTACTTTGTGGTCAGCGGTACGTACCTTACATCCTCGAAGCAGGAATACGCGCTGTGGGCTCTGGACCTGCGGAACATGCAGTGGATGCGGATCGATGCAGGCGGGAATGTGTTCAAGGACGGCAGTTGGAACCGCGGTGTCTTGTGGAACCGGCGCAACGCCTTTGTGATCCTAGGTAACCGGAAACGAAGCCTGGTCGACGATTACAACCACCGCCGCATCAACTTCAGCAATGTGTGTGTGGTTGAGCTGGAGGCTTTTGGCTTCTACGACAACCCACGCAAGGTGAACCCCATGTCCGGGTTCATCTCCGCGAGCAGCCCTTATACCGGCCCTGGCCTGAGTCTGCCGCGCAAAGCAGGACAGACCGCCGGGGGGCGGTTTCATTCCAGGGCGAGCGAGGAGCTGGGCGAGAAGGCATTGGCAATACGCGAGATGGCTGATATGGATATCCTCTGCATAGGGGGCGAGAGGATACCGACGAACTCGAGGATAGTAGGGCGGCGGTGGGGCCCCTATTTCGTGCAGTTACTAAGAGAAGGCACGGCGATGCAGGATGGCAGCGACTCGGTGACGCTGAGATCATCCGGTGCCCCCGGCGGGGTGAGGAGCTCCATGATGACAATCACGCCTGCCACGCGGACCATGTCGAGAGACACGGACATGTCTACGGCTACCACCCTGGCGGGCTCTTCATCTGGCGGCAGCTTTTCGGGGCCTTCCGGCAGCTTCTCTGGGCCTTCAGGATCTACAGCCCCGGGTGCAGCAAACCAAGAAGCGGCAAACCCCAATGCTGCACCAACACCACGGTCACTCCCCCCGAACTCACGCCCGAGGTGTCTCTACCTTCCGCATACCTACCTCACTGTCCAGGCTCTCCTCCACTACCTCTATACCAGCAGTCTTCCCGCCCCGAGCTCACCGCTCTGTACGCCTCAGATTCTCTGCTCCTTGTTGCAGATTGCCCGACCATACCGTATAGACGGCCTTCTGGAGGCCGTCGTCGACCGTTTGCACACTCTCTTCGAGAACCGCAACGCGGCGGCCATCTTCAATGCCACTGCCATGGCGGCAGGTGGTGGCCGAGGTATCGACGGGACGCTCAACCCGAACTATTTCGTGGTGAGCGGTCCCGATTCGTCCGGCGTCGACTTCCCTCCAGGACAAGCACAGAATGGGGCAGCTGGAGACGACGAACCGTACGCCAATGGCGGGGCAGGAAGCAGGACCACAGGCCTGCGCATCAACACCTCGGTGCCAGGCCGGACGGGCCGTCCTCCATCTGGTGAGCTCTCAGCCACGACGAGTACCAGTGGCAGCGAATGGAGTACCTCCGAGGTCGGCGACTCTGATCGGGGTGGGAGAGATGGCGAAGTGTGGAGTGGGGAACTCAGCAGTGTCATTGGGCTGCAGAAGCGCGGGTTGAGAGGCTTGATGGAGGGAAGAAAGTTGAGGGAGCGGACGGGGACGGCAACACCGTCGTCCATGTTGAATCCCGGTGGCAGGGTAGGGCTGGGAATTGCCGGTAGTGGAAACTGAGAAAGTTTATCGGTAAAGAGAAACTCAAGTGCATCAACCACGTCACTGTGGTCAACCTGTCATGCATGTGCCGGCTGCGTGTAGGAGAAAACTGGTGAAGGTGAACAAAACACCAACATGGGTTCGTCTGCTCGCGAATGCTGCGAGTCCACAACAACGACCATGGGAGAGGGAACGGGGAGTTTAAAAAGGAAAATTTATAATATACGAAGGGCATTGTCGAACGGTCGATCGATCGATACCCAAGGATCTCACGAAGCTCTTCACGGCCGATGTATCGCATATCTAGCATTGCACATTTGGCGTTGGCTAGGTATTCCTGCCACGGAGTCGAATTCTAGTCTTTATTTGACGGAAAAGCATGGTTTCACACATCCGAGAAAGGTGATCACGTATTCCCCCGTCCTCTTCTTTATGTCCAAGCCGTGCCGTTGGAGAAAGTGGTAGCCTTGGAAGGCAGGCACTGGGCCATTCAGAGCAGTCCAAAATCAGTATGTGGCTTTATATTGAAGGCACATCCTCATCCTTCAGAGAGTAAGTTGCTGACGGCACAACGCCACCTTACTATAGTCCACGTGATTACATTATGTGCAGAAGCTTTAACACTGGCCGTACATATGGTACGTCGTTGGCGCACAACTGAAGTGAGAACGTATGTCTTGGGACAATGGTCGTGATACATCACATCTGAAACGAACCTACATCGCCACGTGCTCGACTAGCCCACCACGTGAGTCGTTTTGAGCCTACACTGAAGGTATACGCGACGTACACAAATAGCATTGAGCTATCTGACTTGCCCAAAATCGAGGAAACTGGATCGCTACATTCTGCGATCTCACATCATCCCATGGTTCGACAAGTCACGTTAGACCACCGACAACCGATCTTGCCAGGAATCAGCATCCAAGTGTATATGGATGCATATATAAGCCCAGATACGTAGCCGGACATATTGGGTACTGATACATCACATCTTTCCACTCGACGACCCGTCCTTGGTAATGAACTCCTCGACAAGCTTGAGTGCTTCAACTGCGAAGGCCACCATGTTCGCTGACCTGTCGCTTCCGAGGCCAGTGTTCAGGTCCCTACTCAGGGTGCCATTGTCACTTACGACAGCCAAGGCGACATAACCACTGCAGCAACGAAGTTTAGTACAACCTCTTTTTCGAGAGCAGTCAATATGCGAGCGATTACTCACGGCTGTCCGTTTGACGATTTTTTGGATGCGGTCGGTCCAGCGGTGCCACTCTCGCCAATAGTGTACGTGGACTTCAAAGTGACCCGGACATTCTTCGCCAGACCAGCCACTAGGTCGGGGGTGGGTCCATCGTAGTTGTCGATGTTGGCTTGTGTCCAACCTGCAAAGGCGATGCGGGAGTCAAGGGTGTAAAGGGTGGCCCCGCCCTTGTAGACTTTGGATGCGCCAGGTGTGGCGAGCAGCGCTGCCGAAATGAGACCTCCTGATGCTGTCTCGGCGACAGAGATAGTTTCATTGCGCTCTCTAAGGAGCTTCGCTACTGCCTCGGCAGCCTGCTTGAGGGCGGGTGGTGGGAACTCGGCCATGACTTGTTGTTGCTCTGTCGTGAGATCGTGAGAGAGAATGTGAGTTTGTGTGTAGGAGAGTGAGAGAGTGTATGTAAGAAAGAGTCTCGGATCTGGGCAGACGGTCTCAGAGTCAAGAGTCAGGACCGAGGGGCTTTAGTCTTCCGTATTACTTAGCGTACGTTCTCCTCGCCTTTTACAGACTTGATTATATATCAACAGCGGGATGAGAAGGAAGGAAGGAAGGAAGGAATTCTAGTTTACTCCAGCCACAGCAAGAAGTGGGTTGGACAGCTGTAAGTATCACGTAGGGTAGAAAGAACAGATGTGTTTAGATGGTTAGCATCGTTTGATAATACTGGATGAAGCTGAACCACCCGCGACGTTGCTGGTTGGAGGGGTCGAAAGTCAACAAGAGGAGAATTAGTAATCGACACAGCAATTACCCGATTCACACTAGGGTCGGGATAAATGTGTCAACCCGGTTGGTAGACCCAACTTATCAGCCGGCGTTCAATCTCACGCCTTTTTCTGACTTCAAAGGTTGGCGGCCCCTGAGTGTGTGTCTCTTGTCTGTCATCTTTGATGGCCCATCGACGAGGCGCGCGCAAGGGGAACCGTGTCCCGTTGATAGTCGTTGTTCAAGGAAGGCATGTTCAAGGCAGCTACATGTACCTAGCCAACGCATAATACAGGCAGCACACTGGAACGAACCGTCTGTCCACTCAGCAAACGAAGCCAAACAAAGTCGATTCAACAGTCTTCCAACATGTCCAACGCAACAGATGCCGAAGATGGCAGCATGTCGCCGGCCAGTAGGGTTGGCTCATTCCTGTAGGTCTTGGAATTGTTACAATTTTGTTCTCCCCGAGAATCTATCTGGTGAGACCATACATGCCATGTTCTGACACGGAGGCTACAGGAAAGATAATATGCTCAAGGCAAAGCTCACTGTCCAACATGAGCTGGGTCTTGGCAAGAGACCCAACGTCATCCCCCTGGATGAGGTCGACATCAGCGGCGAGCCCCGCACTGTTGAGCTGGGATGGCATCCTGTTGCGGGATCCGCTGGCAAATGGTTTGCTGAACAGACCAGGCTGGGAAAGATGATCACCGAGGAGATCCACAAATGCCCTGACCCGACCCAGCACTGGGCTGTGTTGGTGGGTGACTACGTGCATCAGCTGTGGATGGACGAGCACCTGGAAGTTATCTATATCAACGAAGAGCTCGACAGGGAGCAATGGCACACGTTCGAGGTCGGGAAGACGAGGTTCAACGATGAGGCGCTCAGGCAAGCAAGTAAGCATTGCAGGGCACCATTCCCGCTTTTGAAGTTCACAGATGATTCGAATCCGGTCATACTCACACATGTCAATTTCCTTAGGCGAAATGGCAATCTTCAACATGAAGGAAAAGCGACCGGCTTACAACCTTATCAACAACAACTGTCAGAACTTCGCCATGAACCTTCTGGAGAAGATTCGCATTGGCCAACACCGTGAATTTGCCACCAGCTTCTCTGTCTACCAGCGCGCCATCGGTGCCGGCAGCATCAAGGACCTCTTCGTCGACGACCATCCGGACGAGAAGCCCGAGACGGCGGACGAAGAGGTTCAGCCTGGACTCCCACATCACGATACCCTGCAGGTTGCGCAACAGGTCATGGATGACAATACGACCAAGCTTGACAAACACCATTCCTTCTTCAAATAGCCCTGTTGAACAGGTTCAATGGCGGGCTACGCTCGCCAAACACACGGAGCCCTAACCGAGGATATCACTGGTGTATCGTTGAGACTCGACTGTTTACTATTGTTATTTCTTAGGTCTCTTGTAGCCTAATTGCTATGTATAATGAATACAGTTGTCAGCCATTCATTGCTGGCATGTCCCAAATCTGGCAACCTGGAAGCCGTCCTACGTGGCTCAGACCCGAAGACTTGCTACTTTGCAAGTTGAGGACATATGAAGGGAGACTGAGGAAGTTTCCCGTGTTCAAGTCGATATATCCTTCCCAGGCCTTGTACATGTAGTCTCGTAGCTGTACGAGGCAACCTCTGTGTGGCCCGCGGTTCTCCACTTTATATCCTGTTGGTATTAGTTCGACACCTGCGGCATCTGGCAGTGTGGACCACAGGGAGCAGCAACCCACGGAGCAGTAACCTACGGGTAAATCACCTAAGTGGTGTTGGCTACTTGGGTACATACTTGTTGCCACCCTGGATGGAAATCTGTGCCACATTCTCGTAATAAGAGATGGCCTGGTCAGACTGTGCGTGCTAATTTCGAAAATAGTTCAAACATTTATTGGTTTGATACTAGGCATCACAACCTGTTTGCAAAGACGTACGGAGGTTCTCGGTGCTCGATGCCAACGGTACCTGCAAGTAAGAAACCTTGTAATGTTGGCAGTTGGTTGCTGTCTTGCATAACCTTGTGGATGTAAGCACCAGGGTGGGTTCTATTGACATCCCGGAAAAGGGCGTAACAAAAGCCCTCGCACTTGCTCGTCTTTAACTTTCTATCCTGTTTTGCGACACATTTCACCGCAATACATCACTACTCGCGTTCAAACTGAGATATCTGACTTACAAGGCCATAGACATCAAATCCTCCTTACGGTCAGTTGCCACGTTGCTCTCATGCTACATCGCAGCCAACCACGCACACTTGAAGACACTATTGAGGCCTCGGTGTGACTCGACGCCTTTCTGCACCAACAGAAACCTGATCTGCTGCCAGACTCCAATCAGAATATGGATCACACGGATCTCCACGCCGTGACCTGGCCGGTGCAGCTCACCCAGTCTATGCACCGCGACCTGTATCCGCTGCTGGAACCGTCCAACCCAGATTTGGCGGCCGGTAGCAAGACGGTACTCATCACCGGGGTCTCGGGCGGCGTTGGCAAGGCAATTGCGGAGGCCTGGGCTATCGCCGGTGCCCGAGCTATTATTATCACTGGTCGTAAGGTTGAGGTGCTGAACAAAGTCGCTGAGAAGCTGCGGGACATCCCAGCGGCGGCGCAGACCAAGATCGTTGCCCACGCCGCTGACCTACGGTGCGAAAGCGAGGTGAAAGATTTATGGGCCAAGGCCCGTGCCGAAGTAGGTCAAGTTGACGTGCTTATTAACGACGCAGGTCATATGAACTGGGGTGCTATGGGGACCATCGAGCCGTCGGAGTGGTGGCTGGACTTTGTACGTGATCACCCAAAATCAAGCCACAGCTATTACACATGCATAAAGTGGGAAAGAAGCTAATCCTTCGCTCATACACTGTAATTTAGGAAGTCAACGTCAAGGGTGTCTGTCTACCTTATGACACACTACTTCCTCAACCAAGAACAACCCGACGCCACGGCCTCGCCTAGCGGCACTGTTATTACTCTCAGCACTGGTGCGGCGGGGATGTCGATGCTCAGCATGAGCAGCTACATCTCTAGCAAGCTAGCTCAGACTCGTATCATGGAGATCCTGCATTCCGAACAGCCGGCCGTCCGAAGTTTCACTCTGTTGCCGGGCCTGCTCAAGACAGCCATGACGGCCGACGCCTTCAAGCCGTTCGCGCGCGACGACCCCATGCTGTCCGGTGGTATGACGCTGTTCCTGAGCACACCGCGTGCAGACTGGTTAAAAGGAGGCGTCGTGAGTGTTAATTGTACGTGTTGTAGTAGCCATGTAGGTACAAGTGGTATATTCTGTGTTCGTGTGTCTTCTTATTTCTACGGAAGGGCCTAAACGCCCGATAGATATTCTTACAGAAAAGTGGGGCCGAGGAGCCCACCTAAACTGGCCCCCTATTGGCCACCACACGTGTGAACCAACCTTTCCCACACTATGTTGAGTTATAAGTAGTAGGCTTCACAACGCTGACCATGGTGTGCCAACACTCGCATGTAGGGGATATTGAGGAGATGGAAGCTCACAAGGACGAGATTCAGCGTGAAGGGAGGACCAAGCTCGGCTACCTTAATGCAAAGCTGCAAAAGGGGGGCCATTCATGGGAGGAATCGTGAAGGAGTCTGTCTGGTATGTACAGTACCGTAGGCCTGCGGGTAGAATAAACAGCAATATCACTGTGATATCACCGCTCGATGACTTGAGCAGTTAAAACGTTAGAACTGTAATATAACCGTTCTAACAATTAAGTATATAGTTTATTTACTCGGCTTATTAACTATTATACTGCTTAATATACGTACAGCTTAATATAGCGGAGCGGTTTATATATAAAGCCGCTTAAATGCTAATAAGTGGTATAAAAAGTAAGCGGTATACGTAAATAAGCTATATAAGTTAATTTAAGCTATATATTTACTGCTTATTAGCCTAATAGCCGTTTAAGTAAGGTATTACTTAAGTTTAAGGTAATACTTATATTAAGATTACGGTATATAGGCTAAATACTATTTATATACTTAATTTAAATATAATTTTAATTAATTTTAAGTATTATAGCTTAATACTTAAAGTACTTTTATATAAAATCCTTAGATTAAAGCTAATAACTATTATTAAACCTCCTTTATATATACCTTTATATCGGGTTAAATAGTTATAAAAGGAAGACGTTGCTTATCGTTTAGCTTATTGCTTAGCTTATCGTTTAGCTTTATCGCTTAGCTTTATCGTTTAGCTTTATCGCTTATCGTTTATTATAGTTATAAACGTAAGCCTACTACTACCCGGTATTATAAAGACACTACTATAAAGACTATAATATAAACCTATAACTTATATAATAGTTAGTTAATATATATATAAAAGAGAGGACGATACTTTATAAGCTAGGTTAGTCGCTTTAACTTTAAACCGGCTTTCTCGAAAATAATTATAAAGCTTAGCCGAGCTATATAATTAGTAATTCGTTTAAAAGCTCGACCTACTTAAGTACTAATACCTTAGCCTTACTATCTAAACTTATCTTTTAAGATCTTTTATTACTATTAAATAAATACTTATTAAACATTTATAGTTTAAAACCGTTCCCTTTAAATATTAAATTAGCTAAAGTAAATACGTTAATTAACGTAAATAAGTTTTATATTAAATAAAGACTTATTATCGGTTATAATTATTTAGCGATTAACTAAGTTATAAAGTATTATTTAAAAACTATTTATTATAAAGACAGATAAGCTAATAATATCTTAACTAGTATAGGGATCGTCGGTATCGGTAAGTAAGTAGCTAAGCCGGGGCTTTATAATCGGTAACTCGATTAAAAGCTTAAAACGGTCGGTTTTAGTTAAAAACGTTATAATAAAGAATATATAACTTAGAAAACCGGAGACTACCGATAACTATATAAGTTAATATAAATCTCGAGATATAAAAGTTATAATATAAAGAATTAATAGACCTTAAAGAACTTAGTAAGTAAATATATAATTTAGACAGGTATAAACCCTATTTAAACTACAGAAACAAGCGATATAGTCGCTATAATAAAAAACCGTATAATAACAAGTCGGGTTATTACTTATATAAATAAACGTTAGCTTTTTCTAATACTTTAAGGTATAGTTAAAGCTAAAGATTATAAAAAGCTTACTATAATCGTAGTTATATACGTTAAAAAGGCTAAAAGAAAACGTGTATAATATTTACCTTTTAAATATTAAAAGATTTAAGTTAGCTTTATAATAAGTAAGCCTTAACCGTATAAAAATAATAATAGAAAAGTAACTATTATTGCCGATAACCTTATACGTTATAAAAAGATCGTTAATATCCTTAGTATCTTCGGTATTAATATCTTTTTAAAGTAATAAAAAGGCGAATAAGGTCGGAACAGACTATATTAAGGCCTTAAGCTCGGCCGCTATATTAGACTTATTAATATCGAAGGCATCGAGTAGTATAAAATAAAGAGTTTACTATATCTTTTCGAATTAAAAACAGTCCTTCTCGAAGCTATAATAGTTCGTAATAAAAACTCGATACTTTTAAATTTTATTAAAAATAATATTAGCTATAATTATTTAATTATTAGTAATACTAGTTAGCTTAAGTTAAAGCCGCTTCGGAAAGTATATTTAAAGTATAGCAGCCGATAGCTATAAAGCCGTAATCGACCGATATAACGTAATAATTAAAACTAGTATAAAGCCTTAAACTAATAGAAGTCTTTTCCGCTTATAATATATATACCTTTTAATATCTTTTCGACCTATAATATTTATACCTTTTAATATTTTATTGCGTTAATCTTAAAGTAAATAATAATATTAACTTACTTATACTTTAGTTCCTTAAGTAAAACTATTATTAATAACGGTAAGCTATATCGTCGAAGTATATTATAGTAGTATAAGCCGGTATATACGTTTAAATAAGTAGCTTATTATCGATATTTTATAGCCTTTTAATTAATATTAAGCTAACTAATACTAATAATATCGTTAGTTTCGTTAACTTCTATAGTATTAATAGTATTAACAGTATTAACAGGCTTATTAATACCTGCCTTTATTATATTAGCCGAACTAACTTTTAATATCGCTTTCGAAAAAATATAAGTATTTTAACGGCTAATACTACTTAAACGTTTTACTATAGTATTATAAAGTATATTCGATACTATTATAGCCGCTTTATAAATACGTTAAAATATACGTTATTTAAACCGAATAATTTTATTAAATCTATCGCGGTTAACTTTTAATAAAGATTTAATAGATAATAATATATTTATATTAATAATAAAATATATTAGCTAAGTTAATATACTTATAACCGATAGCTTTAGCTGTTAAAGCTCTTTTCGGAACTTATACTTAAAGGTATATATAAATAGCAGCTTAAAGTAGTCTTTTTATAACTATAAGAGATATACTATAGTTATAAAAATAAATTAATAAGTATATTCTTATAGAAAGTAGCTAAATATATAATAAAGTAACTAGATCTAACCTTAACTAAAAAGAAAAGATATTTATTAAAAAACCTAATAATAGTTAATAATAGCCTTAAGCTTAAAAGCGACGTCGAAGAATAGTTAATATATCCCTTTTATAATACTACTATATTTAAAGTAAGTAATATTATTTAAATAGCCGCCGATTAAATTAAAAACAGGACAAATCTTTATAATACCCGATAGCTTTAATAAAATACTAAACGTAAAAGAGAATAACTTTTTAGCTAACTTATTAAATAAGCTGTTTAACTTATAGTATAAATAGGTTATCTCTATATATACTTAAGAATAGCCGATAATATTTTAGTTAAAGTTATTATATTACTTAGCGGGAATTATATAATAATAGTAACTTAAATTCGTATTAACGCTTAAACAGCCGTAGTTTTTATTCTTTTATAATATATTTATAGTTTAAGCGATAATTAGCGTATAAATATATATATCCTTTTTATTAATTAATAACTATAACCTATAATTAAAAGCCTTAAAAAGCTCGAAAGCGCTTATAATATCTTAAAAGTTAAACTTATAAAAGCTAAAAGTAATAAAGAAAAGGTTAATCGGTTAGCGATATTCGACTTTAAGAAAGGTAACAGGTTAAAAATATAAACTTATTACCGACTTATATATAGTACAGTAAAGGCCGGAACTATTATTAAAGTTAAATAAAAGTAAAAAGTAAGACTTATAATAAAAGAAGTTAGCTATTAACTTATTTTAGCTAAACTAAGCTATTTCGAGTATACCCGGTACCGGTAATACTTTATAAAGTAATAAATATATAGTATTTATAGTATAAAAAACCTATTAAATAAACCGAGCCTTATTAAAGTCAAGGTTATCGGTATATAATATATAAAAACTAAAAAAGTAGTTAAAATATACGTCGATAACACGTTTAGTTACCTTATATAGGCTAACTAGTTTAAAAAGATTTATAATAAGTATAAGCTTACCGGAAGTAATATTACCTTTTTTAAAGTTACCGACTTTAATAGCTATCTTTTTCCTTTAGTTATTTTTTAACGTATTATAGCTTATTATAATACGTATAAAGATAAGTACGATTAAGCCTTTTATAACTAAGTCGACCGGTAAAGTTATATTAATAACGTTCTTTATACTAAAATAACGAAAGCTATCGTATTAGTTATAATATACTTTTATAACTTAATTAAAGTACTTATTCGGGCTAATCTTTTTCCGATATAACTTATAGCTATAAAAGCTATAATAAAAATTAACGAAGTTATTAAAGAAAATAAGGTTATTATTTAAGTATAAAGTAAAGATACTAAACGTAGTATAAATAAACTTAGCCTACTATATCGAGTATTAAGCTTTTATTAGATCGTTTATAAGGTTAGTAAAGTTAAAGTATATACTATACGTTAACCGTAATATAAAAAAACAGCTTATTAAGTCGATAGGATTAAAGTAGTATAGGTCTTAAAATATCGAGGTATTAAGTCGAGATAATAGCAGCTTATTAGAATTAAAAGCTACCGGCTTAAATCGGATCTCGATATATACCTTAGCCTTTTAAATATAACGTTTAATAGTATTTACAGTCTTAAGTAAACTATTAAGCTATATAACGCCCTTACCTTTCTTAAGTAAGCTTAAGACTTTCTTTAAAGCTATATACTATATACGAAAGACGTTATACTTAATATAATAATACTTTAAAGTATATTTAAACCGATTAAGCTTACGTTAATTACGGCTTTACTTTAAAAGAACAGACCCGGTAAAATAGTTAGTTAGTTAAAAAGGTAAACTAAGTATAGTAGTCTAATAGCTAAATATAACGATAACGTCTTTTAAGACCTTATCTTTAGAAAAGTCGATATTCTTTACTTTATCCTTATACTAATCTAGTTAATCGACGTTTTAATAATTAGTAAAAATAAGTAGGTCGGTTAGTTAAAGGATATTTTCCTTAATAAGTTTAGGCTTTTTAACGTTATTAGAAGTAAGTATAAGGTATATATCTTTATCGAAGTTAAAGTCTCGAATAGCTATAGCTAGTTATTCTTTATTAAAGTCTTATTATTTAACGTTAGCTATATCGCTTAAGGTATATATAATTATTTAAAGGTAGGTGTTTATAAGAAAAAGGCACCTAAGTAATAAGCTAAGTATTAAAAAAGGTATTAATTAATAGAAATAAAAAGGTATTAATAAAATGATTATAAAGTAAATATACTTAAAGTAAGTAAGCTTTAAAAGCCGCTAAAATAACTAATCGATAACAGGTATATATATTTACGTTAAAGTAAACGTAGGGGTTATTATCGTTATTGCTATTACCGCCGCCGCCGAAAAAGGGATTTTTAATTAAAAGACAGGTAATATTTACTTTTAATATCTTAGTATTATTAGCCGTCGAGGGAGGGTATAGTCGAAGTCGTTAAAATAAGCGTTACGAAAAGGTAAAGGCAGAAGTAAAACCTTCTTTATATAGTTAATCGGCCTTACGCTCGGCTTTATAAACTAGTACTCGCTTACTAAAATAAGGAATATACTTACGCGGTATAGTAGTAGTAGTTAATAATAGTTAAAGGAAAGGGAGAATAAAGATAGTAAAAGGAGAATAAAGATAGTAAAGGGAAACTTAAGTTAGTAAATAATAACGTAAAAAAGTTATTACGATTTAGGTTTAAAGGTTTAATAGTTATAGGTAAGAACGCGTCGCGTATATATATATTAACTAGAATTACCTAGGTAAGTACTATACTATCGTAACCTTAAAAGCCTTTAAGCCTTTAAGCTATACTTAAGTATTTAAGTTCGAGTAGTTAAATAGCTAGTTACTAGCTATAGGCTATTAAAACATTTAGCTTAAAATATTACGGTAGCCGGCCGATATACAGTGTTAGTATTTAGTAGTTAGTACTTATCTAAGTACCTTAAGCCTTAAAAACCTTAAAGCTAAACTTTAAAGCTTAACTTTAACGCTTTTATAGCGCTATTATAGATAATTTAATAATAACGATTATCGATTAATTAACATTAAAACCTAGAGATTAGTTAGTATATAACTTCTATAACACTTAAGGCTAATAATAATAGGTAATAATAATATTAAAAACTATTAAAAAAAAAGAATATAAAAAAGGGAGCTAAAAAAAGAAAGTAAAAGAAATAGGTACTTATTAGCCCTTTAAAAAGTAAAGTAAAAGTAAAAGCACTAGATACTAAAATAATAATATTAAAACTATACTAAAACTACGTTAAAACGGCTAGATTAAATAATATATAATAATATATAATATAAGCTTAATATAAACTTAAACTAGAACTATCTTTAAATTAAGCCGGAAAAGCCTTTTTATTAATCTTAAAAGCAGCTATTAAAACGTTAGCTTATATATATCTAAGTTTAGATTAATAGTTTATAACTGTTTATAAATAATAATATTTATAATATAGCAGACTTACTTAAGTTAGCCTTAACTTTTATAAGATCTCGCTTTTATAAACGCTTCTTATTCTTTTATAACCTTAATTAGTATATATATATACTAATTAGTATAAATATAATATACCCGACGCTTTTATACTTTATAAAAGTACTTTTTAATTACTACGTTAAACTCTAGCTTAGTAGGTATATTAAAATAAAAGGTATAAACCTTTTTTTAGTCGGCGTTACTAGCCGTTATACCTTCGGTCTTCCGAATTCTTTCGCTTTAAGCTATATATAAAGCTAAACCTCTAAATATATCTATACTTATATTAGTAACCTAAATTTATATAATAATAGTAATTCCGGCTATATATACTAACTACGTATATAGTATTATTTAAAGAGACTAGACTTATTATAATTAATAACCTTTTATATATACGTCTATACTTTAAAAAAATTCTTTAATAACTAAGTAGTATATATAATACGCTTAATAACGGCAGGGGCGAGAATAACCTTTATATTATAAAGGTTAACGTTTCCAGGCTACTTAGCCTATTTTTTTAATAGCTTCTTTATACCTAATAGAATATAAGCTTTATAATTATACTAATTATTAATTATTTTCTTATAAACGTAGTTAGCCTTTTATAATATACCTTTAATATTATAACTATATATTTATTATATAGTTTATCTATATTAAACCTATATATAAGTAAGCTATACTTAGATTACTTACTTTAAGTTCTGTTTCCGACGTCTGCCGGTAAAATAAAAACATTTACTAATAAGCCTTATAGTTAAGCTTTCGCTCCGCTACGTTATTAAGCTTAACTTATATAGCTAATATTAGTTAAACTTATTTTTTTATATATAATTTAATAGTAAATATAACTTTAGCTAAGTCTATATATATAATATTATAATACTTAATATAAATAGCTTAACTTACCTTTTCGGTTAACCGAAATATAAAACGCTTTTTCTTCTTTAACTTTATTAAGGTAGATAAGGCGAGTATAACTTTATAGCTAGTCTATATAAATATACCCTTTATATTAGTATATTATTAATATATAAGATAGGTAATATATGTATAGAGATTAAGAGAACAGCAGTTTTAAAGGTAACGGTAGCCGGCTATAAGGCTAGGTTTATAAACCTAATAATATCGGCGCTAAAAAGGCCTTCGGCTTCGTTAAAGTAGTTATCGGTAAATATAATACTATTCCGAACTAATTAGTTATTTATATATATATCTGCCGTAAGGATATTTAGATATTAACTAATATCGGTCTTTAACTTATAACTTAAAAAGGAGGGGGGGATAAAGTATAGTTCGAACTAGACTATATATTCTATTAAACTAGTTAGTATATATATATATAGGTTAACTAGTATATACTGTCTCCTTAGCTTTAAATATTCTTATAATAAAGATTATTATAATATTTAAAATTATATATATAGTTAGTATATATATATTAAAACTAAATATCTTAAGCCGGATATACTACTAGTTTATATATATATATACTTAGTATTAATACAGGTTATTAAAGTATACTATTAAAACTTATATAAATTAAAAAAATATTAAACTTAGATTTTAAAATTATATACTATTAAATATATTAATATATATCTAGCTTATATTCTTACTATATATATATATACTTATAATATACAGATAAAGGCAGGCGGGTAGGCGAGCGGGTAAGCAGGTATTATTAACTAAGGCTAGCAGATACTTTATTAAATCGATTACTTAAACTAGCTTTACGTAATATGTATTAGTACGTAAAGAGCGGTATAAGGCTGTAAAACGCCTTACTTAATAAGCCGCTAATATTTATAAGCAGATTAGCATTAAAAAACAGCTTAAAGTTACTCTATATAGCTCTTAAGTTATAAGCAGCTTACTTATATAAGCGGTTTACTACTTAAGCAGCCTATACGCTTTAAATAGTACTATTACTACTTAAAAACTAAGACCTATTTATTGCTAACAGCTATACTTAAATTTTAAAGCATTCGAACATTAAGCCGCTTAAAGTTAAATTAAACTGCTTAAATCGGTATACTAATTATAATTAAAATACTTAACTTTTAAAGCCGCTTACTACTGTAAACAGTAATATTACGGCTTAATAAGTTGGAACAGTGAAATCACAGTATAATTAATATATAGTACGACGCTATTATATTAAGACATATATATGTAGCTAAGTTAAAAGCATTAACTGCTTAAAACATAACAACAAACCCTACATACTCTAGTATATATGATTAGAGTTAAATCGGCTCGAACCATTTTATAGCGCCCAAGGCTGGCCTAGTCTATTGAAAGGAGACTTCTATAATATGTTGAAGGGCTGCACGTCCTGTTAAATCTTCAGCGCAGTGCGTGCCCTCTCTGACCAGGGGCACCACTCCTCCAATTGAGCTTCAGATCGCTCGTGCGCGTTATGTTCCTGCATCATGGTAAGGTCACGTAAGCGCGACAATGCCTACTTAGTGCCCGAACCTTCACCAGGCTGTGGCAGGACCGTATTCATCAATGATCACGATCATTCTAGAAGCAGGGCCAGCAACCCCTAGCGCAGCAGCTAAATACCGCAAGATAAAGGTGGGCTGTTCGTCGTCCCAGTTGTGTAGTGTCTGGCAGAGAAGATACACGTCGCTCTTGGTACAATTCCCGAATCCTCGAGGTCGAGCTGTTTGCGGTCTAACGAAGTCGTGCACCTGGAATGCTAAGTTAGTCCCCTCTTCCTCTAGGCTTAGAAGTACCTTGGTCTGCGCTCGCTTCAAGTCAGCGCGATCCTGAATAACAGCCCCTATCTCGGGAATCCAGGGTTGCAAAATTAGTTAGTTAGTTAAGTTAGTACCCTGAATAAAACTAACTACAGCACCCTTACTAACTAACTTAAACTAACTATAGTTAACTACAGGCTTAACTAAAACTAACTATACTTTAACTAACTTAAACTAACTATACTAACTAATACTAACTAATACTAACTACACCTATAAAGACACTTAATATATATAGTAAATATATTTTTAAATATAAATATAAGTTACTATAGTTAGTTAATAACTAACTTAAACTAATTAAAGTTTTTTTTTAAGAAACTAAAACTAACTATAAACTACAGTAGTTTTTAATTATATAAACTAAAACTACTGTAGTTTATAGTTAGTTAATTTCTAACTATACCTTCCGTTAGGAAGGTTGATGTTTGTTTTACAAGGCGGGCGAGTATAATAGAAAATTGTTGCCTTTGAGATATGTGCTACCTGTTTTTAATTCTGATTGGCTCTGAATTACAATTATGCTGATTCGCTACAGTACCCGTTTAAAGGATCTGATTGGCTGTGAAAAGCAGTGATTTTAGCCGTCGAACGGCTAAGAGAACTAGAGATTGTAAGGCCTTTTAATGCCTGCCGGAGGACTTATAGTTACTTTAAGGTCTTTAAATGCCTGCCAGAAGGCTTATAGTCACTTTAAGACCTAGCTTACGATAAGGCTTACGATAAGACCTTCTATAGAAGAACTGAGATGCACGCCTGAGTTTTAATCCGATTAAAAAGTAGTTACCTAAATCTGAATCTGTAGAAAAAGGGCTATTAAACGGTATATTTAATTTAATCGTAGCCTTTAAAGTAGGCTTACTATTAAAGCTAATAGTTTTAATTCCTTAGGTTTCTTAGGTTTCTTAGGTTCTTAACCCGAACCCTAGCCCTTCCCTCTCTTCCTCTTTACCGAAGGCTTATATAAGCCTTTAGATTCGAACTAAGATGCACGCTTAAGTTTTAATCCGATTAAAAATCAGTTACTTAAATCTGAATCTGTAGAAAAAGGGCTATTAAACGGTATATTTAATTAAATCGTAGCCCTTAAGGTAGGCTTACTATTAAACCTAATAGTCGTAATTCCTTAGGTTTCTAAAGTTCTTAACCCGAACCCTAGCCTTTCCCTTCCTTTTTACTTACTTAAGCCTTTAGGTTCATATTAAGATGTACGCTCGGGTTTTAATCCGATTAAATAAAGCTAACCTAAATCTAAATCTATAAAAAAAGGGCTATTAAACAGTATATTTAATTAAATTTTAGCCTTTAAGGTAGGCTTACTATTAAAGCTAATAGTTTTAATTCTGTAGGTTCTTAAGGTTCTTAACCCGAACCTTAGCCTTTCCCTTCCTTTTTCTTTACCGAAGGGTTATATAAGCCTTTAGATTCGAATTAAGTAAGTAAGTAAGTAAGTAAGTAAGTAACTAAGTAGGTTAGCTAGTAGGTTAGCTAGTAAAGTAGCTAGTAAGTTAGCTAGTTAATTATTAAGTAATTAAGTAAGTTATTAAGTAAGTTAGTAAGTAAGTAAGTAAGTTAATAAGTAAGTAAGTAGGTAAGTAAGTAAGTAGGTAAGTAAGTAAGTAGGTAAGTAAGTAAGTAGGTAAGTAAGTAAGTAAGTAAGTAAGTAAGTAGGTAAGTAAGTAAGTTAGTAAGTAAGTAAGTAAGTTAGTTAGTAAGTTAGCTAGTAATTTAGTTATTTAATTATTAAGTAATTAATTAATTAAGTAACTAAGTAGGTTAGTTAGTAAGTAAGTAAGTAAGTAAGTAAGTAAGTTAGCTAGTAAAGTAGTTAGTAAAGTAGCTAGTAATTTAAGTATTTAATATTTAAATAAGTAAGTAAGTTAGTTAGTTAATAAGGTAGCTAGTAAGTAAGTTCGCTATTAAATAAGTAAATAAGTAAGTAGGTAAGTAAGTACGTAAGCTATTTAGTAAGTTAACTATTAACTAAGTAAGTAAGTAAGTAAGTAAGTAAGTAGGTAAGTAAGTACGTAAGCTATTTAGTAAGTTAACTATTAACTAAGTAAGTAAGTAAGTAAGTAAGTAGGTAAGTAAGTTAGCTAGTAAGTTAGCTAGTAAGTTAGCTAGTATATAAATTAGCTATTAAGTAAGTAAATAAGTAAGTAAATAAGCTATTTAGTAAGTTAGCTATTAAGTAAGTAAGTAAGTAAGTAGGTAGGTAAGTAAGTAAGTAAGTAGGTAAACTAGTAAGTTAGCTAGTTAGTTAGCTAGCTAATTATAAAGTAATTAAGTAAGTAGGTTAGTTAGTAAGTTAGTTAATAAGTTAGTTAATAAGTTAGTTATTAAGTTAGCTAGTATATAAATTCGCTATTAAATAAGTAAATAAGTAAGTAAGTAAGTAAGTAGGTAAGTAAGTAAGTAAATAAGTAAGTAAGTAAGTAAGTAAATTCGCTATTAAATAAGTAAATAAGTAAATATATAAGTAAGTAAGTAAGTAGGTAAGTAAGTAAGTAAGTAAGTAGGTAGGTAAGTAAGTAAGTAAGTAGGTAGGTAGGTAAGTAAGTAAGTAAGTAGGTAAACTAGTAAGTTAGCTAGTAAGTTAGCTAGTAAGTTAGCTAGTTAGTTAGCTAGCTAATTATAAAGTAATTAAGTAAGTAGGTTAGTTAGTAAGTTAGTTAATAAATTAGTTAATAAGTTAGTTAGTAAGTTAGCTAGTATATAAATTTGCTATTAAATAAGTAAATAAGTAAGTAAGTAAGTAAGTAAGTAGGTAAGTAAGTAGGTAAGTAAGTAAGTAAGTAGGTAAGTAAGTAAGTAGGTAAGTAAGTAGGTAAGTAAGTAAGTAAGTAGGTAAGTAGGTAAGTAGGTAAGTAAGTTAGTTAATAAGTTAGTTAGTAAGTTAGCTAGTAAGTTAGTTAGTAAGTTAGCTAGTAACTAAGTAGGTAAGTAAGTAAGTAGGTAAGTAAGTAAGTAGGTAAGTAAGTAGATAAGTAAGTAGGGAAGTTCGCTAGTAAATTAGCTAGTAAGTAAATTCGCTATTAAATAAGTAAATAAGTAAGTAAGTAGGTAGGTTAGCTAGTAGGTTAACTAGTAAAGTAGTTAGTAAGTTAGCTAGTTAATTATTAAGTAAGTTAGTAAGTAAGTAAGTAAGTAAATAAGTAAGTAAGTAAGTAGGTAAGTAGGTAGGTAAGTAAGTAGGTAGGTAAGTAAGTAGGTAGGTAAGTAAGTAGGTAGGTAAGTAAGTTAGTTAATAAGTTAGTTAGTAAGTTAGCTAGTAAGTTAGCTAGTAAGTTAGCTAGTAACTAAGTAGGTAAGTAAGTAAGTTAGTAAGTAAGTAAGTAAGTAAGTAGGTTAGTTAAAAAGTTAGCTATTAAATTAGCTATTAAATTAACTAGTAAGTAAGTAAATAAATAAATACGTAAGTAAGTAAATAAGTTAGTTAGCTAGTAGGTTAGCTAATAAAGTACTTAGTAAGTTAGCTAGTTAAGTATTAAGTAAGTAATTAATTAATTTAATAAGTAAGTAAGTAAGTAAGTAAGTAAGTAGGTAAGTAAGTAGGTAAGTAGGTAAGTAAGTAAGTAAGTAAGTTAGTTAGTAAGTTACCTAGTAAGTTACTTAGTAAGTTACTTAGTAAGTTAGCTACTAAATTAGCTAGTAAGTAAATAAATAAATAAGTAAGTAAGTAAGTAGGTAAGTAGGTTAGCTAGTTAATTATTAAGTAAGTTAGTAAGTAAGTTAGTAAGTAAATAAGTAAGTAAGTAAGTAAGTAAGTAAGTAAGTAAGTAGGTAGGTAGGTAAGTAAGTAAGTAAGTAAGTAAGTAAGTAAGTAAGTAAGTAAGTAAGTTAATAAGTAAGTTAACTAATAAATTAGTTATTTAGTTATTAAGTAAGTAAGTAAGTAAGTAAGTATATAAGTACGTTAGCTAATAAGTTAGTTAGTAAAGTAGCTAGTAAGTTAGTTATTTAGTTATTAAGTAAGTAAGTAAGTAAGTAAGTATATAAGTAAGTTAGCTAATAGGTTAGTTAGTAAAATAGCTAGTAAGTTAGTTAGTTAATTATCTCGCCGCTTAAGGCTGCAGAGGAGACGATAGAGTAACGCCCGAAGGGCGTTACTCTATCGGATCCGGAGCAGCTTAAGCGGCGTATCTAACTATCTAACTAAATAGCTATTAAATTTCCGATCCTTTCTAACGGAAGGCCTTCTCGGCAGGCGGTCCTACCGCCGTTCCCCAGTTAACTATAAACTAATTTTGCAACCCTGCAGGAATCTAAGGTTAGTCTGTAAGCTAACACTAATAGGTGCTGTATACGTAGCTTACAGTTACTCGCCTATGCATTTAACTACTAGGAACACACAAGCTTTTTATAAGCGTTGCTTTAAGGCACGAACCGTACACGGAACGCTTTAGGTTTACGGAAGGCCGAGGATTTAAAGGCGTTGCTAGAAGAATAATACTACTTACTACCTTCAGACTCTGTAGTAGTCTACCGCCTAGTCCCTTAGCTATTAGTAGTAGGGATAACTAACTTTTTTTTAATTTTTTGTTTATTATGTGTTAAATGCTATATTATACAGTTTTATTTAAAAAAAAACGTAGTATTTAAAATAGCCTCTTATAAAGAGTAATATTAAGGCTATTACTAACCCCTTTAGAAAAATGATCTTAAGGCAGAACCTTCTAAGGGTTAAGGGCATACTCTAAGGTACCCCTCTACATTGGTCTTCTGATCTACTAGGTATAAAAAACATAAAAAACATTTTTTTTCAATAGCAATTTAAAAAACAGTGTGTTTTGAAAAAAACGGTGTTTTTAGCTATCCCTAATTAGTGGCCGCAGCTTAAATGCCTATAGCATATACACTACGGTAATAGACAGTGTGTTTTCGGCCAGGCGACTACTAGGCATACCGTGTATACAGTAGAACATCTAGTAAAACGGAATATAAGTTAAGAATTATACGACGTAAAATATAACTAGAGCTTTTCTAATTACTATACAGGTTTTAGATAGCGCTATATGAACTTAAAGTTCTACTATACTTGAAAGTAACCCGCCTATATATATATACTTATATATACCTATAATACTACATACTATATAACTGGAGTACGACTTTAATCCAATAGGTTGCTGGTACTATTGCAATTTTACTGTTGTTAACTAATATGATGCTACTGGTAATATACGCCCTACCTAGCCTTACTTGCTAGGAAGAGCAGGACACGGCAGTACCTTCTTTCAAGCCAGCTCTTTGGGCGGAAGAAAGGGGCGAGAAAGACGCCATCCTCGTCGAGGTCTTTGTCTTTAAAGATCTTGTAAGGCACCAGCGCTTATACTGACATAGGTATTAGATGGAAACACTGCGGCCCGTCAGCAGCCAGGGATGTAAGCCGGGATTGATAGGTGGCGGGGTATCAAGAAAGTCACATCCAGCAGTAATATTGTTCAATCGAATGCTTTATGATACGCCATAGGTGGCAAAGCTCTTCATCCTACTAACCAGCGCAGCCTTGCTACTAAGGCACGCAAAACTGCACCTCGGATCGCGTTAGGAAGCGACCATACTCGACATGGCCACTGCTGGCATCAAGGAGCAGAATGATAGCGATGATGGTCTAGTAGGTCGCAGTGGTACAACTCATCGAATTCTGGCATCGGAGAGACCCAACGCGCTACGCGCAAAATTGGCAACTGTTTACTGTGGGCCCCGCCCTTCGGGGCATGCCTGCATTAGCGACCAACAGGTCGATGTGACCTGTTTCTTCACGAACTCGCTCCGCTATCCGCTGCGGGCTAGACTGCGACAGGAGTGATGATGCCACAGAGAAGGCGGTTGGCAGTTAGTTTTCAGCAGCTGAATCCCATTTCTGAGACACGCATACCAACTGCATATCATGTAAGTAGGGTTCGGCGGAGTAAGGACACCTAGGCATCTTTTCTAGCTTGGATACGAGGCACTTGCTTGTTGCAGTTGGGCCTTGCGGCGTCCAACGATGTAGACCCTGGACGCGCCATTCGGTGGCCATTCGGTGGCCATCATGAGGCCGAGGCCTGGCTACAAGCAAAGTGGAGAAATAGCCTAGATGAGACTTGCTCGATTAAGAGAGAATTTGAGTGACAGGACTCAAAACCAACCTGATACATGAACCGCCACCAGTGCTCACCGCAGCGGGGCCATCGACGTTGAAGAGCTGGTCTCACTTGAGGGGATTGGCCATGACGTGATGAATTATATTGTTCTTGAGCAGAGAGGCGGGCAACATGAGGAGTTCAGTCACTCTTCTGATTATCAGCTGAGAAGCTACATTTATCCTGTCTGATATATGCAGCCAGACACAGACTTCATTGAGAAAGCAAGTGGTCGGGGGCAGTTGTTCTTATCCACTAGGCTTGATCAAGCAAGGACTATCTACACAGTAGTCACATAAGTACCTTTTCTATATATAGAATTCCGGATTCCGGATCCCTCTGATTCTTTGGAAATAAAAGGGAGCGAGACTCTAGCAGTAAACCTTTGTCGGGACATGACCTCCTACCTAACGAGTCTACTCAAGTGCTAAACATCCAACATTGAACGCTTTTCTCTGTGTTCCTTCCCGTCACTTGTGCAACCTTACCAATTGTAAAAACCAGACCCAGCACACGTCAATTCTCCCCGGGGACCCAAACAAACATGGGCGCTCCGATCATTCTATGCGGCAAGGTTAGTCTGTCGAGCCCCTGCGCTTTATGCCGCGGTGCAAATAACTTACGTTGCGTAACCCACCGAATAGACCGAGCAGATTGGGACCGGCGTTATAGCTAATCTGAAGCCCGAATTCGATGGTTTGTGGACTACATTGCAGATTAGGAGCTATGGTTGAATTGAGCTGACATGTCAACTTGGACATGCAGTCATCCATTTTGTCATGCATCCCGAGACTGGCGCGGAACAGATTTCCGCCATTTTCAGGGGTGAGAGTCCGCCATCGCTGGACTCAGAGCTTGGTACTCAGGACTACTCGAAGAAGCCAGTGGCCGTGATCCTTGGCGGTGGATACGATGATGCAGACACGGAGAACATGATGAAGGCTTCGGCGGGCATCCACCCTGTCCCTTGGCTGCGCCCCGACCTGAGCAAGCCTGCTCCTCCCCTGGGTCCCGAGTACGGCAAGGCGCTGGTCGGGCGCATTAAGGAGTTGCTGCCGCAGCTGGAGAAGGAGGGCAAGATGAACGAGGAGAAGGTTTTCTGGTACTGAAGTTGAATTTCCGTACGTACAGTAGCTAAAGTAGCTTACTTGGGATGTTTATTTTTATTTCTATCTCCAGTCGCCTGCTTAAGCACCCTTCAATTATGGTTGCTCACACTTCAGCTTGCTAGTCGGTTTACTGAGGACCCTTGGGCAGATGGATGTGTATGTTGGCCCTTGGCTTTAACCGACATTGTGATTATCAAGGGTCTTTACGAATTCATTAGTCCTCAGAGCCCACCTAATAACGTCGTCATGAGTGGCACTGTCTCTCCACTAGGCGCTTCGAAAGCTTCTGATGAGGTTACAGTCAACGTCTCAGCAACGGAGTCTATTAGGATGCAACGATACCGCTTGGCCCTGATTTCGACTTCCAACTTACACCGCCTATCGTTCCCGAGAATCCCACGCAGACCATCTAAAGCGGAGACTCCGCGCACAAAGTCAGGACTGCGGATAATCAAGGCGTTGCAAGTCATCTCCGAGGAATCAAGCGTCAGTATTGACGAACATACCGATTCGTGTTCGTCGATCTGAGTCCTGATCCGTTGTTGTCACTCATGATATTGGCCCGGTACCGTGAGGAGCTTGACCTCGATCTTCCCCAGACCAGTATGGTCACCGATCCCCCTACGGTGGGCCACCTCAGGCGCTTCCTAAGTACTACCTATGTCGGGGCTTCAACGCCAGCCTCTGCCGCTAGGGTTTCCATCAGTAGCTCCGCGGTATCTTCTGCGGAGCCCAAATTCGATGCCGGCGGGATCACCAAAGCCAGCTCATGCGTTACAACGCAGCCTTCCCGCCCCGCTCAGTCTATGAATGGGATACTACGGGGCCGGCCTTGCACCGATCCCCATACTACGTTCCTCTTTCCGGACGGCTCGGGCTCTGCAGCATCATACACAAGCATGACGCTGGTTCGCCCTGGCCTTGCCATCATCGCACTGAACTGCCCATACTTTAGGCACCGAGAGCAGATGGAAACTGTAACCTTCGACAACCTAATGGGGTCGTAACTTATACTAATATAGTAAGGTGAGACGGATTTAGCCTATGATTAGGGGGCCCATACCGCTCCGGAGGCTGGTCTTTGGGCGGTATTCTTGCCTTCAGCGCCGCGTATGTGCTCATCTGGGAGGGCGAGCAAGTCGACACGTATAATGAGAGGGTACTCTCACTCAGGCATTAAGATGACGTTCATGTTATGCTACGTGCTAATCATTGAATTCATTACTGCGAAAGCCAGAAGTCAAACCACTGGGTGATTCCCTTCAAAGACTGCTCCTTTACATGGCCTTGTCTTCTCGATCAGCTCTCGGCTCAAAATATTAATCCCCCCAGGAAACGGATAGCTCACGTTCATAAGGGTTATTCATGTCTCCCCGAAGAGCGAAACCATGCTCGACACCGGAGAATAACTGTAACTGGTAGGTCTTCTTTTCCGATTGCAAGATATCCACCGCTAATCGGCGAGAGGAAGTTCCAAAAGTATGATCAATCTCAGAGCAGGAGAGGAATAGGGGTCCTGAGGAAAGGTTGTCAGTGCTAAGCATTATCGATGTAGGGTGCTTTCTCACCTCTCAGGTTTGAGAAGTGGTGGTCTTGCAGAAACGCAGGGTGAGCAAAAGCGCCAACGGATGCGACTCCATCAGCCAATGCGTTGCAAACATAAGGTGCACCAAAACAGTACCTAATGTCTGTCAGTGCTACGGTCGGAAAGCAGAGAAATTTGCTATAAGTTATACCCGACGCAAGCATATCTGGTCTCTTCGGAGCCGTATTGCTGCTTCACTGCATCAACCCACTTCGGCACACATTCATCCGCAAAAGCCGTGTGCCTTTTCTTCCAAGCTTGGTAATCAAAATCAGGGTTGATGTCATGTCGATTCCGGCGGTGCTTCCATACGGGGTCACCTCTGAAGTAGTCCAATGCGAGAGTGAGATATCCAGCGTCAGCAAAGGCGTCAGCAATGAGCAAGCCATTGGTGAACAGTCCCCAAACATCTGGGAAGTAGTACACCACTCTTCCATTATCTCTACCCGGATTAGGTCTTGCGATGTATGTCTCAACACCTGCTATAGTCGTGTATTTTCCGCGTGGCTTTCCGTCATGAATATTGCCTTCGAGACAACACACTGCCGACGGCTTGGCGATGAAACCATCACGATCACTCATAACGATAGCGACTCTCTGGAGAAAACGCTGTCCAGGTGTGAGGGTGAGAGGCGAAGTATCAATACATAATTAAGTGAGTACGCTAGACACATGACCTTTGATCACCCTTCTTATTATTGGCTTTTCGGACCATGTTCTGCCGTGTCGAGTTAAGTCGTAATCGTCATCGACTGTTCACATGTAATACGGCGTTTCCTGCCCCGCACCGGACCTGTCGAGTGCTTCATCACATTCGGAGTCAGAGTACTGCAACATAATCACTGCATAATTACTACTACATGGCTCATGGTTACTTGAAGCAACTCCGCTTATCTCTTATATCACGTTCTGGTCTCGTCTTCATCGGATTGTCTGTATCATGGCCAACGAGGCCAGGCCAGCCGACAAGATCGAGCTACAACACGTCGAACCCACACATACCGACACATCAAGGGGCTATCGGCACTTGGAGCATCCCATACGTTCTCAGGAGATTGAAAGTATTTGCGAGGTAAGACCTCGACAAGCTCCCAAGAATGACAGACTAAGTATCGACAACAGGATCAAGCAGTCGGATACAAAGAATACCGTGAAGCACTCGAAGTCGATGTGACTGAGAAGCAGGTACGTTAGTCGCCAGGTTCTTCGAAACTAACTCTCTCGTTAACTGACCTTATTGGTGACAGAGTCGGCGCGTGAGATGCAAAATTGATATGGTTATTTTGCCTGTTTTTCTCATCACTCAAGGGCTGCAATTCCTTGACAAGACTGCGTTGAACTATGCGAATTTGTTCGGATACCAAGAAGCTCTCGGGTTGAAGGGCCAACAATTCAATTATCTTTCAGCAAGTATGTGACCTTCTTTGACAACCCGGGCAGTGCCTCAGCTTGATATTGATTGCGAAAGTGAAGTGGTATATTGTGGCTATTTCTTCGGTCAATACCCATGCGGATGGCTCATTGGTAGGTTTCCAGCTCAAAGAGTCCTCAGTGTGAGCTGCCTCTTTTGGGGACTTTTGGTCATTATCCAGACTCAATGCCGGGATTTCAATAGCGCTCGTGAGTCAACGCATACCCTTTTCCTTATACCGCCTGTGGCTGAACCTTTACATTGTAGTGGCAGTCAGATGTGGGTTGAATCCTCTCTCCATGAATTGAAAAGAAGGCTCATTTGTCCAGTCCTCATGGGTATCTTCGAAGCCGCTGTTACGCCGTACGTATACACTGTTACCACCAGTTATGGATGACTGCGGCTGATTTATCGCACAGTGGCTTGACGCTGATGACAGGATTTTGGTATACAAGAAGAGAAATACCTCTCCGTCAATGCGTATGGTAGTAAGCAGATTCAGATGGACAACGCAGCTTGAACAAAACTGAGTTTCTGGGAAATAAGTTCCGCACTCGGTCTAGGAGGCATCGTGAGTGGACAATCTGCGTTCAAAGTTGAGCTTGTTTGACTTGTGGAACTGTCTAATATATTTAGCTTGGCTCGTATATCTCGATGGGCGTCTCGAGATTGAGCTCCGATATAAGACCTGAGCGTTGGCAAATCATCTTTTTCATTGTAAGAGGTTCCCACCGCACTCCGGACTTTTACTGATTTGATCCGACCAGCTTGGGGGCTCTACCATAATTTGGTCGTCCATCATCTTCTTCTTCCTTCCAGATGCCCCTCCCAATGCACGGTTTTTGAGCAAAACAGAAAAGCTCATCGCTGTAAAAAGAGTGTCTGGTAACCAGACGGGTATCAAGAATAAGTCTTTTCAGTGGAATCAGGCAAGAGTCGCTCTGTACGATCCTAAAATGGTCCTTTTATTTGTGGCTGTATTTGCTGCGTAAGTCCAAGACATCTAGGGATCTGCTTTGGTCGTTGCCATTGCACATCAATCGTTACTGATAGAGCTGTTATTAGTGCTATCCCCAATGGAGTTGTCAATTCATTCTCGACCATCATAATTAAGGACATGGTAAGGCCACCAGCTTAGCACGATGGTTATCGTTGTCATTCCTGATCACGACGTTAGGGTTTCTCGACAACAAGAACCACCGAACTCAAGTCCGTGGGAGATGCTGTCCAAGTGATTGCATTGTTTATCGGTGGTGCAATCACACTGAACGTGCCGAATTCACGGCTGCTAACAGCTACAGCGGCGAACATTCTTTGCACTGTTTCTGCCGCATGCCTGTCCTTCCTTCCGCAAAGCAACACGTGGGGAAGGCTGGTGAGCTTCTGGCTGGTCAACTTTCAGAGCGTCGGCTTCACAATCTCTTTGGTCACCATCTCCTCAAACATGGGAGGATACACGCACCGAGCCATGGCCAACGCTATTGTCTTGTAAGCCTGGTCTGCTTTACTCTATAAAGGGCCTATTAACTAACAACACAGCCATAGCACAGCATACTGCTGGGGTAACTTCGCAGGGCCATTTGTGGTTGAAAATTCTCAAGCACCCAGATATAAAGGGGCGGCGATAGGGTTATTAGTCGGGTATACAATCAAGATGGCTTGCCACATTATGTTGCTCGGTAAGCAAGACCTCAAACGTAGCTATCCTGGAGGATGCATCTCTAACACGTAACTCCCAGTTTATCTTTTGACCGTGAACCGTCATCGCGACAGGGAATACGGCCCCGCCAATAAGGTGTTGAGTGATGAGGCAGGTATGAAAGATCAGACTGAATTCCAGAACAAGGATTTCAGATATGTGTTGTAGTTGCGGCTTCCCAAAAAATCATGATCGAGATCGTGTTATCTTGGTTCACATTGTATCTACCGATCTGTACCTGGTCTTCTGCTTAGTTTCAGAACCTTACTATACCTCACAACACATGGTGAACCTTATACTAACCCTGGGAAAGCTATGTGTACCAATCATACTGTGTACCGGTATGAAATTAGACCGATAAATGCTTATGAACCGTGAAAATGAGGGTTGGCCGCTCCCCGCTTGGTCTATTTTTAGAGTTTTGGTCATCTGCATCCAAGTTTTGACTTTTTTTGTCCCTGTAAAGGCCCGGCGGTGTATTGCGTTCAAATTGTCACCGTTTATAAGCAGGGCAAACGCAATCTTCATGTTGGCACAACTATGCTCAGCCTGCCACGTGAGAAAGGATTGGTGCGTTGGCGTCATCAAGGTTCAGACTTTGAAGCTTGCGATTTTGAACGTGTACATACTGAATTGCAGTTTCTTTTACACCTTTGTAAACCATTGAATACTCACTCAGACCACATCTATGTCAGTGAAGGCGGGTGTGGCCTTAGTGACATATGGTCTTGATCGCCCTGGTACGATTATGGGAGTCAGTCGGATTCAAGCCAAGCAGGGTCATCGGCCACCGCTTGGGGGAATATTCTGCGCTGGAAGTGGCAGGTTTCCTCTCTGACAGAGCTGCCGTCTTCCTCTTCGGTGTCCGCGTCGTATTGATGACTTCCATGCTGACCCTTCGTACCCATAGCATGGGGGCCCCAGGTGATCTCCGTACGGGCATCTGTGATGCAAAAACAGAACTACTATTGCTGTGTAATAGAGACCACCTCATATCGTGACTGAATCTGTGGAAGCGGCAACTGGTCAGTCCTTAGAGGTCGCCTATATCAACGACCCCACCGAGACAGTTGTCGGTTGCTCACTCGAAAAGATGGTGGACCTTTCAGCCTCTGGCTACAGCCGGCCATAGGACCGTTCTGCTGGATGTCCCACATGCTTACCACACCAGCCAGATGGACACATTCTTAAATAAGTTCAATGTTCGTCAGACGGACCCAGGCGATAGTCTGCAAGAAGCCAAGACTCCCCATAACTTCCCCTCTTCATAGCAGGGTACTAAGCTCTGACGACCCCGTTAATGTCTCATACCTAACTTCTGCTAATTGGGCACAGAGAACTTCGTTGTAGCTCTCGATACTGCTTAGCAGTTAAGAGAAATTTCTAGCTCCTCCAGCTAGCTTGAGGTAGGCCATCACTAGCGCTGGTTTTATAGGTTGGATACTGTCTTCGAAACGTCTGGTGTGCTCAAGTCTACACCGAGACAGCGACAACTGAACAGCCATAGCCAAGGCGCGCGGTGCCCTGTACAGTGCCGGTATGCACGTTAATAGGAACGAATACCATCGTCCCTTCGAGCAGGCTTTTCGGCTAGTCGAAACCCCCTTGTACGCGTGGAATAACAACAACTATCGAGTCCAGTTTCGCGGAGACTGGAATCTAACCAAAGAACCATCTGGATAGGAGCTCACGCCTACCCCAATCGCTATAGGATTTCAGGCATCCAGCATCCACCGACTTATATCAGAGACTTACAATGGGTCCAAAGCTGTGCTTTCGCCCGAGTCTAGTATTACCAATCGATCACTTCAAGGCGTGGTCGATAGGCATACAATGACTGGCTACTAGGCTGCCTCTTCTGTGATGACTGGTACCGCAATTGATTATAGGGCAGTCAGGCGCCCTCTGAGGCCAGTGAAGAACAGACCTTAAGAGGCTTCCAAGATAGTGAGTCACAAGTTACCAGTTGTATTTAAGAGACCTTGTAGGATCAGCAGTTGTTTCCAGACCTTCATTTTGATTTCTTATTCGAATTCAACAAATAAAACCATACCACACACAATAACACACCACACACAACAACATACCACTGGGATTTGGCTGAGCCTACTACCATCAATAATGTGGGAATGCAAGACCTGCCACAAGCAAAATGACGACACTACGTACAGATGCTCATGCGATAAGCCGAAGGAGCTTTGGACGTGCGCCGCCTGCGGGCAAAAGGTTGCCGCCCACGAGCCCAGGTGTACCTTCTGCTGGAAGAATAAGGGGGCATCTTAGATGTGTACTTGACCCGAATGATGGCATGGGTACGGACTACCTATCATATTCTTGATAGTGAATAATACTACCGGCACGAAGAAGCCAACTTCTAAAAACATCGCACATGTATAGCTTCGAATTTCCTCATCATGCAGGTGCCTATGATTAGCGTTGCAAAACGTCGGTTCCGTTGTAAGCCCAGCTATTGATACTTGACTAGCAATAGGGAAGGATACTTTCGCCCATATTCCTTGCGAGGTACCTTAATTTTTTAAATGTATCAAAGATACTGATCGCGCTGCGTGGGCTCCTGACGCTGCTCGTCCCTTCAAAACTTTCAATTATTTTTTTCCAACCTAAGGCGGCTGGTATGTGTGCCAGCCGCGTCTAGCTATAAAAGAAGTTCTAGGCTTTTGGGGTTCAGCTCGCCTGCGGCCAGAAAATAGCCCTCACCGAGGATAGATTATCTCCCTGTGACTTTTGGATTACTTTTAGTATTACGTGGTGATCGGACAACCCCCCCCCCCCAAACGCAGGGCCGCCCACCAGCCAATCCACTGGTGGCCAGACCGTATGATGCTGATGCAGATTCGGAACAGACGCCTCACCCTGTTCATATAATAGCAAGCTGATACTATCATGTCCAGCGCAGGGAGTCATTTACCTCCTTGAAAACCAGGGCAAACATTATGATTACAGGACACCTTATCATATTCTGGCTCTAAAGTACGATCATAAAGCTTTTGTTGTTTCCACATTTCGGTTAGACAGATCATGCTACGAACGTCCATTCCCCGACCCTCGTCAGCTATAGCCACCACCCATATATGGATACTGTCCCACTGTGTGGTGGTAATGCGGTTCGGCAACTGCTTTAGTCTCACCAAATCACTTC
Source organism: Cytospora piceicola (assembly GCA_023375675.1). Taxonomy (NCBI): domain Eukaryota; kingdom Fungi; phylum Ascomycota; class Sordariomycetes; order Diaporthales; family Cytosporaceae; genus Cytospora; species Cytospora piceicola. Next base: position 141,854 of record JALQBC010000063.1, read on the forward strand.
ATTATCGACCACAGTATGACAGTCTTTCTCCAACGTCCACCATGAATATTGGCAGAAAGAAGGGAAAAGGCAGCATTTATGTGTACATATTGGTTTTATTGAGTCTCTAGAGAATATGTAAAAGAGCTCAAGTTTCGCGCAAGGATGGGCTTCAAACTTCGCCATACGTTTAATTGCACACGGATAGTAAAGAATAGACTTGGAAACATTTGGATTTGACTTCTTCACTAAGGTGGTCCAGATGCATTCTCAAGTACTCAGTAAGATATGCTGCCTTTCCCACATAAACCCTTGATGCCACCAATTGACCTGACCCAGAATGTCACATAGTTCCCAACATACATGCGTACAGTATAACGCGGTGTTGATTCTGCTACCGATACGTTAACAATGAAGACTATCACGAACGCGTAGCATATTGAGAAGCAGGGAAACATACCAGTGTTGAGGAGATATCAAATCATCCGCCTATGGGGAACAGTAGGGTCCGTCGTCACTCAAGACGCAGTAGGTAGTGCCGCCGCAGATTGCGGAAAGCTGCCATTGGCCCGAATAATCGCAGATGTACATAGATCCGTCCGGGGCGTCATTTCCCTCACTATCTGTTGAGACAGGGTGACCGCCACCGCATCCACGGTCATTGGTGGTACAGGTGCCGCTTACTGCGACAGCAGAAATAGCGACAGTGAGAGCAACAAGGAGGCGAGCGGTGTACATGTTACTGGAAGTGGCAGGTAATGCAGGATTTGCAGGATTTGAATACAGGCTATTTTATATAAAAGGGTACTTATTTGAGCCCAGCTCAAAGAACGTTGTTATTATTGGTAGGTAGAAAAAGATCCAAAAGATATGAAGGGTAGGCAATTCGGAAAGGTAGATCGAGATAATAGGTTAAAGGTGTGAATGGCTTGGGTTAAAAATTTGGTGGAATGGACTTCGGAAGCCACTATATATACATCAACATTGCTAGCTGAGTTATTTGTAGGTCTTGACCAGGGTGGCCTATTGTCATGGCCTAGATGTTTGGAGTTGTAGTAAGGCTATCTATTTTCGAAGTAGCTCCTGATACCATGGCCTATGGGTCTATATCCAACGGCCATTGTTATGTACATGTTTCAATATTCCAAAGTTGGTTCTATTTTGGAGACAGAATATTCGCTGGTATGGCTTGCTGTTGACGCTTACATATGTACCGTACGTTATGAAGCGAATCCTGGTAGCATGGCCTACTTGCGAGGCCTACTACCTTCGGCGAAGTTCCGAAAGGATCACTCACGCAAGGGGTAGCCTGGGATCTTGCATCTTACTTTCGGATCCTTCCGATGTCACCCTCCTAGAACTCCGTTACGAACCTGTCGTTACCGACTGGCAATGTTGCCTGATCTATCGGGCCCTGGGAGGGAGGCCGAATGATAGGACTTCATCTCTTCCTTCTAAATAAACATACAATTGAGTCATCGTGATAACGCTAGGCTCGCGACATACAATACGCGAGGGCCGCCGGAGCGAATAGTCTTACGCGTGCATATTCAGAGAGAATGGATATTCTGGTGTACACTTTAGAGGTTGGCTCATCTTCAGTGGACGGTGAAGACACTGTATTGTGACCGTCTTCTAGTGTCCCATCCTCTGTTCTCCAGAAGGATAAGCCAAAGCTAGAAGCCAACTGTTGAAACGGGGTAGCTAATTATGTTCTATCTGTATGGCGCTTGGATGAGACAAAATGAATATACTTAAGTATCTAATTAGTATTCAATCCAAGTTCATTGCTACAAGCTCGCAGACCACTAGGGATTTCTCTACCTTAGGGTAGACACTCGATGTTTCGCGTACAATCTTCGTGACAGCAGGGTTCCACCCGGAAAGCTAAATGTCAACTATTTGGTTAGGCCGAATATATATCACATATATAATCTGCCCAGAGAACCAAAAACGAAGGGCGCAAATATATATGTTGTTCTTCAAACATCGTGTCCGTGTCCACCACTGTAAATCTCTGATGGTTCCATCTCATATTGGGGAAGCGCCCAGTAAGGTCGGTTTCTGCTAGCCCAGAATATGATCCAGCGGACCCAGAGATCTTTCAACGGAATGATAGTCTTATACATTGGTGCACAAACGCAAACGATACTCGTAGCCATCTGCAAAAGATCCCAAAAAGCGTTGGCCGTGTTTTCCTCTACACAACGCTCTCAGTCAGCACAAGGAGCTGTTCGATAATAAGGATGTAATACCACTTACGCCCATAGTCATTGGGGGTTCCGTAGACTATCCCAATTTTCACGAAGCCCATGATACCCGATATGCCTCCAATTCCAATTATAAATGCGAGCTTCGTTTTGATGTGGGTCTTTGTCTGAAGACGTTGTACCCCATGAACCGTGAGTGCGACCATGGCAAAATCCACGGACGAGTTGATGGTTTCTTCGGCAATCAGGTATACATTTCCATCCAGGCAATGGCCCGGCTCAGTCCCAGAGACATCCCACCACTTCGATATCGGAGAGCATAAGAATATCAGGGAGAAGAAAAATGTGCTGAACCAGCACGCATGGATGGTTGCGAGCGTATAGACCCATCTGACAAAGGTACGGTCACCCCAGAAGATCCGGCAATAGAGGATGAACAGGCTACCCTTCGCGAAGAATTGGTTGATGGAGAAAAAGGGAGATGCAACATATGACAGCTGACTCTTGGATTAGGTATTTTCCCGATGCCCATATAGAACAAAACGTACCTTAGCTGCAAGGACGGCTAGACCGTAATCATCTAAGTCGCTTGCAAGGGCCCCGACTGTGATTCCTGGGCAAAACAAGTCAGGATTACCTCTAACAGAACCTCAGAAGGCCATAGCTTTGGTCAGGCAGGATCTCTCTCGTCACGGCTTACCAACAATTGGCGTACACGCATAGATGAGGAAGGCGACCAAAGCCAGCATAGCAAAGAGGTCATCCAAGCCAAACCTCCGACGTGAACGTTTGGAAGCAACCAGGCGGAGTAAAGTTGCCACGATGCATAATGGAATTAAGACTAGGACTAGGATTATGAGTCGCGCTTCCGCCGGATCGTTAACAAGGTTTTCGAAAGTATATCCCATGATTGGTCTTTGCTGATTGCATCTAATTCCGTACCATGTCATGCATCTGACTTCAAAAGGTTAATCAAGGCGATACCTGGATGTTTATATGCACAGGTGTACTGTACATATGTACGGCCGTTAACGAACGGCGGAATCGATATACGCCGCCGAACAAAGGTCGAGGAGTTCGTCTATGATGAGCTAAATAGAGGAGATTGATCATGAGGAACAAGAGGATTGTCGTTCGACAGTGTGAGGAAAAACAAAAACAAAAACAAAAATTTGAGGCTGGTCATACCCGCCGCTTGCCGAAGTAGGAAAGAGAGGTCCGACCAACAAAGACCTCCCGATGCAGTCAAATGACCCCGGCACCAACCTGCAGAGCGGTTACATATGTAGGCCGGTTCCATAAGACTGTCAACTTAAGTGGACACCCCAGTAACCACCGGGGCAGACACCATCTAGAGAAATGTGTGCTGTCTTTGACAACACCACCAAGCGCTTCTCACAATTAGCTCATGACCTAGGCTAGCTTTCTCTTCACTCTTCGAGAACTACTAGAAAACCCCAAGCTGACAGTATGGCACTCCCAAGCCATCTTTGGAGTCGATTGAACAGTCACGTGTCCATCAGCCAATGTCTGGCTGCGACAGCTGCATTGGTGAGTCAGGTAGACCGTCATTACCGATGTGAAACTTACATCTGCGCCGTACAGATTATCACCTACTGCATAGGCAGAGCCATCTACAACCTGTACTTTCATCCACTTTCGAAGTATCCAGGACCGAAGCTTGCTGCCATCACCGACATTTGGTGGGCTTATGCCAGGTAATAAAACCCAACCCAGGCCATGATCCTCTAAATCAGTATATCGGGACACAAGTTGATTTGTTGGAACCTTCAGTACTACGGGACGTTATCCATGGATAGTCAAGGACGCCCTTGAAAAATATGGTGATTTCTACACTCGTGTTGTCACTGCCCGGCTGGCAAATTCTGATAGTTGTATAGGCGATGTCGTCCGTATTGCTCCTAATGAACTCGTGTTTACTACGCCACAGGCAGGGAAAGGTTAGCGCTCGCCGTGGTCAACTCTCCTTTGAAATACTGACACGAGTCACTGAGCCAGACATCTACCTCTCGCAGGAGAGGAATCTTGAGTTGTTCGTCCAAGTTGGGTATGATGCCTTGGATACAGGTGACGGTGGGATATCGGGAGAGACTAATCCCGTCAAACACCGTGAAATTGCGAAGAAACTTGCGCCTGCCTTCAGCACAAGGAACTTCAAGGCAAAAGAAGCGACCGTTCACAGACATCTCGACCTTTTCATCCAGAGGATGAAGGAATTCGGGGCAGGAGAGGGGGCCGAGTTACGGCGTTGGTCGGACTGGCTGGCATTGGACCTCTCTGCAGACCTGACGTATGGCCGCGAGATGGGCCAAATGCGAGACAGTAAGTATGAGATCACATGCCCCGACTGGATTTGCTAATACGAAGCAGTGAAGGACTCAATACTTCTAAGCGCCACTCTGAAGTTGAACCTGTTCGTGACGTTGAGCCAGATCACGAGGAAATTCCGCCTACTTGGCCCGTTGATGTACCTTGCCATCCCTCCATCTATATGGTTCTTAATGCCAAGACTCATCAAGATGAACAAACAAGACATCAAGATGCGTATCGACCGCCGAGGCAAGACGGACCACTTAGATTACTTCGAGCAACTTATTCCAGCCGAGAAGCCAGCACCTGAGGATACGAAGGAACTCTACCATTTGGAAAATGTAGCAGGGCAGCTTCTTCTAGCTAGCTGGCAGCCTCTTGCGAACCAGTTTTACTCCCTGATCTTCTTTCTTCTAGGGGAGCCAGATGCGTATGCAGCCCTTGTGGAGGAAGTAAGAACACATGCAGCAATCTCAAACTACGACTCGATCAATACGGAAACGGTAGCAAGATTGAAGTATTTACAGGCTTGTGCATATGAGAGTCTTCGGCTCCACCAAGAGACGGTTGACGGGTTGCCGCGCGTAAGTCCTGGTGCTCTTGTGGACGGGGCATACATTCCTCAGGGAGTAAGTATTGTCCTCCATCTCAAACCTCACATGCACTGGATCTGTGAAGTTGTCTGTCGAGCGATCACGTCCTTGTCTTGGTATTAACTCGAACCAGGTTACCTGCCAGATTAGCTACTTTGCCGCAGCAAGGAGTCCACGGTTCTTCGCTGAGCCGCTCAGATTTCGTCCGGAACGGTGGTTATCGCCAGACCATCCAAGATTCAATCCCAAGTTCGCAGACGACAAACTCCAAGCCTCCAAGCCCTTCAGCCAAGGTCCAAGAGGCTGCCCGGGCGCGGCCATCTCCTTATCGGTGCTTCGCCTTTTTGCGGCCAAGGTCTTGTGGCAATTTGACCTAGAGGCAGTCCCGGGTCAGGACAAGTTATCGTTTGAAAAGGATTTCAAATTCCTTACATTCTGGGAGAGGCCACAATTCTGGGTTCGATTTAAGCCTATGTAAAATACAAAACGCCTTCTGTTAAAAAGGTTACTATACCTTCCTTAAGAAGGTTAATGTTTGTTTTATAAGGAAGGCGAGTATATAGAAATTGTTACCTTTAAGATTTATACTCTTTCTTTTTAATTCTAATTAGCTTTAAATTATAATTATATTAATTCGCTATAATACACGTTTAAAGAATATAATTAGCTGTTAAAAGCAGTGTTTTTAGCCGTCGAACGGCTAAGAGAACTAAAGATAATAAGGCTTTTAATACCTCTTAAAAGACTTACAGTTACTTTAAGGCCTACGATAAGGCTTAAGCCTACAATAAGGCTTTTTACTAAAGACCTTAGATTTAAACTAAGATATACGCTTGAGTTTTAGTTTAATTAAAAAGAGCTAACTTAAATCTAAATCTATAGAAAAAAAGCTATTAAATAGTATATTTAATTAAATTATAGCCTTTAAGGTAAGCTTACTATTAAAGCTAATAGCTTTAATTCCTTAAGTTTCTTAAGTTCTTAACCTAAACCTTTACCTTTCCTTCTTTTAAAGGCTTATATAAGCCTTTAAATTCGAACTAAAATATATGCTTAAGTTTTAAAACGATTAAATAAAACTTACTTAAATTTAAATTTATAGAAAACAAGCTATTAAATAGTATATTTAATTAAATTATAGCTTTTAAAGTAAGCTTACTATTAAAGCTAATAGTTTTAATTTTATAAGTTCTTAAGGTTTTTAATTTAGTTATTGTTTTATTTTATTTTATTAAAAGCTAATATAAGCCTTTAAATTTAAATTAAGTTAATAAATAAGTAAGTAAGTAAGTATATAAGTAACTAAGTAAGTATTAGTAAGCGTATAAGGTAAACAGATATAATCGATTATATAGTTTTTTAATTTTAGTTATATATATCTTTTTTTTAAGTTTAAAGCTATTCTTAAGCTTAATATAGTAATCTATTTATAAGCTAAGCAGCTTAATAGTTTTACTATCTTATTAAAGTAATAAGCTTAACCGCTTACTTAATTAAGTAGTTATTTTATATTAATAGTTTTTTATTTTATAATAGCTTTATAATATCTATCTACTTATACTACTTATAGCCTTATATATATAAGCTATAGTAGCGTATATAAGGTTTAAACCCTTTATAAATTACCTGCCGGCTATATACCTATCGGCTATACTTAACCGCTTAACAGAATACTTACCGCTTAGCAGAATACTTAGTTACCTTAAGAATTCTGTAAGGCTTTTTAAATAGTTTATTCTTAGAAAGTAACTATTATAATATACTAGAGTAATAGAGGTAAAGCTGTAATTCTAATGTAGATGTAAGCATTTTAACTAAAGAAATAAAAGGAAAAAGGCTAAATATAGTATTCTCTTTTAAAAAGTTTAAATTTAAAAGTAATAGTAAGGTTAAGTAAGTTACTTAGTTTATATATAAGCGTTAAATTAAGTAACTTCTAGCCTTACGTTATTCTGTTATATTACCTTTTTTATAAAAAATAAAATAAATAGTAAGTAAGTTAAACTACTAGCTTTTAAAGTATAACTGTTTTTTTTAAGTAAAGGTAAAGTACTTTTAAAATAAACTATTATATTAAAGGCTTATAATTCTTAATAATAAGATATCTTTATAGTTATATTAACTAATTATTAGGTAGCTTTATATAGTTATTTATTTTACTAATTATATACTTTTATATATTACTACCTTTAATAATATTACTTTCTTTATTACTTTATATACTTTCTTTTATACTTATAATAGTATATTATTATTAATATAATTACTATTAATAATACTTAACTTATAAGCTATATTTTAGTTATTTAATTATTTTAAAAAACCTTTATACTTAAAATATTCTTTATAAAACTTTTATAGTTTTTTAAAAGCGTTTTTAAAGTTAGTAGTATTATAATATTTTTAGTTAAAGTTTTAACTATACTATTAAACTTAATATTATAATTTATTATAATATACTTATAAAAATAAAACCTTATTTACTTTTTATTTATTAACGTTATTTACTTTATTTATTAATAGCTATTTATATTTTTAACTTAATAATAAGTTATTAAAGTAAAAATAAAAGTAATTAATATAAAATATATTTAATATTTATTATAAATTAAAAACTTTTAACTTATATAAATAGCTTTTTATAATATAAATATAATATATTTATTAAATAAATAATATATTAAGCTTTTTATTAAAGTAGTTTAATAATTATAGCTTTTTAATAATAAATACTTTATTTTTAATATTAAAGTTAATTTTATAATAGTGTTTATTTACTTATATTATTATATAGTTTTATATATATTTTAATATAGCTTAAGCTATTTTAATATAGCTTTTTAAAGTATTTACTATTTATTAAGTATTAATATAAACTAGCTTTTCTTAAGTTATAAAGCCTTTATATTTAATATATAAGCCTTTTAATTAAATTATAAAGGTATTAAGTAGTTATAAATAACTTTAAATAGTATTATACTTTTTAATATATTATAAAAAGTATTAGCTTAAGTTATATTTATTATAAGTAAAGCTTTTAGTTACTTTTATTAATAATAGTTAATATATATTTATAAATATTAGTTTAACTATTTATAATAGTTTTTAACTTATTTTATAAATTAAAAATATTTTATTATAAATAATATTTAAGTAAATTTTAAAATTTTTAATATTTTATTTATAAAATTTATAATAAATTAAAAACTTTTATTTAAACTAATAGTTTAAAGTAAACTATATATTTAAAAAAGATTATAATAATATATTTATATAATATCTTTAATAATAAATATATAATAATATATAATAAACTATATTTTTTTTATTAACTTATTAATAATATTAAATATATTATTATACTTAAACTTATTTATTAATATATACTTAAAATATATAATAATATAATATTATTTTTATAATAATAAAAAAAGTAAGTAAAGTAAATTAAAGGTTTTATTATAAAACGCCTTTATTAAATAATATTAATAGTTATTAATATATATATTAATATTTTTAACTATTTTTAATTATTAATATTTAATAATAACTAATTAATAAGTTTTATTATAGCTTAAGTAAGTTATAATAATATAACTATATATTTTTTTAATAACTTTAATATAAAGGTTATTTTTAATTAAAATAATTAATTACTTTTTATAAAGTATATAGTTTTATAAAAATAACTAATAAAAAGTACTTTTATAAGCTTTTTAATAGTATATTTTTAAGTTTATATTTAATTAATTTACTTTTAATATTACTTTAATTAATAATACTTTTAATAAAAGTAATATTTTATTATTTTCTTTTAAAATATATAGTTTATATATTTTAAAAAAGTTAAAAATAAATAGTTTAATAATAAAAATAATTATATTTATTAAGTTACTATTTATATAATAAAAAATAGCTATTTTCTATTTAGCTTTTTATTTAACTTTTAAAGTTTTTAGTTTTATAACTTTATATAATAAAGAATTAATAATTATATTATTTAATTTTAATTAATAAGTTATAATATAATAATATTATAAAAAGATTTTAATTTAATTTATTTAATATTAATTTAATAAGTATTTAATTATAAAGTACTTAAAAGCTTTATAATTAATAATAATAGTAAATAATTAAAGCTTTTATTAATTAATTAACTTAATATATTATACTTTTAAAGTTTAAATTATAGTTATTAGCTTTTTATTATAAATTAAATAGTTAATGTTATTAGTAGAAAAGGGTTAGAATTAAAGAATTTTCAGTTAAATTATCTCGGTTAAATATTTTACTTAAATGTAAATCTATCCGTTAGATTTTTTTAAACCTAAATTTTAATACCTTTCTACTACTTTAACGCGTTAGAATTAATCTAATAAGCTTTATAAATACTAATCTACGTTAGAATATAATAAGAGAGGCCTTAAATATACTAAGTAAAAGTTTAAAGTAAGTATACTTTTAAAGTTTAAAGTAAGTATACTTATACTAATCTAAGTTAAATATTTAACTTAAATATAAACCTATCTGTTAGATTTTTTTAAACTTAAATTTTAATACCTTCCCGGTACTTTTATACCCTAGAATTAATCTAATAAGCTTTATAAATACTAATCTACGTTAGAATATAGTAGAAGGGGCCTTAAGTATACTAGGTAAAAGTTTAAAGTAAGTATACTTTTAAAGTTTAAAGTAAGTATACTTATATTAATCTAAGTTAAATATTTAACTTAAATATAGACTTATCTGTTAAATTATTTTAAACTTAAATTTTAATACTTTCTTAGTACTTTTACGCTTTAAAATTAATTTAGTAGGCTTTATAGATACTAATTTACATTAGAATATAGTAAGAAGGGCTTTAAGTATACTAGGTAAAAGTTTAAAGTAAGTATACTTTTAAAGTTTAAAGTAAGTATATTTATATTAATCTAAGTTAAATATTTAATTTAAATATAAACCTATCTGTTAGATTTTTTTAAACTTAAATTTTAATGCCTTTCTAGTACTTTTACGCCTTAGAATTAATTTAACAGGCTTTATAGATACTAATTTACGTTAAAATATAGTAAGTAAGTAGTTAAAGCCTTTAAGGAATTAGTATCTTTACGCCTATTTAGGTATTATATATACCTTAGCTATAAAATCGATCTATTTTTATTAAACTATTGCTAATATATATATATTAAAAGATAAGTTTAGTATATATAAGTCGATTTTTTCGATTATTTATATAAATAAATTTATCGGCTTATATAAATATATACTAAAGCTTACTATAACATGCTATAAAGTAAACCTATATCGGAAGGACTATAAGAAGGTATATTAAAATAGCCCTTTTAAATAACAGTATATAATCTTAGGTAGTTTAATAAAAGGTTTAATACTTATATTATAAGAGGTTTAATACCTATACTATAAAAGGTTTAAAAACTTAATATTAATTAATAATAGGTATTTAGTAGTAGTTAACGCTATTTATAATACTACCTTTAATAAACCTATAATAGATTTAATAGTAGTTAATATTACTTATAATATTATCTTTAATAAAATAATATAGCTTATAATAAATTTAGTAGTAGTTAATACCCTTTATAATAGTACTTTTAGTAGCCCCGGCTTTATTAATTAGAAAACGCTACCTTTACTTAGTACTATTTTTAAGTAGCCTTTTATTTAGGTTATATATATTACCTAAATATAAACCGTATAGATTTCTTTAAAGTATAGCTAGTACGTATATACTAAGAGATAAGTTTAGTATATGTAAGTCGATTTTTTCGATTACTTATATAAATAAATTTATCGGCTTATATAAACACGTATTAAAGCCTACCGTAACGTGCTATAAAGTAAACCTATATCGGAAGGACTATAAAAAGATATATTAAAATAGCCTTTCTAAATAACAGTATATAATCTTAAGTAGTTTAATAAAAAGTTTAACATTTATACTATAAGGGGTTTAATACCTATACTATAAAGGGTTTAAAGACCTAATACTAATTAACAGCAGGTATTTAATAATAGTTAATACTGTCTATAATACTACTTTTAATAGAATAGTACAGCTTGTAATAGATTTAGTAATAGTCGACACTGCTTAGAATACTACCCTTAATAGAATAATACAGCCTATAATAGATTTAACAGTAGTTTATACTACTTATAATACTACTTTTAATAAACCTATAATAGATTTAGTAGTAGTTAGTACTGTTTATAATACTACCTTTAATAAAATAGTACGCTTATAATAGATTTAGTAGTAGTTAATATTACCTATAATACTACCTTTAATAAACCTATAATAGATTTAACAGTAGTTAATACCTTCTATAATACTACTTTTACTAGCCCCGGCTTTATTAATTAAAAGGCGTTACCTTTACTTAACGCTATTTTTAAGTAGCCTTTTATTTAAATTATATATATTACTTAAATATAAACTATATAAATTTCTTCGAAGTATAGTCGGTATATATATACCGGGAGATAAGTTTAGTATACGTAAGTCGATTTTTTCAATTACTTATATAAATAAATTTATCGGCTTATATAAACACGTATTAAAGCCTACCGTAACGTGCTATAAAGTAAACCTATATCGGAGGGACTATAAAAAGATTAGTTAGTTTTAGGGTTAGGGTTAGGGTTAGGGTTAGGGTTAGGGTTAGGGTTAGGGTTAGGGTTAGGGTTAGGGTTAGGGTTAGGGTTAGGGTTAGGGTTAGGGTTAGGGTTAGGGTTA